>VUYV01000344.1:577089-725360 GCA_008711295.1 Anarhynchus alexandrinus
AATTCCTAAAACTAGAGAGGATTACGGGGAAACATGGTAAATTTTCAAATATGTAACATGTTTCTAGAACGGAAATAAACCATTTTCTACACTCACCGGGCAAACAAGAGGTCAAACTGCAGAATGGGACATGTGAGGAACACTCTTTTTAACGGCCGCAATACCTCAGCAATGGAACTGATACCTCAGTCACTGGGAACGGGGAGAGCCATTACAAAGTTGGGGGTTTTTATTCCTGCAGGCTTCTAACAGTTTGGCCACCTGCCCAGCCTGGTTTCAGCGGAGGGCTGCCGAGGACTAGTTCATGTCGATCTTTCCCTGCCCTGTCTTCTCTGAAGTGGTGCATCATGCACTGGGAACCGGACTACAAAAAGATGTTGTAACTACACATTTTCTTACCTTAATGTTTGTATTTCCTGTGGGTGTAATCTTATTTTTAATTTGATGATAAGAGGTTTACTTCTGGTTTTAGGCACACCACCACTCTCACAACAATTTCCCCATCAGATGTGCTCAACTATTACACTCTTTAGTATCTTTCTTTTTCCCCCCCTTAGAAAATGTGAAGGGCTGTGCCCACACGAGTCAGCAGCCACAAGAAGATACTCAGCGATCGCTAACAACGTCCGTATGTTAACCGCAGACCTAAGAGCAAAGACGCAGCAGGAGGGTGGCGCAGGGGAAGACGGCTGTCGAAGGCGAGCCTGGTCCTCGTCCACCTCATCCACCTCCCCGCCGGCAGCCGCTGCCCAGCACAGGAACCACCGCGCAGGGTGGTGCTTTGTTTGCTTGTTTTCTGATAAAAGTTTTAATGTAGTTCCCACATACGTTTTGATATGACGAATCTTACGTAAATCTTTCAAAACACGTGGGCGTTATCTGGTTTCACCCGTCACTAGTGTACTCAGGCTTGAAGCAGAGGGTGAGATAGGAGTTGTGCTTTGGCCTGACACATCTCCTCGGGCAGGGCCCGACCTCAGCCTGCGGCCAGTTCTGTCAGTGGTTCACACCAGCGTTTCCCTCTTCCCTACCAACATATAAGCAAAACTTCCAGCTGAAAGAAAATCTGTATCAGTAAATATTTTTTTTATTTACTGATCTTTTTTAGAATATACATTTTTTTTCCAATGTTGTAGGTGATTGCATGTCACCACTCAACCCCGTCACAGCAAGCATGCTTATTCCATTTTTCTGAATCTTCACGCACCATCAGTTTCATTTTAGGTAAAGCACCTCAACGTTGGATCACACAGACCCCGTGGAGTTTGGGACCAGGAAACACCACCTGTTTCTCCACACGTTGGCCCTGCTAACCAAGACACCTTATTAATTTCTTTAAGCTGACAACAAGCAACTTTATGCTGCAAGGTTGTTTGAAAAGAGTAGTTTAAATCTGAGAATCTCAGTGTAAAAAGATCCAAAGATCACTTCTCTGAAAGTACAGAAGACCCCCAGACCTTGTGATGCAAAAACAATCGTGTGGGCGGGTATCAGGACACGCTACGCTTCTGCTAGTGAGCTGCAGGAGAAGGGGTGCATCAACAGGTTTGCGCATGGTTAAAATACCCCTTAACTCTAAGGAGGAAAAAAAAAATCCCAAAATGCAAAAAGGCATGAGCAGACAATGCAGAGGAATCATAAATGCAGTGGCACAGCTAATCACTAGCCCTTTTCACTCCCCAGAAAAGCAATCCAAGATGTTCCTTCAACGGGCTATCAGGAAAAGCAAAGCACTCCCCTTCCCCAACAGCTTCAGTCTCCAACAATGGTTAACAACAGACAACAGGTAAAATTAAACATGTTCTTGACCCCCAGTGAAGAAAAGTGTGCTTCATTAAGATAGAGGCAATAAGGACTGTTTTGCTATTTGAATAACTTCAAAGTTGCTTTTGTGCTACAACCTGGGTTTTCATTTTCAATACATGCTACATTAAATCATTCTTTAATTTTCTTTTAAATTATGTATTTTAGGTCTCCTTAACATACAGGAGAAAGAGCAAGTGAGTGAGAAATTAGCTATCAGTAAACTATAAAGGAAATAGAACAGTTTGGGGAATTTATATGGAAGTGACCTGGTCACTGTTCTTAGTGACCACCAAATTCCAACTGTCCTGGACAGGACTATACCATATGTTTTAATAACAAAATAAAACTCAACTTTCACACGAAAAGTCCAAATGATTAGAAAACATCCAAAGCAAAAAGTAAGTTCTGGTTACAGCAGGACTACTTCAGAATTACACGCAGGAAAACACATTCTTGCTTTTATTTTGGTGGAACAGAATACAATATCCTTCAGCCCAAACTATTCAAAGCTGGCAATATTACCTTTCTCTTCATGCTGCAAGACTTCAGGAAACGAAACAGGGACAGGAAGGGTTAGAAGTTAATTTTCTATTTAAGGCCGTTAATTCAGCAAGATATTTAAAAATGTACTCAACTTTAAGCATGAATAGTTGCATTGACTTCAGTAAGATTATTCACATGTAGTTAAATCAGGCAAGTGCTTAAATGGCTTGTTGAATCAAGCCATTAAAATGAGAGCTACTTTATTATACAGATTTATTTTAATGGCTGACTGAGCTCATTACATGAGCCTATTTTATTCTTCCAAGGGCTAACAGCTGTTTCCTCATCAACTTTTCTGAAGGTGTAACCTGTATGCCTCCTACACTTTACTGTAGCCACAGAAACATAATTTTCTAAGAAAAATTGTATGCAACATCTATTATATATAGTGGCTTAGCTCTCCCTTAAATAGTAACAGAAAAGAACAGTACAAAACAATAGTTTCACTTTTTCAACACACAAGAGCATCTTATTGAAAAACTAAAATAAAAAAGTATCACCACAATATAAATCCCCAAATAATAATAATGAAATGGGAAGAAATAAAACAAGTTAGCAAAACATCCTGTGGACTTTGAAGTCTCTTATTACCGCATTAAAAAAAGCTTTTCTGGTGAACCACAATGTTTTGTTTCTCTCTGTTTACAAACCCACTAGACAGGGAACAACGGTGTCCACAACCTATGTTGGGATTACAAGGTAAAAACATAATCTGCCCCATCTGCAGTCCAAAAAGAGAATGAACCCAAAAGGGCAGGCAGTGAGCGTAGGAACTGGTGAGGACACGGTTTCCCTGCAGGTGGCAGAAACTCATAAGGGGGAGTAGGGGTTACAAAAGCAGAATTCGAGTTGGAACCGTGTCGGAAAGTTCTATCTTGGAGGCCTGCAAGACACGAACTACTGAAGAAACAGTCAAAAGGTCCCAATGAAAAGCTGTGACAAGCTGTAATGTGCCATTTCAATTACAAGGATGAGGGGAAATGTTTGGTTTTTTTTTTTTTTGGCTCATCAATATGATGAGCTTTCACGTCCCAAACCACATTCAGGTAGTTTCCAAGTCTGCTTTTTTTGTGTGGAATCTACTGATCCAGACCAAAAAACCAAACAAACAGAACAGGGATGCACAGTTCTTAAGTCCTGGAGCCTTCAACACTGCCTGAAATAATAGCTGGCCTGGGGTATCCAGAGATGCCTGCAAGATGGTGTTCATAGCAGCCTTGCAAGCAGATCGGCTCACATCTGCTATGTGCTGCCAACATTCTGCCCGTCACCTTCATCATTAGGACCTGAAACAGAAAAAGTAGTTCTTTGTCAAATGAAATACCTTTTTTTTCTTGCCTTACAATAAGAGACCCTACCTGAAAAGACTGCAGAAGTTTCAGATTTAGGATTTTAATGATAGATGAGAACTGTAGAGTTCTCCCTCCCCCCTCTTACATCTTACTTCTCCACATTAAGTTCTGCCCCCTGCAGAATTTTATGTTCTTGAGTAATCTGGTTTGGGGATCCCAGTAGCATCCTGGAGCCTAAAAGCTCAGTTTCCAGCCTCTTCAATCCACCCACTGCTTTTGTTTGTATTCAATCCTTCTTTGTTTTTTTCCCTGCAGTGAATTAGGATGAAGGACTGGACTCTGTCAAAGGTGGGATGTTCTAAGCCACAGGAAAGCAAAGCACAGATGACTCCTAAGTCAGGAATACAAAAGGAAGCCTTCCTCAAACTGAAGATTAGGGCTTTTTTTAAATTATGGTCTCCTTGTGTACAATGAAATTAATCACACTCTTCCCATGCCCCTTCTGCTTTCCAAATAGCACTCTGCTCCTGCCCACTGGAAGTAGCTCAAGATGGTCATCTCAGTTTTTAAGTGGAAGCCTCGGCCGTGTTGAAGGCAAAAGTGAAACTCGCAACCACTCCTTAAAAATCCCACAAACAAAGCTAGGACTAATGGCAGCACAGATAACCTCTGCTAAACCGTGACATGTAAGTCAGATGGAAGCAGCACAGGGGCCTTTACATGAGTTTGGAGAAGTAGCAAGAAACAGTTGCATTGAAAAAGGCAATTCACACAATGAGTCTGGTTCCACACCACCCGTGAGAAATAACAAGCTAGAAGTACATCTACAATCTGCAACTACAGAGAGAACAGTCTGCCTTAAAGAATGACAGAGTATGGAAAACCGGACACTCCATTGTCTTCCTTGCTTACCACTTCCAACTGATCCTGAAGGTGCAATGACATCATCATCACTGTCTTCCTCATTTGATTGCGTTACCTCTGGCTCAGGTGCTACATTCTTGACTTCTTGCTCTTGTTCTACTCTACTCCGCAAGGCCAAGATTCGATGGTGTAATGCAGCATACAACTGCCCGGTATCTTTAGAGCTCGCCTACATTTTTTTAATATTTAGAAACAAGAAAAAGGTGCAAGGAATTATAACAGAATAAAACACTGCTTAAATAACACAACAGTCATGCCAAATTTCATTATCTACTTTTCAGTTTGCTCATATAGTGTTTTTCAAACTAGGTCAGAATGGGTTGTGGTATACATAGCAAGATGCCAGATATACTAAACTGATGGTGAGAATATATTCCTCTCCACTCAGCACCAACTTTCTCTGGCTAACGTAACCATGGCTGATTTTATATAACCTTCTTCACCCAGGAGTCACACAGCTTTCCTGACACCTCCCAAAAGCTTATGCTAAAAAAATCTTTAATTAAAAGTTTGTCTTGCACTGATTTTTCCAGGCTTGTCAATCACTCAACTTCACATATTAGTTAATCGTAATCAAGTCACTTAATTGTTTCATGATGCACTGACATAAAATTGTAACAGAAAATATAATGAGAAAACCAAATGGACATGCAGGCAGGCAGGTGATTATTCCAATTTTTTAATTTTTTTTTTTTAACACTCTCTTTTATACTAGTCCGCTGTTTCACAGGGAAGCACTTGTGGTAACCTGTACGAGAATATATCTTTCTTAATCTGAAAAGTTAACGGCCACTTCATGCCTTCAAAAGAATCAGTTTTTAGGCCTATCAAACTAAATATTTAATGGATATTATTCAAAGGGAACTCCCTTCGAATACTGTGAAACTCCGTCTTCACTATGTCAGTTAAGTCCTCATATTAACTACTACTACTGTTACCCTAAGTTAACTGTAAAGTAATGATCCCACTTCTCAGATTCCTTCACAAAAAATTGTTTCCATCCTCCCCATCTGTCACTTGAATCTGTCACCTCCGTATCTGCAAAATTCCCCCGCAGTGAGCTATAGCGAATAAGTTATTCCATACAAGATTCTTTTTATCAATGCTGAAATCAATACTGAATAACCTGATGACAGATTAACTCAACCTTTTCAAATCTGGAAAAATACTGAGAAAAAGTTATACATTAATTTAACGTTTTTTTCTTCATCAATAGATATTCTGTATCATTAAGTTCCACTCTGGGATTCCAGATTCCAGTCCTACAAACCTAATGTCACAGGGGAAGCTGACCATTTGTTGCTGTTCTCTTAATTTTTGATCCATAAGAACACTTAATTCTTTAGCAACCCCTTGTGTAGAATCAGTGTAAGTCAAAATAATGTATTGAGACCTCTCTAAATCTGTAAGTGCTCTTAGCACATTAGAGAATGACCTTTCTTTCATGCTGACTGTATCATGATCTCCCAAGCGTTTTAGTAATTCTACTTGGGATTGCTGTTTCCCCATTTAGAAATCACTTTCCCTGTCCTACTACCACTTGTAATACTCTGTATTAGAAGAAAAATCAAACTTAAAATGTGTTACCCTTCACTACTGACACAATGTTCTTGGCAGATACTTAGTGTTTCACTTCCAGTGAGCACCTACACATCTACCCACATCGACAATGACAGCTTTCCTGTGCTACAAGTTCTGGTAGATTTAATTTTGGTTCAAAAATCAATAGAAATCTGTGAAATGTCTATTTCCCTTGGTAGCAAAAAATGATTTGCAATTATCTTACACTACAGTTACAGTCTCAGTAGGCGTGGAACAGATCCCATGACTCCATGGTCAATGCTTTGGACAATCTGGCTTCCTAGGGTCACCTTTTATATGGACATTCTTCACAACTAGTACGGCTTTGCAGGCAAGCAAAGTCTGCCAAGCCCCTTGTTTTCAGGGACGGGGTGGTGGTAAGGAGGCAGGGTGCAAAGAAGAATGGGAATGTTACCTCAACTACAATTTAAACAAGCATCATTTTTAGTAGGAAGGTTAAGATGTAAACAAAAAACAATACTCACTGATATAAGAAAAACTTTAACTCCCTGGTCCTCTGTATCCATGGCGGTGATCCGGATACTCTTCTCACTGGCTTTGTCGATCTGCATCTGAGCCCATAGCTTGGTATTTAAGATTAACCTGAGACTCCCCTGAGTCCTCATCACTAAAGCCAACATACAAGATAGGTTAGGTGGAAAAAGACACAACAGGAAGCTCAAAACAGCCAAAATGGCTTTTTATTGTGTGAATGTTTAAGTCTCTTTAAGAAGAATATCAAGGGAAAGTCCTTATAACAGGAATCTTGTCACAACTGTTAATCAGAAGAACGTAGGCTATTAAAGATTATCAGTCCCATCTAAAGACACTCAGTCCAAAGTTTTATATGTTAATAGATCAAAGTTCAGCGGTTGGATCAGAGCTGATAATCTCCGGCTAACGCACATTCCTGCCAGTCTGAACAACCTTGCACTATTCAAAGAGACTTCCCCCGCCACAAGCACCCCATCCCAAAAAGCAAAGAGCCCAGATCTGAAGAACGTTACCATAAATTTCTACTCAAATATTCTAGTTGCTAAATACAGCTTGCTTTTATGGGGGAAAAAAGTAACTGGAACATTTGCTACAATAGGAAGATATGAAAAAATACTCTTTGGAGGAAATGGCTACAAATTGAAGCAAGAGAAAAGGTCCAAACTGCTTCCGAGTTGCTGCAGCTAAGACACAACCCAAAGTGGATGCTGCTATGTGTCATGGAAGCATCCTGTGAAAATAGCGCTGACTGTCATCCAGTACCTCATTTCCCCTGGTTCCTCTTACCCAGCCGAGACTGTAATGTTCCATCATCTGTTGAGGCCATATCATTGAGTCTCAGAAGTCCTCGACCTCTTTCCACCCAAGACTGAGAGTTTTTATCAAATACAAAGAGCTTGCACTGAATCTGTAACAGAAAATATCTCTATAGCACAGTGGCTGATTGAAGTAATAATGTATTTCAGATTTAGTCACCTACAGCTGGTTAACAACATTTTCAGATTATATGAATTTTAAACTGGTTATAGCTGTGGAAACCAAAGTAGTTGTCCTCTCCTTTTGCAATAAATTCCTCAAAATATGCCGTCTGGTTTCATAAGGTTTTATTAACAGAAGCTATACATTCCAAAGAATACCTGTGTTCAAGGTCAAACAACAAGAACAATTTTCAGATAAGGTACAAAATTCCACACAGGAAACTTAAGTAAAAGTCACCTGTAGTCTTAAATCAGTCAATTCTTTTAAAAGCCTTAGGTGCACTCTGCACCACTGAAAGCGGTATTTGTTACTGGGAAGACCCAGCACAATGAAAGCAAAGCAAAATTCTTCCCGTATTAAGGAAGAAAGGATGAACAAACACGTTAGCTCATTATCGATTCATAAAGCCTGACCCACTCAAAGCCATGACTAAACAAGAGGTAATTTTCCTGCCTTCCTGGTTCATCAGCTTGAAAAAGTACACCTTTTGTACTCTCTAATGGTAGGGCCGTTCCTGCGTCCCATGAAAGCTCCTTTTCTTGCCCTGCCAAATACCTATACTTTCTATCCCCCTCTTTAATCCATCTTCATTGTCACTGCTGAGGTTTCATACTTCAAACCATCACCCCTCAAGTTCCCCACACATTTGCATGCATTAGGTGGAGAATATATTTCCATTTTCGTTCCCTCCGTTTCTCTCATTTACTCCTCCACAGAACACCAAGCTTTGGGCAGTTCATTTCTGCAACATTGACATAGTTCTGTCTGTACAAGTCCTGTTCAGGATTCCAGTGCATTAAATGGCACAGGAAAAAAGAACAGCAGTTAGGCGAGAGGTCTGTTAAGTTACAACATAATCATGCAAACCAGTCCCCTAATTAAGCATACAACTGCTAAAAGTTGTGGTTTGCCTAAGTGAAAGAGGACTCTCATCTCTCCAGCGTCTTGCTCAATTACATGAAGCATTCAGTAGTTTCTGAATCATATAGAAACAGAGAAGTCCCAGAGCAGCTATTTAAAGACCATTCACGTCTGGTAACAAGAAGTCCGAGAAGACGAACACCATAGGTTATTATTTTGTAGGATAACACAAGTGTAATCAGTATGCATTAGTTACTGACACAGCGCATCTGTTTGGTGTCAGAATAGACCAGCTTGTCTGTAAGAGCAAAAAGCTATCCTTAAAAAAATAACACAGTTCAGGTGCTGAGAAACTTAAAAGATCAAGAAAAAGCTATAACTTGAGGATAAAGAGAGGAGGAAAAAAACCCATATACACCACTTAGCTTTACATGAAAATGCTGCATGCTTTTCTTCAGGACATACTGAAGTTAATAAGCATATTTAAGTTAACGAATAACTACGATGTTAAATAAATCACGATTAAAAACAGAAGTCTAAGTCATGACCGAATGTCCTTCTAAAACGTCACTAATTCAATTAAGTTCCTTAAGACAAACTCCTGAGTACTGTTTTATGGTTTCTGCTATGCAAGAAACCAGATTGCTGGCATAATAGTCCATTCTGAGTTGTTTAAAAAAAAAAAAAAATCTTCAGTAGTACAACATTTCAAGAACTTAAAAATATTCATTCATTTAAATTTTCTTCAAACAATTGTTTTGTAGGAAACAGAAGCTTTGATGTGATTGATTCAGGAAAGTATGTTTAAGATTTGTCTGGATGGCCCAAACACTAAAATTTATCCAGAAAGAGGAAATTAAGAAACAACAAAGTAAGGATCTGATAATAAATATCCAAAGTTTGCATTTTAACACAAAAAAGTACATTAGAGAAATAGGGGATGGCTGAGTTGAAGGGAATCAGGCGGTGTGCATTCACTGCACATCCATATGAACCCCCACGAACTCAGAGCTCCTCTGAGTTTTCTCCGTTTCTTACCTGCAACACGTTACTTTCAGCTTCCTCCCCAGTAATCACTTCTACCTTCGCCAACAAACACTTCCTTGCTGTTGCTTTAGTATAGGCTGCTGCAGACTCTGCCAGCGATTCTGAAATATTATTAGCTGAACAACATTTTGAAAGTTTGAGAATGATTAGCATATAATTATGTAAGATTTATAAAGGTCTCACACGTACACCAGAATTTTGAGAAATAAAGTACAAAAGACGGACATTAATAGAACATTAGAAATAGAACTGAAGTTTAAAGCAGAAGTTAAAGCTTGTCCTTTATGTCTTATTTTAAAAGCACAAGGGACCGAAGAGGTAAGTTACTGAAAAATTTTGTCCCTGCATACAATATTTCAAAACCTTTGCTAACACATGGACACCTATGGATCTGTAGGCACTCCAGCAGTACTGACACCGCTACCAGCTCTGCAGTTGTGCCTACGCATGTACAGCACCATTCATTTTCCACTTTTATTTTGACTTGCAAGCAGTTTGCTGGAGAAAACCCATAGCTCCCCACATTTCCAGAAAATCTTGCCAATATGAAGAGCCACAGAAGTCTAGAATCCAGCAAACAGTTCTTGGTTCAAGCAACGCATTCGGTGCACCCACTCAATACAATATACATTGGACTCAGACATTCAGTCACTGGGAGTACAATAGAACTGTTAAAAAACAGTTTGCCTCACTTCTACATTCTGCAGGTTGAAGTACCTGCTCTGTTAATTCCCTCTACTTTCCTTCTGCTGCAGATACACCCAATACCACAGAACGACCGTGAAAAAGACAGTGTTTAATATTAAAGACAAAAGGACAAGAGAATCTATAGCATCCAGTACGTCACCTCCCACCCCTAGCCTGTATCTTTGGGGACAGGAGACAGTAAAAGCAACATAAAAACGTGATGTTTTTATAAAGTAACAGGATATTGAAAACTGCAATCATGTAAACAAGGATTAACTACCATTCCTAAACTAAAATTTTGTTTTTCACCTTTCTCTGGTGTGGCTTCCTGAGAAGATGATTCAGACCCAGACTCCGTAGCAGCATTCTCCTTATTACTCTCTGTACTACCTTCATTTGATTTTGGTGGACTCTATCACAAAAAGAAGAGGTAAACAGAAGAGAGAAAGCATACACTAATTTTACAGAAGAAGACTAGTGATCAATTATTGCCGGAAGCCCTAGTGTTTATAAACCATACGGCAAAAGAAGAATCCCACAGATGACAGGTTTGCACAGTAAAAGCTATCCTACTACCCCAGCCAAGGAACTGAATGGAGTGTGACCTGAAAACCAGTTCAAATTATTTTCCCCTGAACTAAAACCAAATTTCAATACTCATTTTGAAGTTGTGTTCAACAAAGCAAACCAATTTCAGCTACAGCTCAACTCAAGGCATACTTGACTGAACTCCTTGCTCAATGTTTAGACAGGTATGAATGCACAGCATTTAATGTTTCCCTTTTGTACCAGCATAGCAATAAAAACAACAGTAGGAACCATCGAGGCAGCAGGAGTTATACCTTAGGTTGGTTCACAATACACAGAGAATTTCCTGAATCACTCCTCAGTACTGAGGCAGCTGCCTTATTGCTGGGCTTGAAATCCCATCACTGGGGGAGTCACGGAGCTGAACTTTTCTCAATTTGGAGGCCAGCAAACATAAAAACCCCTCAAATACTTATACTGAAGCAGCCGTTTAAAGAAGCAAGCTATGCCATAAAGCGCTTGGACTGGAGAACAACATGCACAACAGATGGCACTCGGTCTCCTCACGCTGGTACAGCTTGGCAGGGAAATCCTGGAGAGCACTGCTGTTGCAGACAATAGCTCATAACAAAACCCCCACGCTGCACTCAAAATAAGTTACCTACAAGGGAAACCACCGGAAGAAAATTGTGCTCCAGTGACAAGTATAATTATAGGTTCTCAAAATCCCTGAGAGTCCATAACACACGCTACTCACAAAATTACAACATTTCATACGCAGTGGATACTCACTAGGACTCGCTCGCTCATGTTCTGTCCAAAAACAAACTTGTTGCTAGATGCATCTGCGCTGTTTGTAGAGTTCTCTACACTGAAAAAAAAAACCCAAACCCAAACAGGTTTTATAAGTCAGGACAATATCTGTTTATCTTGTACTGATAAAATTCCTCAAAAAGTTAGCGATTGTCACTGGATTTAAAGATTAAGCACTGGTTGACACAGAAACATAAGCAAAAATTAATTCAACTTAGTAACATGAGAGCACATACTGGTTTTACAGAATGGAAATTCTCTCAGAATGATGGCAAATGATTTTGTCACTGTAAATATCTTCCCTTTGGATATCTAATTCCATATTAAGCAATGCTGAATGCTAAGTGAGGGCTTACTGTTGAATCGTACAGCATACTTTTTTTCTAAAAAACAGTATTCTACATGCACAAACTTGAACCACTACACATTTTTAGGTCAATTTTCTCAGAAAGGGAAAGAATTGAAACATAAACACTTGCAATATCATAACTGAAGCAAAGGCAGCAGGGATAAGTAATGCCTTTTATTAGATTAGCTGCAATACTACAGCTTCCCCAAGAGGTTTCACAATCAAATCTCAGCCCTTGCATATTCCTTGCAGAATAGGCATCCTCCTCCCGTGTGGCATTTTTATTAACAAATTTTAAATTCCATTTAGGAAGGGCAATAGTTTTACTATTTTACAGACTCAAAAACTTCACAAGTCATTGTTCATTTGCCTCCCCTTCAGGCACGCCGAAGACAGAAGGTGGTCACTACGTGAGCATGCAGAATGCAGACCACCTGGAATCAAGTCTATGCATATTGCACTGAGTTTGGAAAATGGGGGCACATATGTCACTGCATGATTCAAGTGGAACCAAACAAAGCTTTTAATTGTGCATGTAGAGTTTGCTACTTCTGACTAAGGAAATTTAAAGAACAGAGGAAATCCTCAGGGGAAGAAAGTTTTGCCTACTAAGGGAATTAAATACCACAGATCTGAGCTCCAAATGCCACCTGGGAACTCAATATGATCTCCTGATCTCTGCCACGTCACCTATGACATTTACAATTTTTAAAGGACTGGCAGTGTGTTACACGAAGGGAGGAATTTTTCTTTTACAAGTTGACTGCCATAATGTCTCACCATCTCAGATAAAAAACAGCCAACTCCACTTAGAGATGCATTGTTTGTTTTTTTAAAAGGCAAACCCAAAATTAGGTTTCTGGCAATTGACCTACCATGAATAAATCCTCGCAAAGTGAAGACTCAATCAAAATATGGCAGTAGATGTCATACAAGTTGAAAGATATAAACAAATATTCCAGTATTTGAAGCCCACATATTAGAAGCTATTGTCTGCCAAATCTGATTAAAAAAATGCGACAGTGTCTCTGGAAAGGCATTGACCGACATCCGCACAGTCACTCCGTGGCGTTCGCTACCTCTCCAGCGCATCATCTGAAAAGTCCCGTGTCAAAAGGGATTAAGACTGCAAGACTGCCTAGTGCCTACCTCGTGGTGAACAACAGGGTCTTAAAAACACAGAATATAAGGACAAGACAAGCACACATTGGTGCTTTTCCTACAGTTATTTCATGGCCTCAAACAATCTGCAGTTCAGGTTCTTCCAGGAGCAGAGATACCGCTCTACTCAACTGCTCTCAGAGGGATTTTCCCCCCATGCTTTTCCAGTTATTACCTGAATTCACAGCTCTGTGTAGTAAGAAATTCTGTTCTGTTTTCTACTCATTCTGTAACACTACTTGATTTTTTGACCACTTCTGAGCTAAGACTTTCAGAGCCGTATCGACATTTTGGCCTTAAGTGAAGGCTGTCAGTTCAGAGTTCATCATATATAGAATTAGCACAGTTTTCTCCTGGCTGCCTCACTTTACACATACCTACATCAAGTTTCTTCTGATGCTGTTGCCTAATTAGAAATTCTCTCAAAGATCTCCCACAGTTAGGTTCCTGCTTATTCATACAGGCCCTCTATGTTGCTCTGAAAAGCATATTACCATGAATAAATAACTTTTTTTTTTAAACTATTCTTCCCTTTATCCATATCATATATGAAACATTTTGAACAGTACAAATACAGCACAGATCTCTACAGGATTCTACTGGCAGCCCCAATTTATTCCATCACTGTTTCTTTCTAATCATTCATAAGAAGACTTCTCTCATCTTATGCTTGTTAGTTTTCTGAAGAGGCTTTGGTGAGGACCTGGTCAAGTAAATGTTGCCAAATGCATCTCCCTTGACCAGATGATTGAGGATTCCCCCAGATATGAAGTTTGCCACCTCGTTCTGCAGAAGCCTGGGTTCCCACTGACCCAGTGCAAGCCCTGCATCCAATAAAGAACAGAATCACAAGTAATTTTGAACACAGAATAAAGAAAACTGTCCCACAGATTTCCCTGTAGTCTCACCTGGAACTGATGTACTGTAGAAAATAATTTGTTGCAGAAGGTACGTCTGATGTAGGAAGGCCAGCATTCTGCACATCGGCAGTTTCATCGCTTTCATCTCCTAGCTATAAAAAGAACAAGTATACATTCACACTTTTAACTACTCACCACAAAATTTTCAGCTTATTTTTTCCCAAAGCAGAGATCCATCCACAAACATTTTCTACAATAAAACAATATAAGCCTACATCCCAGTATTACACTTTCTTTTGTTATGCTAGGAAACCTGCGCAAACCTGTCCTCAACAGGAGGTACTAACAATCCAACTCAATTACTTCAGGCACAGGTTTGAACCCAGGCTGCCCTATTTTCCTTTGCTCACCTTTTTTTGTGAGTCTCAGTTGCATGGGAGCATCTTAGAACACATTTCAACTTAATTTGGACCCAAAAGGTAAGAGAAAACTTTATATTGCACTGAGCTTTAGATGTTACCTATGATTGCAGTAGACGCGTTTATTTTTGAAAAAGCTTCTTATGCTACTAAACAGTATGAATTAATTTTTTAAATGTCTGGAAGACCAGTTTTACTAAACAGCCAACTGAACTGTGTTCAGAGCTTCTAGTTTTGCATATATACATGGAGGTTTTAACCCTGTTAGATAGTGGCTTAAAAGTACTTCATAAACAGTATGTAATGCTCATGCCAACAAATGATCCGTTCCACTGCTTCTTATCCTCACTTAAATACATCAACTCTTAGTCGAGATAACAAACATGCATTTACCTTAACTCTATCTCTTAAGTTTTGCCCAAATACAAATGCTTGCTGTGCATTTAGTTCTGCCTTCTCACAGCTGTCATCATCTGAAGTATTGTTGGACTCTTTTTTCTGACATTCTCCTGCCTAAAGAAAAGAAATTGAAAACTTTAGCCTAGGTAATTGAGTTTCTTTAAACAAAACACTCATGTTACAATATGGTGATTCACACAAGTCATTTACAACGACAAGCCAATAACATCTACAGAGGTCCAAGTGAAATTTTGCATTTTTTTTTTTAAAAAAAAACCTCTGTTGTTGTTTAGAGCATCTTTTTTTAACGAATCACAAAACAGTTAAGGTTCAAAGGGGTCTCTTAACAATCATTTGGTCCAAACCGTGCTCCAAAGCAGCATCAACTTCAAAATTATGCTAGGCTACCTCAGACTGCAAACAAGTCAAGTCTCCAAAAATCCAGGAATGGCACTTTTACAGTTTGGTAGCTTGGTTCAATGTTCGACTGCATTAAACATGACAGTTCTGTCCTGATACCCAACCGGGATCCCCCTTCCCCTCTGCAGCCACCTCTCATTTGTTTGGTAGGCACTTCCAAGTCTCATTCTATGTCGCTACAGCACACCACTACAGAGTTGAGGAGAAAAATTCAATTCCCTCTCCGCCAGGTCAAGCAGAACATACTCAGCTTTCACTCTCTCATCAGACATCATGTGCTGCAGCCACCAGCCACCTCAGTGGTTTGTAACTGTCTTTCATGTACTGGCAAGCCCCAAACTATCCCAAACTATACACGATACTCCTGATGCCGCCCAGCAGTGGCAAGTAAAGGGGAACAATCACTTTTCTGAACCTAACAGCTGCAGCCTTAGTAAAGCAGCCCAGGATGTTGTCTTTATCAATAAAAGGATGCACTGCTCATCGTGTTCAACTTGTTCATCACTGTTGCACAGGACCTCCACGTTTCTGAACCTTCTGTCCTGCCGACGACCTTCTATTCTGCACTGCTGCAGCCCGCTTCCCATTAGCAGCTCTGTAAACTCTCCCTGCAGCTGCCACAGCAGTGCTTTCCACAGCACCTGTGGCAATACTTTTCCCTATTATTCTCACACTATAGTTCTCATCCCGTTATACTGAGGGCTTTGCTCCTGCAAACCCTTATGGTAGTGCTGGGAAGTAACAGCATGGGAATCGCCCCCTCCCTCTTCTCTTCCAGTTTCTTAACCTGCAGCTTTTGATTTACATTAGAAGACCCAACAACATGCACAAAGCCTAACAACTCCACATCCGCTCTAACAAGGGCAGACCAGGCTCATATGTAACTGCAGAATACCACACACTTGCCCTCACAAGGAAGGTTGCTCTCTGTGGTACACCAAATCTATGCCACAGATCCACACATACAATTACTAATATGAAACTTAATTCCAGAAGTAACCATTCACTCTTAACAAGCAATCTAATATTCTGCAGAGACACTCCAGCATTTAGCATAACTACTCTATGAACTCTAATTACTTATAGCTGTGCTAGAAAGCTTCAGGCAGATGGTCCATCCTGACCACAAATGCCAAGACAATGAAAAATATCCCACCACGCTCCTTGGTAAAATTGCAAATGTTTGGTTATGAAGCTTTATACCATTTAATAATTAGCTTTCAGCGATCCTTAACATCCAGATTTAAGAGCTTTCTTCTATCAGAAAACTTCTTCCCAGGTCAGTATTTCTGGACTTTGATTAAAAAAAGTCAAGAGGACTTTTGAATGTTAAAAATATATAGAGGGTCTCCCTAAAGATATACACAAAGGTAACAAGCATGTCCCACAAAGACTTCACACTCATCCATGCAGTGAATTAACTTATTATTACTCAATTATGGCAGTAGTGTTTCACTAAACCTTATAAAGCCATTTACACTTGAAGCTTTTCTACTTAGATATTCAGATTTCAAAATTAATTGAGACTTGAATGTCAAGTAAACCGTTGCATACTTTTGCACTGTTAATAATACTGCTTCTATGCTCAACTTGGCATCAAAAAGCAACCCACTGTCTAACAAAGCTACCAAAAAAAACCCCAGACCTAAAACACAACCCAAAACCCACGCACCCTCAAAATCCCCAAACATCCTCTGCATGCTCTCAGTCAACGTATCTTAAGATGCCAACGATTAGCTCAATACCTGCAGGAAGGAAAGAACTGGACACACTTTCACAGAATGGTCAGGGTTGGAAGGGACCTCTGGAGATCATCTAGTCCAACCCCCATCACGCTTTGCACAGAACAGGGAAGGAACCATTTCATTACTTTCCTTTCAAGATACCAAATAAACAACTTTTGATGCACTTAGATGCCTTTTCCTCTAGCTGAAGCTTTTCAGCTTCTCATTACCTGCACTCTCCCTCCACCTTTTCTTGTAGAGAATTTATTTGCTGCCTCTGGGTTTTTACCCACTATCAGCCCCTGTCTCTAAGCTTCTTTATGTGTTACTCATTTGCTTCAGTTGCCTGTATGCTTTCCACCCTCACACTTCCCAACACCATTCAACTGTAAGAAATCAAGACAACACCAGTAAAGCCATCATGCAAGGACAGGGGATCACGTTTTGCTAGGCAATCTGAGAAGGAAGACTGAACACGTGCAACGTAAACTGCTCAGTTTGCCTGGCTCAAAACCAAAGACTTTTCAGACGGGAATACGAACCCAG
The DNA here is from genome assembly GCA_008711295.1 of Anarhynchus alexandrinus. Classification (NCBI taxonomy): domain Eukaryota; kingdom Metazoa; phylum Chordata; class Aves; order Charadriiformes; family Charadriidae; genus Anarhynchus; species Anarhynchus alexandrinus. The sequence continues at coordinate 594,523 of VUYV01000344.1, forward strand.
TAAATGCTTCTTAGTCTCTGGCCTGACAGAAGCACCAGACAGATTTGGTGACAGCCACTGGAGGAGGAGACAGCTCCCCCCCCCCCACCAAAAGACAACTCCCTACCTCCTGACCCACTCCCTGCACGCAGATCAAGAGATGAACCTGCAGGAAGGAAGATGTATTTCTTCATGCAATCTGATCAGATGAAAAAGCAGTATTCTGACTATCAGTCCACTAAGACACCCAAATTAAAGGAATCCAATGTCTGTGGTAGAAATGCCATCACTCATTTTTCATAGAATCATAGAATGGTTTAGGTTGGAAAGGACCTTGAAGATCATCAAGTTCCAACCCCCCTGCCATAGGCAGGGACACCTCCCACCAGACCAGGTTGCTCCAAGCCCCGTCCAACCTGGCCTTCAACACCTCCAGGGATGGGGCAGCCACAGCTTCTCGGGGCAACCTGCGCCAGTGCCTTACAACCTTCAAAGTGAAAAATTTCTTCCTAATGTTCAATCCAAACCTGCCCTCTTCCAGTTTAAAGCCATTCCCCCTCATCCTATCACTCCAGGCCCCAGTAAAAAGTCCTTCCCCAGCTCTCCTGTAGCCCCTTTAGGGACTGGAAGGCCGCAATAAGATCTCCCTGGAGCCTTCTCTTCTCCAGGCTGAACAGCCCCAACTCTCTCAGCCTCTCCTCATAGGAGAGGTGCTCCAGCCCTCGGATCATCATCGTGGCCCTCCTCTAGATGCCCTCCAGCAGGTCCACGTCCAGTTTTTTACAGCAAAACTAGAAATAAAGCTAGAGGGAGTAAAAGGAACCAATGAGAGTAGAAGCAGAAATGAGCAAATTTTTTTATATTTTTTAAGGGAAAATAAGTATGAAAAACCATCCTAAACTGTGCGTTCAGTAAATCTTTATTACAGTTCTCAAGTTAGTAAAGACAAATATAGCATACTATTAGGATAGTATAAAATCTACTACCACACATAGAGTGTACTACCATAGTATGGATAGCAAAGGGGGCTGCCACTAATAAAACTGCACTCATGTTACTAAACAAGTAGACTCTGTTCAGGGAATATTTTTTTTTAAGTCTGTCACCTGGAGTGTCCTTCCAATCCTTCTCCAACTCACCTTGTCTTCAGAGTCAGAACTTTTCAGCGTTGCATTACTTAGTGATTCTGATGTGGCTGCAGAATCTGGTGGGATATTTACACCATTGGTGCCACTGCTGAGAACTGCAATAAGGAATGAGAAAATGACATAAGTTCTCGAGATATTTAGATTGTCCTAAAAGCAGCAAGTTTTCTATACCAAATTGCATGCTGTTTTCTTGTTTAAGTCCATGAAACAATGCAGTGTAAACTACAGAGTTCCCATAGTATTTTGCAAGAGACATGGGGACCATGATTTAGCAATTCTTAGCAGAATCAAAACTCCAAACACAGAAAACCAAGTCAGCAAAAAGTCACTTGATCTATACAAACGCAGTAGGGGCTTCAACACATACAACTTCAAGCAACCACGTTGCTCCGATCTAATCCTGTTCACAGCCAGCAGGGCTCGTCTTTGGACTGATCTACCTTCTTACGTACTGAACTCCCACTGAAAACGTGTGACATATTAAGTCCTCTGTAGAGTCCAATCTGTGCCAACAGGCATGCCAAGAAACCCACCTAGAAACATTTGGTTCTGTGCCACATTCAGCATTAACTGAAGTTACTTCTGTTCCAGTTCAACTGAAATTCCGAGTAACAAAAAGCCGGGGGCTGGGGAAACATAGGAGTTTAGGAGACATGGACACCTTGAACATTTTTTTTTGTTTTAACTTCCAGCTTTCAATCATGCCTATCTCTATGATCTATATCAAATTCTATAACAATACAATAAGCATAATATACATGACCAAACTAAGAACTAAAAGCGTATCTCAAAATCCCAACTTCAAAATGGTCCCCGATCCAAGAGGCACCTCCTAGCGATTTAGGCATTTTACAGCACTGTGCAGCTAGCTGAAGTCTACCACCACTGTTCAACTGATCAGCAGCAGCTTATTACACCATGGTCAATGCTGTCACCCTTAAAAGTCTTTTTATTCCAAAACCCAAGCACGGACTACACCAAAGTTAGACGCCTGGCAATGTCAGACAGTCTGCCTATACACAAACTGAAGGTTCGACTGTGTTACCCCTTATGTAACACAGATATACTTAACATTTAAGATGTTTCTTTTCTGAAAGGAGAAACCTAGCAAAACAAAGGCAGATGCTGAGTAATAACAAACTGCTACACTGAACAGATTTTGTATTTTTGTTCTCCCCCTGTGGTACTCTAGAAAGCAAAAGCATTATTTACCCATCTGCGAGAACGCTTTTGGCTGTGGTGCCTGTAATACTGCTGGACGTAGCACGCTCCGCTGCTGTTCCTTCGGTTTCTGGCTAGGGAGACCTGCAAGTAAAAAGTTTTTTCAAGAGCTATAAAGCTTTAAAGTTGAAAAATTCAACTTCATCTAATCTTCTCTGTAACTGCTTCCAACAGAAGATACAATAGAAACCCAGACATTTAAAAAGCTTCCACCCGCTTCTTTCCCACTCAGCCTCAAAATAGAATTAGTCCCAAATAGAGAAGACAACCTCCTAGCTTTAAAAGACACTTTAAAATATATCCCCTGCTTTATCCAGGAAACCGTAGAAGGAGAATTTATGTCAATGACTCGGAAATAAAAGTCAAAATGTAAGAGAAATTAACAGTACACAAGCAATCATATCTATTCACTGACATATTATTCAACTACAAATTCCAAGTCATCTTTTCTCCTTCCAAGGAAGTCATTTCCAGATACTGGTAAATGATATTTTTTTTTCCATTCTTCATGCAATCAAATGTATTGGTAATGTAATAATCTTACATGTTGTTTCATTTAACGACCTTCTGGCTTTTTGAATTAACCTAGCCTCAGGTTTGCTATACTAAGATACACGGCACTACAGCTCTTTAATTATGCTCTGATTCAAAAAGCCAACTGACCTTAAACAACCTAACAAAAAAACAATCTTAACATCAACTCTAGAAGGTTACGGCAATCCCAGAAAGCTCAGTTTTCTTCATTGAACAAAGAGATGAACCCTCGATCCAATAAAATGCTGCAACAGAAGTTACTCAGAGCAACTCAGCCGAATATTCTGCAAGTACTTCCATTTCAGGCCACCCATATACAAATGACATGACAACACGTGAAATATAACAACTATCCTAAGTTCAAACGTTCATACGTCAGCTCAAAAAGGCATGTTCTTTTTAAATTTACTTCTCTTCCTCCAAACGAAATAAACAGTTTCCATATATATATATATATAAAACAAATAATAACTGCCATTACCAAAATTGTTTTGGTTTTTTTTTCTCCTCTAACTCCTAAGGAGCTGTAATATTAGTGTCTTTCCTATACTGTTAGGTCTCGAACAGGAAACTCAGTAAGAGCCAAACCATGCAGCCAACCTGTCCAGCAGATCAGGTAGGATCAAGGACCCAACATCCACGCTACCGTCAAAAGCCAGGGAGAGGAGCAGCAGGTAGTGAACACCATTTCAGCCTTTGCTCCAGCCTGTCCCAGCTCCAGCCCCCATTAGCAGCCAGAACTTGTTCTGCACACTCCTGGAACACCCCTTTTGTTCCAGTTTGCTACTGAACGAATTGAGCTCATGAAGCCCAGGACTACTCCCAGAATTGAATCAAAGCATGCTAAGCAGAGGCAGCTGGGAGATGCATTTCAGAAATGCAAGACTGATCCAAGCCAAAATTTGGGTGTCTCTACACATTACACAGTGGATATGGGCATAACCATTCTGGAGAACACAAGTTTTGGGTTTTTTTTTTTTTGCATAAACATAGGTATTGCCACCTTCCAGTTATAACAGCAATTTGAGGAAGCTCCTAAATAAATAAAATGCGTGAACTGGTTTCTTTGTACTGCTGCAGAAAACGTTGAACTCACCTGCACTAGGTGCCTGACCATGGATAAGTATTGGTGGCTTCAGCCGGAATCCACTGCTCTTTTCCTCTAGAAGCAAAACACAAAATTACAAGGACATAGCTGTAACATACTACATACGTTCGGGCAGTCACAAAATTCCTCATGCTTTCTCCACTGGAACAACCCACAAGTTTTATAAATAACCAAAGTCATAAGGAGATTTCCAAAGAACAACTTCACTTCTTCCAAAAGAAGTCTGAATTTCCAATGATCATCACACCAGATATACATCACAGACACACACGTTATTGCAAGAAAAAAAAATCAAAATTGTTTTTCAGGAGAAACATGAAGCAGACCATTTTCACAAGACAAATTGAGTTCCTTCTGTGAAGGACATAATAGAGGTACTTAATAGAGGTTTTAAGTGAGAATCAAACTAAAGACAGGACAATCTGACAAGTATGACTAAACATGACAGCTGCTAACAAGCACCCAACTGCCAATTATCATAAATTAAATTAAACTTCATTGCTTAATATTAGTTTCTTGTAATTCCATTAGCTTTTACCTTATGCTTTTATAGTATGAAGGTAAAAGAAAATCCTTTGGTTGTGCTCACTGCAGTTAAGGCTTTTAGATAAAATACCAAAATCTCAAAAAAATAGTATTCATAAATCCACAGCTATTACAAAATGAGTTCCTTATAACTCACAAGTTATAATTATAAAATGTTTCCTTTTAGGGGCATAATGGCTGTGCTCAGAATAAGATAACTCAGCACCTTACCATCTTACTGTACTTCATGATTCTCATGCCATTTAGGCATAAGATAACGATGTGCTACACAGTGACACCAACATAGCCAAACCACAGAACAATGGTGATTAACAAAATAAGCGGTACTGTCAACATAGGGTTCACAGGTCAGGGTTGATCATCATCATGACCACAGATTATTGATTTGATTTTTAATATCAAAAACCCCACAGTATCCAAAGTAGATAAATGAAAATTTCCCTTAAGTTTTATCTTGAGGTTAACAGGTGGGCATAGAGTCACATTGCAGTCTTCTACCACCACTCCCAAAGCATTTAAGAATTTTGACATTTCTTATTTTAATTACCTCCAGCAAGCATGAAATCAAGCAATGAAGCGAGCAAGAGAACGGCTGTAAAATCAGAACTATCACCACTTCCATCCTCCCCGATATGGTCTTGCTTCTGAAGTACCAGTACTTTGGACCGTGACAGCCTGACAGCCGTCTGCTGAAAAATGAGGAAGCTCACCTGGTTCCGAGTCAGAATTGCCTGTAGAGGGTTCACAGAAGCTTGACGGCATAAAGACGTTGTTCTTTGTTACTGCAGTCAAGGAAAAAGAAAAATAAAGAGATGTTGTGTAAGTTGTTGTTAACGATAAACTCCGTTCTCAGGCATATCAAGGGTGCTAAATGAAAATTATTTTCCTAGTAATTTGTTTTGTTTATATTAGGTTTTTCTTTCTTCTAAACTAAAACTATTACAGCCATAGAAGTAAACAGGTCATTGTCCATAAAAATCTCCTTTAGTTCCTCCTGAAACAGAGAGCGAGCAAATTTCATTCTGGAGGGAAGATAAACACAGGATTCACAGTCTGAAGTGTATCTGAGCTAGGAATTAAAAGTCATGTTAGAATGTACAGTATCATTATCAAATACATAGAACATTTCAAAAGGCCTCTGCAGAGAGGGCAGAAAGGCGTACAATGCCTGCTAAATAGTGGAAGCTAACACCTGGGCTCCTCAAAAGGCTTAGGGGTGAGAGCATAGTTCGCACTAAGACCTGGGCAACTGAGGTTTGAACTACCCTGCAAGGAGAAAAATTTTACAGAAACAGAGGAGAGTACATCAGAGTTATTTGCAGATGTCACACTTAAGCAGCATAACGGTCAGCAAAAGAGCAAAAAATGTTCGAAAGGAGCACGAAAAGGACAGTGTTTCTTTTCCACCCTTTGCTGGGACCTAGAGAAGCAAGGAATAAGGAGTTTGGTCGAGGCTCTGTTCATCAGTAAGTACTTTTGGTGTTGTACTAAGAAGCACAGACAATGCAGTTTATGAAATACGATGATCAGAGCAGGAGGTAGATGCACCAAGAGTCACAAGGCAACAATAGTAGGTTGGGGATTTTTGTCTCCAACAGATCATCTTGCACGAGGTAAAGTATGACAATATCTACCCGCTCTTTTAGCTTTTATGAGGCTGTGGAAGAAGATTAAGTATATTGAAAAGAGAAAGGAAACTCATCTCTGAACACCGTTACACTAAAAGATGCAGCACTTTCCTTTTGTATTTAAGTTTTAGATTTCTTTTTTCATATTTGCATCTTTCCTTAATTCCATCTTCCCTCTTTTTATTATGGTCTGCCTTAAGCTTAAACATGATGCACATAAGCAAAATTTCACTACCCTTGAGAGAAACATAACTCCACAAAAAATTTAAGAGGTTTGGAAAGTGAAAGATTTTCTGTAAACCAAGGCCACCAAATACTGTCAGCAATATTCAAAGAAGTCTTTATGGAAGTTGCAATTCCAATCAAAGTTGTCACTGCTCAACAACAACACACATCAGAAGAGAACAAGGGAATCAAACAGGGAATAAATGACCATATCCAGTCAAAGTGCACAGCAGATGCTGAGAAAGTATACTGGATTCCAGAAACATCCAGTACTTAACCATAAAAAAGCCAAATAAATTGTTTTCCTCCACTTCTTAACGAACATTAGCATTAACCAAAATCTGAGATTTTAGAGATTCTAATCTCAAAAGACAAAGGCATTACAGACTAGAAGAGTCAGTGATTATAGGGAACCTGGGAAAATAAGGTCCAATAAATAAAGATAATAACAGGCTATACACATTCTGTTATCCTAACAGAAAATCTACAGCCAAAAAATCTCTTACTCATTATTTTTGTGCAGACAGTGTTCTTTTACTAAGAGTGATCGGCAAGCAGACAGCAGAAACACTGGTCCCCTGGACTGGACTCAATTAACAGGACTGCACCTTGAAACCCACTAAGCTGCGTGCCAGATCCAAAGGAGATGGGATTCCCCCCCTGACTAGCACTGGCGCTATGAGGGTGGCGAGCCCCTGGCGCAGGTTGCCCCGAGAAGCTGTGGCTGCCCCATCCCTGGAGGTGTTCAAGGCCAGGTTGGACGGGGCTTGGAGCAGCCTGGGCTGGTGGGGGGTGTCCCTGCCCAGGGCAGGGGGTGCAACTGGATTGTCTTTAAGGTTCCTTCCAACCTAAACCATTCTATGATTCTATGAAATGAGAATACTGTGTAAATATCAGCAACTGCATTTTAAATTCCACAGTCACTTATTTCTTTAAAATTTAAAGCAAAATAGCTAGGTTTTCATCTTTTAGTCACACTTTCCGAATGTGCTGTATGTTAGAGGAAGATTTTTCAACGTTCTCTCCTTTACTGTTTTCCTCATCTCCTTTATTTCAACTAAGATGATGGAAACGAAGTACCCAAGTCTCCAAATCTGCCCCAAGCACTGACATACCTTGACTTAAATAATCCTTGACCAAAGCTAAATCTTCTTATTGTTTGTAAAGACAGAAGGCATAAATTTTAGAGACTGATCCCATGGGTGAACACAAATATCAAACATGACCATTCCCGACTATGTGAATTACAAGAATTCACCCCCGTCCTTCCCAGCGATTTTGCTGCCTCGACTGTATAAGCAATCAGGCAGTGGTCATTCCCTCTTGCAATTCCCAGGTGAGAGCATTGCTGAAATGCACTGAACCCTCTCCACTTTAAAAGGAATGGGAGAAAAGGAAAGGATCAAAACTTAAGCGTGACTTGAGACTTGCAAGATTCGCCTGGCAGCAGAGTAACTAAGAAAAAAATAGCATTTATATAAATTTGTTAAGAAGCAAACCGATCCCAACAAATCAAAAAGATTTCTGGTAAATTCTTTAATTTAACAGTGTAAGATTAAAAGCTGAAACTACAAATGTATATAAACTTATCGATAGAAAATATTTAAAACACTTATCTATCAACTCCTTTGGGCTTCATTGAATTTGCTAACACAGATCACAGAAAAAGTCCAGGTACGTGGCTGCTGTGGTCTTAAACCAAATCGCAGCAGACAGTAATAAGACTGATGACATGGCTGGGGAAAAAAGGGATAAGAAGGAAACCCACCGCTTATATAATATTGTAACAAAACTTACCTGACTGAGAAGGAGGGAACTGAGTTAAGGATGAAGTTCTCTCACGCTTTACAGGTGGACAGTAGCTCCCATCCTCTCGATCAGATTCTGTAGGAAAAAGCAGTTAGAGTAAATGCACAAAATCCTGCAGACACATATACTCGTGCTTTTTAATCTTACAATCAAATCTCTTACCATCTCCATCTTCTGGACTTGATCCATCTGCTGATCTCTGCAATCAGATGACAGTGATAAAACAAAAATCACATACTGAACATTTCAATCTCTTTGGATACTTCCAAAAATTTTAATCATCAGTTTGAAGATTTTTTTTCTTTACCATCAATGATGTAAGCTCGATGCAAAGCATTATTTTTATGACTCACATGTAGGCATATTGAGTTTCCCCCAGATACTATTAAATAATATTGATTCAAAATGTTTCATTTACAAATAAGATACCTGAAAATTCATATCCAAGCACTAACATCCTTAGAGAACATGCAACAATTATTACAGTTACAATTTTCTATATATTGAAAATCTGAAAATGACAATTTTCAAATTTGGTTTGATTTAAAAAATATCATAGACGTTCCAAACTCGTCATGAACATACCCATTATTTGGGAGTCCATTCCAAAGCACTTCTCCTGATTAACGTAACTGACATCCGTTCCTTCCACAAAAGGACAGTGTTGGAGGACTGTCTATATGGACCACGCTCTATAAACCAGTACTATGATATTTTGACAGGAATGAGCAATGGATAGTCTCCTAGCATCTTCCACAGTACCAGGAACAAAACAGGAAGCATCACAGGCTACCAACCATCACAAGATTAAAAAAAATTTTAAACAAAATTTTCACATCTTTTCTGAGGATTTCTAGGTCTCTCTCCCCCTACTTGCTCTGCCAGTTCCTTAGCTGACACAATTTCCCTTGTTCTGCAAAACATACTCCCATAATGGATTCCTTTCACTTTGCAAGGTGGCCAGGGCAGCAGTAGCACCCCCATCTCATTCTAGAACCTCTTGACATGCTGGACCTTCTCCCTGGTCCAACACTACCCTTCCATCCCACTCCTGCCCCAGGACACACAGACAGACACCTCCAGAGCCTGGCTGACTGGGGGAGGAACAGGAGCTCACAGCCAGAGCCCGCGGCAGCCCCAGAGCTCGTCCTCCCCCACCGCAGCTACTCAGACTTTGGCATGGAGAACAGGCAGACACACAAGGATCGGGCAACGCGCAACGGGACTGGTTAAAGCCGCACAGGACTATCATCTGAAAGACATACCTTGGACAGAAGAATGCTAGAAAGTACAAAATTTTGTGTTTAGCACTGCATATATTTAGAATCTAGATACTACTGTGCTATCACTATTTCACTCAATGCCAATGAAAACCCATTTACACTGCATTTTGCCTGTGCAATTAAGTTTAAGGGTTTTTCTCTTTTGTTTTACATTAATAGAAAAGTATAGCCACTTCACTAGTACCCTAGTCAAGTACTTTTAAGACCTTTAGCGTAGCGAATGCAAAGCTATTGACAGTTCTGGGAAACAATCCTCCACATCCACACACACCTATCAGCCCAACTGCATTAATACTGTATTTGATGATCCATGCTCTTCCTACATAATTGGTCAAGTACTCCACACTACTGGAAGATGATCTTATTAGGCATCTCCCTTGCCAACATACACTAGTTTCGCAAAGGATAAGGCTAAAGGGAAAAACCATGATGCCATCTATCTGTTTCAGCAAACAGCATGTGAAGTCAGAAAAAAAAAATCTATTTTGCACAGAAAGTGTTGTCACATACACCAGAAATTTGTTTCAATTTTTAGCAAAAATCCTGAAAGCAAAAGGAATCACGGAATTTTCAGAGTTGGAAGGGACCTCTAGAGATCACCCAGTCCCACTCCCCTGCCAAAGCAGGATTGCCCGGAGCACAGCACTCAGGACTGCATCCAGGCGGGGCTTGAAAGTCTCCAGAGAAGGGGACTCCCCCACCCCCCTGGGCAGCCTGTGCCACTGCTCTGCCACCCCAACCAGAAAGGAGTTTTTCCGTGTATTTGAACGGAACCTCCTATGTTCCAACTTGTGCCCGTTGCCCCTCGTTCTGTCACTGGGAACCACTGGAAAGAGTCTGGCTCCATCCTCCTTCAACCCACCCTTTAAATACTTGTACGCAGTAATAAGGTCTCCCCTCAGCCTTCTCTTCTCCAGGCTGAAGAGTCGCAGCGCTCTCAGCCTCTCCTCATATGGGAGATGCTCCAATCCCTCAATCATCTTGGTTGCCCTTCGCTGGACTCTCTCCAGCAGTTCCCTGTCCCGCTTGAACTGGGGAGCCCAGAACTGGACACAGTATTCCAGTTGTGGCCTCACCAGTGCAGAGTAGAGGGGGAGAATGACCTCCCTCGACCTACTGGCCACACTCTTCCCTATGCAGCCCAGGGTGTCATTGGCCTTTTTGGCAGCAAGGGCACATTTCTGGGTCACGGATAATTTACTATCTACCAGGACCCCCAGATCCTTCTCCTCAGAACTACTTCCCAGCAGGTCCACCCCTAACCTAAACTGGTGCTTAGCATTCTTCTTCCCCAGGTGCAGGACCTCGCACTTGCTCTTGTTGAACCTCATTAGGTTCTTCTCTGCCCAGCTCTCCAGCCTGTCCAGGTCACACTGGATGGCAGCGCGGCCCTCTGGAGTGTCAGCCACCCTCCCAGTTTGGTATCATCAGCGAACTTGCTGAGGATACACTCTGTCCCCTCATCTAGGTCATTAATGAATATATTGAACAAAATTGGACCGAGTATTGACCCCGGGGGACACCGCTGGTTACAGGCCTCCAACTAGACTCTGTGCTGCTGATCACAACCCTTTGAGTTCTATCACACAGCCAGCTCTCAATCCACCTTGCTGTCACCTCATCCAGCCCACACTTCCTCAGCTTCCTAATGAGGATGTTATGGGAGACAGTGTCAAAAGCCTTGCTGAAGTCAAGGTAGATGACACCTACTGTCATCTACTGAAAAGGAAACCATTTGGTAAAAATTTTGCATGAATGGAACTGCAGCTCTCCATGTGCAAAAATCCATAAAAATCAACAAGTGATTTCCCCCCGAACTTCAAAAACTTCTTAAGCTATTACTAACACTTGCTGTATTCTCAACGCTTGAGTAACACAGACAAAATAAAAGTCAAACACAAGTTTGTATAGCACAAGCTTCAAATTATCACATCACTGTCATTTCATTAACCGATGCAAGCACAATTATATATACCATCACTACATTTAGTGGGCAAGGAGCATCGATATCCAAACCCCACTCCGTAACCTACTGAGGGCGAAGCAGAGCTAAGTATCTGTTCTCTCTGAATTACTTCCATGCTTCCTAGTCCAAGAGTTTTAGGAGATTAAAGCTATGCAAGAGCCCACATGACAAGTTACAGCCGTTACTGATATTGCCAACCCTAGTCAAAGTAGATGCTGCACCGAAGTAAAAAAGGACTTCCCTTTCTCTCAAATGTACTTTTTTCCTACATAGGCATCTAAATATCTAGATCCTTTGGTATGCTACCTTCCAGCCTTACCCCCACACACACTGCTCGCTCTGTCAATTATTGCTTGGGGAAGTTGGGACAGACCTTGCAAATAACTCCTACCAGAGAAATGCAACAACAGACTTAAATCTTTCATGGACTCAAGAATTTAAAGGTCCGGGGAAGAAAAAAGTCATAATCCCTTAGGTTGATCCCCAAGCACAAACAGGCAAAAGAACCTCGTTTACATCTACCTCAGTACTGAAACTCCTGCCTACGCATTTAAGATACTCAGGTTCAATTTTCTACTTTCAAATGAATGAGAATACGCACAAGTTATTCCACTGCAGAGTCACCAACACTACTTGGAACTGTTTGGGGTTTTTTAAAGTTTGTTATACTCTGCATCCAGTAAGACACACACCTCTCTGTTTCCTTGCTTTTATTATAAAACTTGCTGTCAATATTCACTCCCCACTACTTGGGCATTCACCTATCAAGTCTCCTCAACCTTGGATAAATCCCAAGTCTTCTCACTATAGTAATGCTTTCACCAACAACCAATTCGCTCTTACGTATCCTGGAAAATACTCCTAAATCCTTCATTGTTAGAAGAAAGGCTTTCAAGAAAATGAAGCTGTATGCACATGATCTAATGAAGCCTGATTTCCCACAGCTCCTTCCTAGGTGACAAATGATGTGGAAGAACCTGCAGTGAGAAGTCAAATGCTTGAGGTAGCACGATGTTCTCTCTCCTCTCTAGTCTGCCTCTACCCACAGAGGAATCCAGAGCCGAGACCTCCACGCTTCTCAGCAGCTTTGCTCCGACCTGACAGAGAGGTTAAGGCAGACGGCATGAAGCTGGGGGACACCAATAAACTGTATTAGCATAAGCTTCATTTTCTTATGAAGCCATGCTATAAAGTAAGCTAACACCACAGCCAGAAGTTGCTTACCAGTGTTGTTTATTCGGGAGAGGCTGGGGAGACTAGACAAAAAAAGGGGGAATATACGCATGATAAACTTGACACACTGGAAAAAAAAATTAGATTACAATTAGTGATAACCAACAGCAGTCCAGCCGTTCCACAACAGGCCTCACTTTCCAGCCTACTCAGTCTGTACTTTAAAGCAACAGATGTTTTACACAAGTATACTACACAACAGAAGTGAAAGCCAGGACCATCTCATCCTATCAGGAACCATTAAGGTGACTCAACTTAGAATCATAGAATCATAGAATGGTTTAGGTTGGAAAGGACCTTGAAGATCATCGAGTTCCAACCCCCTGCCATAGGCAGGGACACCTCCCACCAGACTAGGTTGCCCAACTTCTCTCCGTCCAGTTCTTTGAAATCAGAAACTGAAGAGACACTTAAACCAGGAACATCAAAATCCAACCTACAATTTACTCCTCATTTAAGAACAGAAGGCACCTTTCACTTATTCCCTTCTCCACTTCCTTTTAGAAATCCAGCTACAGAAAAGTTACAATTATTTCTAAATAGAGGCTCCTACGATTCTGACTTGTTTCTAATTGACCACATGACCTTTTCAAAGGCTACCAACTGCTTTTTAAAAGTGCAAGTGAAAGTAATTAACCATCCCATACTGAAGTATAAACACTGCTTTACACCCATTACTTTCTCACACAGTAGTTACAACAAACTAACAGAGAACTTACACAAACTTCAACAAATCTGTCAGTTTTTGTTTAATCACAATAAAGAGCAGAAACAGGCAACGGAGAATTCAGGGAAAGGAAAGCAAAAAAAGACAACATAATTAGGTGAAATCTCTAAGAGTACACTTAGAGTGTTTATCTTTGAAAAATACATTTAGGATGCAAAAAGTCTTATACAAAAGGACTTCTGAGCATGGTAGAGCAAGTCTGCAATCCAGACACTTGCACATTTATAAGCATTACTAAATTGCCATGGCTCTTGCTTAAAAGCTGTTCCAGAACCTCTCAAACAATGGAGTCCTGCTGGCACGGCTACGTGCTGGCTTGGTTATACAGCTGAAAGTGAAGACATCAAACCCAGCTCTGCGAGAGGCCGTATCTCTGGCCACACCGTGGTAATGTACACGCAATACCAAGTAAACAAGAAATATGCAGTGTCTCTTCTTCAGACCTCACTCCCAATTCATCTGCCTTCCCAAGGTCCTGGGAAGATGACATGAAACCTTCTGCTCCGGCAAACCAGTATGAGCACTCTGAAGATGCATCGACCAAGGTAAGAGAGAGTTTTACTCTAAGAAACCGGGATCATTTGAAGAATGCTTGCCAGTGCATACACAGGCCAGTTACATGCCTATACCGAGCACTGCACTACTCCGTAAATTTAAGTGAACAGAGTAAAGTTCAAGGATGCCTCGATATCTCTTGTGTACAGCCAAGAACTCCTGCATACGTTCCCCAACAGCATTTTTGGTTCTTAAACTTCTTCCAGATCTGGGTTAACCAAGGTAAGATTTTCTGCCTTTAAGAGCGAGTCTGAGACAATGACCACTTGCTGCAGTTTTCCTGAAAGCACGGTTAATACAGTTTTCTTGCTGAGTTCTAGTAACAGTGGCAATTTCAAATGATAAAAAACTGACACAGAAAGCTGTGGCTATGTTTACCAGCTATATTTTAAAATAGTAATCCTTGAAATCATTAAACTTAAAAAAAAAATTGAAATAGAAAAATTTCCGCAGCAGGTCTGCAAGACCTGACAGCCTGGACCCCAAAAGGGGTTTAACCTACAGCTGTTTGTACCTTCTTACGACAATCCATTCGGCAACGAGTTTACTTGAAATGGCCCATTCTTGAAAACAAAACAAAAAATCAAAACAAGAAAAGGGTGCAGGTACTGCGTCGAGCAGCCTTAACAGGCAAAGATCTATGAAAGAATACAAGCCTAGTGCGCGTGGTCACAATGCACGCTCAGGTGACACTCACCTGCACCAAGAAAACACAGTCCACCACCCAGAAAGATTATGAACACTTAAAATTTCTCTGAAAGACTGTATGGTAGCAATTTGGTGATCTAATCTTTCAAAAACTATTTTGCTGCACCATCAGTAGAAAAAACTTAAATTAACAGCACTGACAGTTTTTCCTACCTCAAGGTATTGATTTTTTTTTTCGCCCAAGTACCCAAATTCAAAATTCTGCTTTAGCATCTCTCTTGCTGCTTTTAATCTGTTAAGTACATTACAGGTGAGCGTGACAAGCTCCTGTTTGTATCCAGTGGAAATGGAGCATTAGCTGCGCACTTTGTCAAGCTGCAGCGTTATGGCTCAGAGGGAATAAACAATCCTTCTCTAAACTGCTCAAAGCAAATCCCTCATATATACCCACTTACTCACTTAGAAGAGCGCTCATCCTTAGCAAACACAGAGTTTACACCCCAAATTTTGAAATTAATACTTGATGAGTCTTCTATAATAACACCCACTAGGGAGTCCCAAACAAATTTCATATCTACTAATTGAAACAACAGCTTAGAGGGGACTACCACTTGAGATCAAAGAACCAGACAGAAAGTGAGCTGCACTACCTAAAGTTAACATAACAGACTCCTCATAGTAGAAGGGACTTTTTCTTTAATCCCCTCAGCAGCAGAAGTACTTGGTAGGTTCACACTTACCCCTGCCAGTTCTTGTTGAATAGGAGCAAGCTGGGCTTCAGAAGCGGGACTCAGGGTAGCACTGACTGAGGCCACAGCGGGAGCAGGGTGCTCAGAGTCGCGCTCACCAGCTGATTCTGTGTCACCCAGACCATGGTGGGGGGGCTCAACCTCTCCCTGGGGGTCCTCGCCTGAATCCGACAAACCTTTTTGCTCTGCAGGGGACTGGGAGCAAAAAAGACAACGTCCCTTCAATGCAAGGCTGCAACACGGGAGAGCAGTCGTCCTAGCGAGAGGATCTGCTAATCCCTTTTTAAATTCCACTCCTTTCACAGTACGGCAGAAGGAATTGCTTACCACTGAGACACCAATTAAAATATGCACAAACCAGGTAACAGAACCTGCTGACTGAATCAGCTTCCCCTCCCCACAAAAACCAACAGTTGGAGCAAATGCACTTTTTTGAAAGTTAGCTAAAATTGTCAGTGTCCCCTGGAAAAGAGCATTTTTGCCAGCCACGGGGCTGTTGGGGTTTAACGCCTTCTCTCAAGGCCTGAAGGACAGCTAATTGCTTTTACCCCCAGATTCAGACACAAGAATTAAATAGACAATTCCTGTAAATAATTGTCCTTCGCTGCTTCTTCAGACCACATTTGAGGGAGGTGGGGCTGATTATAAAATTCCCCACAGAAATTCATTATAACATTCACACAAGACACACAATCGTTTCATGTGACGGTGAATTAACTGAAAAACGACACCAATGTTTTCTTTTGTAAATTAAAAAGTTTGCCCATCTGTTTCCAGGAGGAGGGTGACAGGATAGTGCGTGCGCACTAATGGTATTTGATACTTGCTGAACTCCTGGGACAGACTCTTCGCATTTCTTCAGATTATTTAATGCTGCAGGTCCCCACTTGTAGAACAAAAAATAAGCATTACCATCTTCTGCACACATCTGGAGAACTAAAAAGTTAAAGGCTTTGAGCCTGAACAACTGTATTGTGATAAAGGACTAAATTACAGTCCATGGATAATATGCAGGATAAAGACATTCTCCCAGCTGCCATCTGTGGGCCAAGCCTCCTGGTATCTTATGGTGAAGATGTGGCTAAGAAGCACATAACCTTGGCTTGCTCTCCAAAAGCATTTAGTAGAATGAAGACAGACTAAAAATTCTCATCATTGCCCAGGTCCGTGCAAAAGAGAGCAAACAGCAACCTCAAAAATAAACAGCAGCTTTTAAATCTTAAGGGCCCAAAGTTCTTCAGCTACAACTTGGCCTGTCCTTAAACAGAAGCAATTATTAAAAGACTGCAATACAGGCAATTTTATGAGCGGGTTCATTTCATTTTGTATTTTCAAAATTTTCTGGTTTTAACCTGAAGCTGATATGAACAGACCCAAATACTAACTTAAAACTCCACAGAACAAGAGAGTAGAATTAAAGAATCGTTTTGTTTGTCACCAAAAATTAAACCAAGTCTAGCACTCAGCTATTCTTACCTCTTTGCTTCAGAAGAACAGCATGAAAAGGGTATTGGGAACTGGCCACAGCACTTACAACATGTGTATGTTATTCATACATAAGGGCAAGGGGTAAACACCTCAGTCCTCCACTTGATGTTTTATACCCATTACTCCTAGCTCAGTTTTTATGCTAAGCCTCACTTTCATAGAATCACAGACTGGTTTGGGTTGGAAGGGACCTTAAAGATCATCCAGTCCCACACCCCTGCCCTGGGCAGGGACACCTCCCACCAGCCCAGGTTGCTCCAAGCCCCGTCCAACCTGGCCTTGAACACCTCCAGGGATGGGGCAGCCACAGCTTCTCTGGGCAACCTGCGCCAGGGGCTCACCACCCTCACAGTGAAAAATTTCTTCCTGATATCTAATCTAAATCTACCCTCTTCCGGGTATCGGAATCCAAAATTAACAGCATTCCACACATCACCCAAATGGTTTTCTTCTCCTTCAAGGGGAGACAGTCATAAAAAAAGTAAAAGAATTAAGTCACAAGTTACCTGCATCACACTAACCACAAAGGCAATTATGTAAGGAGCAGCACTGAAGATCTGATTTTTCTCCTGGCTTATGCTGCACATGTTCTCTGGTCCTCTCTATGGTACCCCAAGTCCTCACCACGTACCTCACCACTAACCTCGCCCCCACTCCTCTTCAACCCTGCCAAACCATCTCTGGCCATCCACGGAGCCAGAGGCAGTTCATCGGCACTGAGCAGAGAAAGCAGGGCCATGCACGCTCCAGCTGCAAGGGAGGAAATTTGGGTCTCGCTGCCCCAGTCAGGTTTCTAGTTTTCAGAAAACATGCAGAATGGTTTTAATGTTTAAACCAGTCCAGCTGCTGTCCAGGAGACAGAGACAGCCCTGACGTTATTCACACAGCCTTTGAAGAACCCTGGCACAAGGGACGGGACCATAAAAACCACAGTGGCATGAGAGCAGCCCCGATGAGAAGGGCTTGGGGGTGTCGGTGGGTGAGAAGCTCCCCAGGAGCCGGCAGTGTGCGCTGGCAGCCCAGAAAGCCCCCCGCACCCCGGGCTGCATCCCCAGCAGCGTGGCCAGCAGGGCGAGGGGGGGATTGTGCCCCTCTGCTGCGCTCTGCTCTGGGGAGACCCCCCTGCAGTGCTGCCTCCAGCTCGGGGGGTCCCCACAGCAGAAGGCCACGGAGCTGTTGGAGCGGGGCCAGAGGAGGCCCCGGAGATGCTGCGAGGGCTGGAGCCCCTCTGCTGGGAGGACAGGCTGGGAGAGTTGGGGGGGTTCAGCCTGGAGAAGAGAAGGCTCCAGGGAGACCTTACTGTGGCCTTCCAGCATCTGAAGGGCATCTACAAGAAAGCAGGAGAGGGACTGTTTACAAGGGCATGCGGTGATAGGATGAGGGGGAATGGCTTCAAACTGAAAGAGGGGAGATTGAGATGAGATATTAGGAGGAAATTGTTGGCTGTGAGGGTGGTGAGCCCCTGGCGCAGGTTGCCCCAAGAAGCTGTGGCTGCCCCATCCCTGGAGGTGTTCAAGGCCAGGTTGGACGGGGCTTGGAGCAACCTGGGCTGGTGGGAGGTGTCCCTGCCCAGGGCAGGGGGGTGGGACTGGATGATCTTTAAGGTCCCTTCCAACCCAAACAATTCTATGATTCTATACCCCAAACAGTACTAGGAAATAAGGATGGGACAGACAACCCTTGTCAAAAGCCAGAATGAACCTCAGGACGAGCTAACCATCCCTGGGATCTGAAGGCAACAGGGACCAACTAGGAAACTGTAGACAGACAGACTCTGGGGCTGAAGGTGACTAAGAAGATTAATTGTCCATAAGAAGCAAAATAATGCATAGGAAGAGGGTACAGAAGTGTTTCTACATAAAAATACCTAAATATCTTATTATTCTTCAGTCATAATATACACAGAATTTGGAGGGAAAAGGAGCAGGAATATAACTATGAAATCATGAGTGGCATATAGGATGGCAACGCAGTGACTCCCACAGAGCAAGAGCTGGAAAGCATCAAATTAAACTAAACTATCACAGGTTCAAGGAAACCAACACAAAACTAAAGGAGACAAAAAAACCCATTGTGCTGAACTTTTTGTCAGAGGATCATGCAGATGGCAGTAACTCACGTACTTGGGTTCAGCAAGCAACTGGCGAAATTCAAAGAAAAAACCCCCACCCTTACCAGCTATTTACACTGACTTCTAGCTACAGATCATAAAAATGCCAATAATGCAAGAAGAGGCAAGATCATTCAACGTACACTTGTGCTATATACTTAAAAGTGGAAATGACAGTAAATTATTTTGCAAGTAATTCATATCAATACAGTTTAGAACATTTCAAAGTAGGCTAAGTAAACATGCATCAGATTTTAGTAATTCTTGTAATACTTGACAAGTATTTTAAGAAGTGAAATAGGAAAGGTAACCTGCCGGCATAAATCTTATTTCTATCCTAAGCAAACCTGGAATACAGGCTCCAAGACTCAGAAAAGAAACAAACCAAAAATAACACTTATTGCCAATCACCACTTTTATGCAGAAAAATCTGATGCCAAGATGAGAATTTCTTGGCCAGGTCAATACACAGAATTATATTAAGAAAAAAAAATCAATATATTAAATGGATCACACACTATCGCAAGCTTCAGAATTTTGTGAACAGTATGTGGTTTAACTCATGGAAGACAAAACCAACAAAGGCCTTGAGGATTTGTCAAACCAAAACTGCTCCAGACAGAATTTTGTACAGCTGTTCTCAAAAAAGCACATCCAAGGGAAACTGCCAGCTCCTGAAATTCATTTCAGTCTTCAGTCATGCTTACTATCGAAAGTGTTTTCTGAACTCTTAAATTCATAAGTTAGAAGTTCTTCTTCAAAGTTCTTTGGAGCTGGTGAAGAACAGTTCATTCTCTTCCTGTTTGCTGTAATGTCTTAGGTCTGTGATGATTTATGTCTCCGCTTGAGCTGCCTCTTCTCTAGAGGAGGCATTCCTTATAAGTACAGCTCTAGGGAGAACTTGGCAGAAATCTGTTCCTGTCTCTTAAATACTAAGGCAAAGATCAACAGAGAGACTAATAATGTTAGGAAGCCACCTACGCAAACTCACCTTGCTCAGCCAGATCAAACAACATCTATTTTATTAAAGCCCCAAAATAATACACCTAAGACTAAATACGTAAAAGTGTACTTGGAGATTTGGCTTCCTCTGCATTGCAGGAAATAAGGAGAGACATGAAGAAATACATAAAAGCTAAGACTAACATGATGCTAAAACCACTAAATATAGGCAAGGAAATAATATTCCTTTTTTATAAAGACTGGCACAAACACTCGTGTCAGTTTTTCCTCTGATTTTTAAGTTGTACGATTTATGCCTCCTTTCCTCATTTTCCCCAAACTAGCACCCACATCCAATGGCCCAAAAAGAATACTGTATCTTTTCACAATCTTTACCTGCATAGAGCAGAGGACAACTCTTGCTGGTATTCTCAGTAGCCTTTGACATTACCAGCCTCTGTAATCCTCTAAGCTTTGCCTTGCACAACTGTCCTCTCCAAATACATTCATGATTGTTGTTCTAAGTGCACCGGTGTAGCAATGCATTCACAACTACAAACTCTTTGGCACTAATTTTAACTCCTTAAGTATACTTTTGACTTACAACACAGTTCAATTAGCTCTCCCTAACAAAACGGCTTGGCAGCTGTGCTAACGATGCTAAGAGAGCCTGGGAAAGGAGATATTGTTGTCTCCCCCTACACAAGTTACTTCCTCCACAGTTTTCTCTCTGCCATCATCCTAAACCTACCACTTATGCCCATAGCACGAACAGCACCTTCTAATCATCCACCTCCTCAAACCACCAAAACCCAGGCATTTCCAAATCATGCTACATCAAACCAAGACTTCACCCAATCTCTACTTTATGTATTAGCTAATACAATTTCTGTTTTCTAAACTCATGATCTTGCTCTCCAGACCACATGGGAATGACACCTAATCACTTAAATCACTTTTACAACTCCACATCTATTTTTAAACCTCCACAGTTAAGACCATGTAACAACTTAAGAACGTAAATCCTTGTTCGCTCCAGAACTACTCCTTTACCTTTACGATCCAGGTGCCAGTTATCTCTTAAACTCTTTGCATCGTTTTGCAGCACCACTTTGGTATGGGACATGACCAAAGTATCATGTAAGTTATCTTCCTCCAGAGCCACCCTTAAAAGCTCACCACTACCAAGTCACCTACAGAAAGCAGTACATCGACCACAACTAGTTATATAACAAGCTCGAAATAAAGTGTTCTTTTCTATATTTTACCATTACCCCCAACCCAGGCTGGTGGAGGGAAAAGGACAAGGTGCAAGCTACATAGTAGACAATGGCTTGCTTTATAGTCCAAAAATATTTTTTAAATGTGAATTGAGTATCTACCTTTTGTTGTACTCATGACTAGAGAGTCATGATGATCCTTGCATTGCCAGAATCAACGAGGAGTGGAAGACGACCACAGCTCACACTTGCAGAACAAAGGATGCTACTCTAAAAGCATTTCTGAACAAATTGTTTCTTTACGACACTACTAGTTAAATTTGTTTGAGCTACTATACCTACTTAAAAATGTGTAAATGAAAGGAAGACTTCAGAATAATTTAATCTCAGAAATGTATGGTTGAAGTTAACTTCAGTTAGCTTCATAAAATGACTTCAAGTAACCTATGGCCATAAACTGTCATGAAATGGTTTAATGGCAGAAGTTAAAATAAGTTTCAGAGCAGAAACACAAGTCTAACAAGTGACAAAAATTAACCATAGAACAAGTTGTATCTATCAACTGAAATTTTTAATCCAGAAAGTGCTACGAAAAGCACAGTATAATTCATGTATTAGTTATCGGGCTAGATAATGGAGTAACAGTAATATTTATGCTTAACATAGTAAGGTTAGGACTTCACGTTGCTTTCGGATCTTAACAGCTATGAGTCTTATAAGCTGACGCAGTTTTCCAACTAATGTCAGCACTAGGAGCTCTGCTTGTCAGCAAAATGAATAGGAGCATATGAAAAAGGAAGATATTTGGATGTTATCATTCAGATATTTGCAAGACCTCTCTCTCTTTCACACATTGTAAAAATAGTTCTCAAAGAGTTAAGGAGATACGAAAATGGAGACTCACTCAACAAATGTGGAAACAGCCAAATTTACGTGCACCATTAACTGACAGCTATAATGAGAATCAGAACTGACAGACTAATCCTGTTTTTTTAACTGCCAAAGAAAACAACCAGAACCTCCTTACTGAAAGTAAAATTAAGGCATCGTTTCTGTACACCATGAACTCTTTGTTCCCTCTAAATAAACATGACAAACTGCATGTTCTGATGTTTTACTAAACTGTATACAACCTTAGCTGGAACAACCAGTTAAAAAATTAGTTTCCAGACTAGTATGCATTTTGTCCTGCAACATGCTGAGTATTTTGCAACTTCTAGTTGAGATTTAGATGCCTGAAACCTTACAAGCACAACCTTAAGTAGAGATCTCTAGAAAAAGAATGTTCTTTAACTTAATAGTAGACAACGTTAGCTCCAGAGAAGTCAGTTAAGACTGCTGAACAATATCAACCCAGCCCTGATACTCAGAGGGCCTGCAGACACTGCAACAAAATAATTCTGCACAGGCTGCCCTGTTTGATACAGAAGAGCACTAGGCAAACATCTACACAATCATCACGGACAGCTAATCGAAAACACAACACAATGCCTTCTCCTCACTCCCTGCTTACTGTCGGATTGCTGGGGTGGTGCTGAAAAGCCTCTGAACCCCTTGCTTACAGCCCCAAAGGAAAGCCAACTTGTCTCAACAGACATTTTGCAAAATTAAAATTGTAATTTACATAGAGAAATTACATATTTTAGAAGTGTGGGTTTTGTCAATTATTCTGAAGTTACTTTTGCATTTTCTTCAAAACTTTGCTGAAGGAAAATCTCCTCTGTTAATAGATTTTCCTTGTTAACTTTAATAAGGATAATCTTTTGTGGCAGGCAATGCACTTACCCAGACACCTTGCATGGAAACAATAACGGAGTTAACCGTTAACTGTAACACTTAGCTGTTAGTCTTTCCAAAAGTACAGTGAAAGGTCTCAACCAGTGTGTAACCTGGAGTCACCTCTCCTTGATTAAGTTGATTAAAGGGACGCTCAGCTGGCCTGAACGCTAGGTTCTGATATACAGAGCATATATTAAGTGGCTGTTACTTTTGGCTGATAGCACCACATTCTGACTCTATCGCTATTGTATCAACGCTACAAAAACAGCTCTGGGCACAAGAAACAAGCAGGCTTTGGCCCTTTATTTAATAAAACGCCAAGAAGCACAGCACTGATGCTTCTCTCATTCTTTCTCTCCAGTCTCAAATACACACAGTATAAGCTACTAAAATGATTAACCACCCCCCTCCTCCTTTTAAGAAAATTATACATCTCCACATGTTACACCCTTTAACATAAACATTTATGTTTGTTACTAGATGTATTACACTTTGAGAATTGGCAACCAAGTGACAGATGCCACTGGCAGACTCCTCAGGAACTGCTTCAAGCAACAAGCCCTGTTCCCCAGCCAAGCTGGGCCTATTCCACACCCAGGCAGACTGCGGCCAGCCCCCTCTCCAGCATCAGCACCGCTTCGTTTTTAGATCAATTCCGATCTCTTTTCTAACGCCTGTGCCTTCGGAGTGCTCGGCACACCCACGGGCCCTGTCACGCACGGTCCCCGCACCCCACCCCACAGCAGGCTTCCTGGCTGCGCCCCGGCAGAGGCTGTCCTGCACACAGCTACCCACAGCATCACCGCGGTCCTCAGCAGCCTCAGAGGCAGCTGGGAAGATTAAATCCCAGATCCCTCTCCCTGGAACCATGGATCCTCCCTGCCAGCCCAAAGAGACATTAAGCCTTTAGTTAAGATGTTTTATGACTGTTTTTTTGGGACACACCAGAGCGCAACAGCTCTGTCCCCCAGCCCGACACAGGAGCCTGCAGAGCTGAACGCTGCGTGCAGGCCACTGGAGGTCTGCACTCTGTGCAGAAACAGAAGGTTCCCCATGAAGGCACTTGAGAGCACAAGACCTGCCAGCTTGGCACTGAAGGACCAGGCCAGCAAAGAAAGGACCACATCGCTCTGCTTGGGTTGCACGTTGCCATAGTCACTGCTTCCAGGCTACCTGTGGAAGCACCGCCAGGTTAAAGGACACCTGGGCAGAAAACTCACCATGGTGCAACTCAGAGACTTCAGGAACAGCCTAAGGAACAGCCTAAGGAACAGCCTAAGGAACAGCCTAAGGAACAGCCTAAGGAACAGCCTAAGGAACAGCCTAAGGAACAGCCTAAGGAACAGCCTAAGGAACAGCCTAAGGAACAGCCTAAGGAACAGCCTAAGGAACAGCCTAAGGAACAGCCTAAGGAACAGCCGGTGACTGGGACCCGTTTCCTAGAAGGAAACAACGTGTTCCAAACTGATAGCACAAACACTAGCACTCCCTTTGTTTACTCCATGTAAATTGCCGCTGTAAAAAATGTAATTGGAAAGAACATCTCAGAAGTATTTACTCTAAGATATATTTAATTTGATCAGCTAATATTACAAGAATGGCAGATTTAAATACTTTCCAAGCTGACAAAAGATTTCAAGCTCCTGCTGAGGAATATGCCTACTAAACCTGTGAGAAAGCTCGAGTCTGGTACTTGTCCCAAACCAAAGAAAAGCAACCAACTGCAAAATGGTTCAGCATCTCTATTCAAACATTTGAGAAGATTTTCTGAGTGCACAGATAATACAAGAATCCAGTGATTCAACAAAGAGTGAATCGTGTACATCAGTACACTTCTCTTGGTTCCCACCAGCTTCAGCTGAAAGAAGGGTAACCTTGATTTTATTTTATTTTTTCCAAATGTTAACAGCTTTTACTATTAACCAGGCAGAATAAAATACTGCAATATACTGAGATTCTTATCAATTTCTTTTACTAAAAAAATTTTACAATATAAGAAACTAGAAGGCTTACTGTATAGGAAAAAAAAAATAAGGAAAACTACACCCTAGCACTCATCCAGAACATTTTGTGTGTCACTTTCAAAGTGAAGAGGAACACAAACTATACTGCAGTCAGTCCAAATGGCCATGGTTCTCCATTACCTCTATTTCAACTTAATCACCATTTCCCCTAAAGGAAAGGTCTTGCTCCTTCCTTCGACTCTCATTTCTCTCCTGAGCTCTACTCTTCTGCAGCCACAGGACGAGTTGCATCAATCTCTTGGTTCAACACAAGCTCACCCACGGAACGCCTTCCAGCAGATTGTGGCCCAGCTCCAGCTCACCTCAACACTGTCTAACCGCTACCGCAGACCCAAAGGCAGGGACAGGAACACGTGGCAGGGGGAGAGGGACGGGTGAGGGAATGGGACTACCATTTTCCAAGGTAATTAAGACACCTCACAGCTTCCTAACCAAAAATATGAGATCCATTCACATATACAGAGGTGAAAACCATCTAGACCATGGTTTTCTTTGCTTGGTCTTAACTGTATTATCAGAAAAAGAAATTTTATAGTTTTCTCATGCAACTGCAACTGTCACCACTCCTTTGCCACCTGTTCCTTTCAAGATACAGCTTTGAAGATACTTTTTCTCCCAGATTTGGTCCATCTTCTGTCTCAAGAGCTACCCATTTCATGCCACCATCATACATCTTCCCACTTTTAGCCCTCCAGTACCTCTTCACCCTATGCCCATTAATAATGTTAATGCTCTATTATCCATCTTCAACTTCAAAACAGTAGATACAAATAGCTGCTCACTGTGGAATGAGTCAGTGCTCCAGAACAAAACAAAACGAAAAAGCGCAACATATCAACATCTCCTTACCTTCTGTGCTTTATCCTTCTGAAATACAAATACAGGTGGAGCAATGGCAGGTTTTTCTGTAAAAAGAGAAATCGTTGGTTTTTTTCCACATTCATTATTGACTAATATGAAAGTGTTATGTTCTATGATGCTTTTACTGACAATGAATCCCTAAACCAGTTAAATCTCAGTTAGACAAATTGTTTCCACCAGTTCCAGTTAACACAGAATTATAAGGACTTGATCTTCAAAAGGAAGAAGTGTTTTAATAACAATACAACTGATATCTGAAAGCTATTTGTCTTTTCCCTCCAGATTTCTCTATTTCAAACGAGTATATTCATCGTACTTAGGTACATCAGCAGGAAAAGGCCCTTTGCTGCAGTAGTTTACTTTCTGAACACATCTAAGTTTTGCATGCAAAGGTTTTTCCTTCCCCAGTAATGCATTAATGCAAAGGGAGTTTTGCTGTACACACCCACATACCCCTTCTTAAAGGTCGCCTAACTCTGACACTTGATTATACTTGTTTTTCATTACCACTGAAACCTTTAGAAACGTCCTAAATCTTCAACGTTCACAGGTCTACAATTTAAAACAATTTAAAAAAAATTCTACATATTTCTACAGATATTATTACAGACACACCAGTCTTTTCTGCATAATTTAAGAGCACATCTGCTTTCTACTTGAAGTTCTGATTCAAATATTAGTGGGACACTATTTTCTAAATAAGCACATCGACATTTAGTATTCAAGAACAGAATGAATTGCTAGAATGCATATATTTTTTCTATTGTCCTTAATGACCTCAAAACCACCTCAGTGTCCTTATTGAGCAAAAAAAAAAAAAGGGGGAGGGGGCAGATAAACCAGAAATGAGCTTTCCTGAGAGTTTAACAAACTGATAGAGCTTGTGCATGAGTTGTACTTGAAGAGAAACTGTACATACGCTATGCAGTCAGTAGCCCTTCTATATGTTTGTAGGGATAAAAATGAGTACAACATTTAAGTCTGTTTTCAGAGTGAGACTACTGTGAAACAATGGGATTTGGGGAGAGCTGTATTTTGGCTAATTTCTTTGCAAAAGTTCCATCTTTGCAATTATTCACTCTTACAAACAAGACCAGACATTTAAGAAAATTTTAATTTTTAAAACTAAGAATTTGAAAGGCTACAATAAAAAAAATATCTATAAAGTCATCAAGAATTACCCTGTGCCTAAAAAAAAAAAGACAATATCACAAAATCCTCCATAAATCCATTGCAGTAAAGCACTTGTGTCAGCATATAAGTATAAGGAAAAGGAGAAAAGACTGTTCATTTGGGAACTGCTAGCTATTAGATCAGTTTAGCTGAAAAAGTTAAACTTTACCTGACAAACACATAAAAATTATGACAATTATTCTAAGAACTCTGTGCATTTATCTGTGAGGGCGGAAAACCCTCTTTCCACTCTTCTGTGGGTCTAACTCAGAGGGATAACCCAGCAAAAACATTGCAAGACTGATTTTGCAAGACTGTCATAACTTGTTCTACAAAAGGTAAAATTAATTAGGAAATAGAGCTCCTTACTGCAGCATTTTGCCTGCTCCTTTTTCCCCTTCTTTTCCAAGTTCCTCTATCCATCAAATACTGCTGAATCTTAAAAATGCTTATTAACAAGAGCAATGCAGACAATCTATTTCAAAAATGAAAAACAGCCTACTAACTAACAAAGGTCATCAACAAAGACTTAACTGCTATACCTGTCCCAAAAAAAAAAAAGTTTGTTGAAACAAGCCAGGGATCCCTTTTCATTCCCTTGGCCTCACTAAAACCCGCCTGTGGGAGGCTCCGCTCAGTTAAGGTCCAAGCTTTTAACCCTTCACTTCAAAGTGCTGTTCATTTCTTTATACCACATTCGGTATACTTTAATATTCATTAATACTGTAATTACAGCAACAAGTAGCATGCATTCTACCAAACTACTTTTATCCAAGACTGCCAAACCAGTCAATAAAATGCTGTATTAGTGTTCTTCCCTTTTGGGGATCTGCCCAAAGTGGGACTCGATTGTGCAATGCACAACATAGAAGAGACTCCTGTACCAAATTCCACAGATACCAAAGAGAACCAAACAGAAAAGAACTACTTGTCTATTTGGTGCTTAATAAAGGATTGAAGTACTGAGAGAGAAGAAAGCAAACAATTAAAAAGCACATCCAAAACCAATGCAAAGTGCAGAGGAAACATGGGATGGATTGCAAAAGGCTAGAATGGGGACCCAAAGAAATTGATGCAAAGGAACAGGACAAAATAGGAGATGGAGTGTGGTGATGGAAAACTGAGTACTCACAAAAAAAGAACAGGGATGCCAGGAACAGCAGAAAGCTCACAGAAAAAAAAAAATGGATGGAAGAGCCAAAGAAAAAAATGGAGTGGGGAAAAAAAAAAAAAAAAGAAATGTTAGAGACTGTACCCAGCTATGGCAAATGAGACTGGGAAAAGCAGCTAGTTAAACAAACTATGTCCAGTCCTGTTAGTCAAGGTGGAAAAGATAACACTCTTGTGCAACACACAAGAGTTTCTACCCACTGAAGGAACAGTCTTCCAGTTCTCAAGATCTAGGAATCTCACTATTACTCCTGCTGGCTGTGAGACCAACTGACATGATGGCATCTGGCAGGAATGACAAGGAGACAGCAGGCACTCATGGCTACCAACTACACCTGCGCTTAGTCAGGCACCTTCTTTACCGGGGAACACTCGTTCACCATGGCCTTTCTAAAGTCTGCAACAAGACCACAATGCTGGAAATGTTTCCCTAATTCTAGCCCAAGGCAAGAAGGGATCACTAGATTGTCTAATCCGATCACCTTCATTAAACGCTGCATATTTTTCTGAGCCTTATTGTTTTGGGGAAACATTTTCAAAGGCATCAATTATTGAAGATATTAAAAGCAAAGGATTATTGTCCTCGATCATCCATTACCTCACACAGTAAAAAATTCCAGTGCCAAATTTCTCATTCAACTGTCTGGCTTCAGCTTTCAGTTCATATTCCTAGTTATGTTTTTTGAATCCATTTATGTACTAGATAAAGAGCTCTCTAGCATTTAATGTTTTTCCTACAAAAGCACTTACACAAACCATGTTTTCCTATTGAATGAAGAACCCCTACAACAGGTTTTATTTTTGTAGAACAGAAATGCACGTTAGGTAGTTGGAGTTTTTTCCAACATGGTGAGATTGGCAGCTTATTAAGTGCTACTCCAAAATGAGAATCACACTGTCATTTCTACTAGCCAACATCAGAGACAGACAGTCATGTTTGCACTTTGCAAGCATGCTTCCAATCCACCAAGGTGTCTGAAGGATGACCTACAGTGAAATGGATCTGTCGGGTCCATAGAACTGTCACCAAGGTAAAGGGAAAATAAATCAGGATAAAAGATGGGGGGAAAAAAACCCAAACAAGCAACTTTCAAACTTCAGGTAAAATACATGTAAAATAACATGAGATCTTCTCCTTCATCTAAAACATGAAGAGAGACAGCATATAGTTCTTAAATATTGTGGAACAGACTTGTTTTTCCTCCAGACAAACAAAGAGAAACAAGGTGCAGAAACAATGTCAATTTTCTAACCAAGTCAGTCTCAGTGAAGGTGCCCTGAGAAAGCCCAAGCATGTAGAGAGGAAAGCAGACCTTCAGTAATTACTGCCATAGAGGCAGCAAGTGCCCAATCTGAAGATCTGGAACCTGAACAAACCACTCAGTTTCTTATGAATGGTGGTAGGCTGTCAAACCAGTCTGAAAAATGACTGAATCCACAGAACTCCTCCCTGCAGTTTATTCGTAAGTTTCAGACATTTCAACTTGCATGAATAATTACAAAAACCTCAAAAGCTGGCTTTCACAGGCTAAATTCCTTTAAGGTATTTCACTGTGGAGTCATTAACTATCAATATCTGCCCTATGTGCTGTCAGAAAAGCCTTGGAAACCAAAACACAGAAGCAGAAAATACTATTTCAGTGGCTCAGGCAGAGCTATCTTCTTCAAGTCAGATATACTATTTAATGTGAGATTTTTAACTCAGATACATGACCACTTGTAGCTGTACTAAACTCTGTGATGTCAACAATGTTTCCTGGAACTGGACAAAACATGGCCTTGTTCTACCTCTCCACCCCTTCACACCAATGCAACCACAGTAGTTGGTGGCATCTCTAGTGGCCGCAGCAGTTACTTTTGCAATACAAAGTTTTAAACCTTAACTGCAGCATGAAACGACCCATTACTGAAAAATTCAATGGGTATTTTAAGTGTATGGATGCAAAAAAACCATGCCCCTTTTGAATCCATCTTTGAAGGCCACATAAGTGAAAAGAAAAGGTAAAATGGCACAAAATGGGGGGGGCAGGGAATGCGTATAGTGCAGAGGTGCTTTTCTCTGTATAGTTACCAGGCTCACAGAGTAAATCCCATGGCAGAGCAGTGACAAAGGCCAAAAGGACATTCTTCTCCTTTGCCACCAAGACCATTGTGTCTCTACCATAACAGTACAGGATGATTCAGGTTGGAAGGGACCACAGGAGATCTCTAGTCCAACCTCCTGCTCCAAGTAAGGTCAGCTATGAAGTCAAACCAGACTAAGCAGGTTATCTATCCAGTCTGGTCTTAATTTGCAAGAATGGAGGCTAAGCAGCCTCCAAGGGTAATGTCTTCTACTGCTTGATTTTCCTTATGGTAAAAAATAAATAAATCCACAACTTTTCCCTGTATCCAGTCTGAACATCTCGTTCCACCTCTCATCTTTTGTCCCTCCAACATACACCATTGTGATGAACCTGGCTCTGTCTTTTTAATAATCCCACCATAGACCCTGGAAAGTTCCAAATGTGCCTCTCTGAAGCCTTCTCTTCTCCAGGCTGAGCAAGTCCAGTTCCTTCAGCCTTTCCTCAGAGGTCATGCAGTCCAGGTCCCCGACCGCCTTGGCAACTCAAATTAATCTTCAGATTTTAGAAGGGACCCAGGCATGGGCTGTCACGAAAACAACTCTCAAGTCCTCACCAGACCTACTGTAGCCAGGTTATTACAAGAGGAACTTACTTTTAAAGCTAAGAACTAAACTGTTTCAAACTATTTTTTTTTATATTTACTCCAAATTACATTTTAAAGTGCAATAGTGCCTGACTACATGGAAACCTATATGAGAGGCAGAAAAAAAAACACTGAGAAACTTCCAGGCAAGTGAGCCCTTGCTTAGCTCTGAAGAAGCAATCTTCACCACTAAAAGCATACAAGTTGGGAACAACTGCTCTGACTTTAACTTATCATAATACATCACCTGAGAGAAAAAGTAGATCATACCTGTGAACAATGAGAGAGTGTTAAAAAGGAGAACAGCAATTAGGTTGCTAACTCACCAAAAATATTCAGAGTGGTAATTTATTGCCTGTGAAAGGCTTATCTGAGGGTCAAGAAAAATTTAAGTTCAAAGTTAAGTTTAATTATGCTTATTTGAACAGCTCAGGCCGCAAAAATGTTTAGAACATAAATAGTATGAAGATGAAAAAAGAGCAGAATAATCATGCTAAAAAACATATTAAGAGAGATACAGGCAATTTGCAGCATTATAAAATTCTAACCAAACAAGACTCTTTTCCAGCAGCTACAAATAAACAGAAAGCAATAAGCAAGCCACCACAGCAACAGCGGATGGCCAAAAAAGACCCCACAAGCAAAGTCTAATCATACTTCATATCAGAAAGTACAAGAAACACAACTGGATCATTTATAGCCAGCCTTCACTAGTGATGTCATGGTGAATATAACTGACATCGGGAAAAAAAGGTACTTCTGCCTCATTTACAAAACTTTGATAAGTTGCTTTTCATGATGTAAAACATCTGATGTTCTCATTCACCTTCAAACCCTTTATTTTTTTGTCTCCTACAGCATCAGTAAGCAGGCTGCTTCCAGACAGTGCTTCCACCGCTGGCATGGGAAGGTAGAATGCCTTTTACATATTTGAGATGAAATAAAAATTCCATACACCATATTTAAAGTACAAACCTTTTGTGTTTTTCATTTCCAAAGCCCTCGTGGCATTAACAGAAATAGGTTACCCTCTGCGTTAGGTAATTTTACTATTTCAGCTCAAGTACTTCATATAAAGTAAATGTTACAAGTCAGAAATGGAAAAAAGTAGCTTTTTTTTAACATGACAAGAAGAAGAAAGCCATGAGGCAACCCAACTACTTTGCAATGTACATTAAATATTTATAAAGAACTCCAAAAAGTGTTAACAAAAATTATTAAGGTATTTACAAAAATTATTAAAGTATTTAGACAATTCTGTCTTGTAACTGAAATAGTACTTTATGGCATTTGGATGTGAATTATTAGAATATAAAAAAAAAAAACAAACCAAAACAAAAAAACCAAACCAAACAAAACTAAACAAACCACAAACCAAATCACTCAGCGTAACTGTGCATCCACTAGTTTATCTGAGGTAAATCACCACAAGAAAAAAAGATCTTGTTTATAGGGTCTACAAATGTCAGGGACAGTGGCACATTCCAGCTTTTCCCCTCAAAGTAACAACAGACCTTACTCTCTCTCTGAAAGCTACCATAAGGCAAGTAGAATTATACAGTCAGGGCAAAAAACCCCAGAAACAGCACAGAAGCAATGACAGCATCATACAAGTCTGGCAAAGGAATGATAAGTGTACTCTGAAAGGAACTGCTTCAATTCTCTTGCCTTCTGTACGTTTGAGGCAGTTACACACAGTAAACTTGTTACAATCATGAAGTGTATGCTTAGCAGTTTCAGAAAGCAAAAGAAATTGTGTTTGGTGTCTATGGAGAGTTTGCCAAGTCAGGCAGTGCAGGCACCTGCTGAAAGGGAAATGGGAGGAAAGCCATCAAGTTTTAGCCCCAAGAAAAAATTGTACCTTTTCAGTGACTGAAAGGTGATAAAGTAATTCATTCTCCACACAAGGAGATCCTATCATCTAAAGAGCAGCTTCAGAAGCAAGTTATATACAAACAAATTACTAGTTGTGTATTAACAGCAAGTTAATAAGAAAAGCATTCAGGTCTACATGAACATATGCCTGACGGCAAGTTGTCTAGTGCTCCACGATACTTCACTGCCACATGTGTGCAGTGTCAGTTTTAAAACATGATCCAGCTAGAATACCAACAAAGAACATCATACCAAAGGCTTCAGAGAAAACTTCTAATACCACTCAGTGGCTACTTCATACAATAGTAACAATAACAATTGTGCCTACCATCCCAAAATCCTGGTTTTCAATGATCGAACTTCTCACAATGCCAGTCCCCAAAGCCTTTATCTCAAGGGTACTAAATCTTTGTGACCAAGTCTATCAAACTTCACACAACCAGGGAGAAGTTACTCTCTCTTCCTCTTCAGTAGCTCCACACTTACCAGCTCATCTCCTCTCATGATGAGGGGCAATGCCAAGACCAGAACCTGTTCCTAGGAAACTTCACAGTACAAACTTCTTTGAAAGTGGCACTTGGACCACCTCATCCTTCTCCCCCCTTCTCTGCAGTAGAGGACCCCCTTAATCCAACAACCTTCTTGCTTGCCATCAAAGCACTACAAAGAGGTAGGTGTACAGTTTCACCAACTCACTAAAGAAAAAGGAAAGACAAGTGAATGAAAAAATTCAAGGAATTATTAGAATGAAGAAAATGAAGTAGTTATGAGAATATTAGAGGGAATGCTTGTAACTTTGAAAAAATGCATCACAGAAAGATCATCCATTAAAATCATTTGAAGGCTTGAAGGACGTTAGTAGAATGGTTACATGGAGGCAATATTGACATCTCAGTGGTGATGCGTCTGAAGTGTCTGAAGACAGACAATAGACCGAGAGACATCAGAATCTTTACCTTCAAGATAACTAATGCACTGTTGGAAAAGGAAAAAACAATGAATGAATTGAAATGAAGGGGTGCCGTGGTAAAAGCAACAGGTTAAAAGAGCTCTGTGTTAGTAAAATGAAAGGACACAGGCAGAACAGCAGCGAATTTCAAGGCCAGAAGGTTTGTTGCAGCAATCAAACAGGTAAGAGACTAAGTGAGTTTCACTTGCATGAAAAGACAAGAAAAGCTGTTGTTCAAACACCCTAAGCAAAAACAATCTGCAAGAATAACTGAAACTTTTTTCTAGGTACTTGTGTCTACTATGTGTTAAAGAATAATTAGCTTCACACCTCACAATGAAGTATGATTGAGACAGCACTGTTGTACAGATCGATCAAGATGAAGGAATATTAAGAGTTTTGTTTTGACCACGTTTCTTTTGTGAACATGAACAGTTAGGTATCACATGCTTCAAACAAGAGAAGATCAATATGAAGCGGAAGATCAAAGAATTATCAGTACCAAAACAGTGACTTCAGATATTTGGATGAAAATACCCGGGCACATGGAAAGAAAACATTCACCTACAGTACTGGAAAAATCAGAGAGAGTGATGTGTTTAAGAATGAGGAGAAAACAAAGTCACTCAAGAACATCATTGCCATGTCAGAGACAGCAAACAAGGTAAGCAGAAAGAGTATGGAATCCACTGACTTTCAGCAGGATGCCAATTCCAGAAAGCACATGTATTTGCACTGGTATACAAACAACAGACACCTCAAAAATAGAACCGGAGGGAAAAAAAAACCCTAACACCAGCCAATGCAGCCAATTATATTAGAATGAGCAGAAGAGACAATAGTTCAAAAGCAAGCTGATCTCGCTTAATCTTACAAAAGATTATATCACGCTTTTACTGCAAGAAACAGAACAGCAAAGGATGAAGATGACAACTCTGGAAGGAGATGCAAGCACAACTAAAGAGATTAATAGATGAGGGAAGCACTGGAGTCAGGAACGGGTGTGAAGAGGAAAAAAAAAAAAAGAGAGAAAAAATAAGGATGACACTACAGCCCTCCCCCCTCCCCAAGAGTCTACAAGACTCTGCAAAAATATAGAGGTAGAAACACATGACAAGTCAGCATCAAAAGATGTACTAAACACTGGTAACTTGGAATTCACTGTTGAGCTTTATGTTTCCAATAGAATGGGGAGGTAAAGTGAGGGGTTTGCACAGCTTAAGATAGCTATCCCTAAACTTCTGGTTCTAGAAGAACACAATAAACCATCAAAATGTATATAATGTTATAATGTCATCGTTATAATGTCAGTATGTAAATACCATCGTTAAGTTTCTCACAAATAGTCAAATGTGTAATGCCTATTTACTACCATTCTTGAGACCACTTGATGAGAGGCCACTACCATTCTTGATGCCTCTCTGGGCACTGACAGCTCATCTCAAGTATGGAGCCAGCATGCTGCCCAAGACATGCTGCATCACAGGATTTGTCAAATAACTTAAGTGTAATTATGCGGTTAGCTGCTTGTAGACTTCATCTTCAAAAGCTACACCTACAATAGATATTTGCTTCCTGTTGTTTAATGTTAATATCTGAACTGTAATTGCCACTGGTAAGGAGTTCAAATATAAGGAACAATCATGAAAGAAGGGCCCTCACATGCTTTCAGTTGTCTCTTTCTCAGCATTTCCCCCTCTCTTTCATTAGGTGAGAATAATGATGAGAAACAACAGAGACAGCTGGGGAAAACTTGGTTCTGCAAAGACTTTGAGGGAAGTTAGTCATTCTCAAAGGCAAACTGTTGATGCCCACCGTCACTTAAACAGTCTATACACCTTGGAGAAGAACACCCAAGTCCTATAGTAGTGCAGCCCATGTTTTGCTAATCCTCTTCAAGAAAAATGAAGCCACTATTTCTTTACTTCAAAGGTTTTTAGGTTAAAATATATATATTATTATACCTCACCTAGTTTTATAGAGCCGTCTCTGTTAACCCCTTAGCTAGAGGAAGGATTAACATGAGCGGGAATTACAGAAAGATTCATAACAATCCTGAAGTTACAGACAATAACCCCGAAAAGCAACTGGACACGGAGGGATACAAAGGGCTCAGGACTCCCCCGGGAGAGGCGCCGCGTGGCCTGTTCCGCGGGGGCGGCGGGGCCGGCTTCGGGCCGGCTTTCAGCGCGCAGGGAGCGCGGCAGCACCGACCCTCCGGCGGCCGCCGCCCCGGGAGCCGCCNGCAGGGCCAAGCTCGGGCCAGGACCGCGGCGGCGCCGGGCCGACGGCCGGGCCCACGGCCGGGCCCGCGGCCGGCACCGCTGCGCACCGCCAGCGCCCGCCTACCTTCGTTCGCTAGGTCCGCCATTTTACTTCCTCAATCACGCCCACAATGCATCGCGCGGCCGGACGGCTTCCACTTACAGCGGGCCCCGCCGGCTGGCGCATGCGCCAATTGCTGGCCGTCTCGTGGCGGGACGGCGCATGCGCGGGTGGCTCGGCCGGGCCGTGGGTGCCGGGGCGGGCGGGGCTGCGCCTCCGCGCATGCGCGGGGGGGCGGGGCCGGTACCCTGAGGTGCGGCGGCAGAGCGGGGCGGCGGTGTCCTGTGTCCCCGCTTCCCCTGTAGCGACAGGTTACGGGGATCCCCCACCTCCCCGGAACCCTCTCGCTCTCCACGGCCTGTGCAGGCCCCCAGCACCTGGACTGGGTCCTTTGCGACCGGCTGCCCACAGATCTTCCTGTGCCCTGCCGGGCCCAGCCCTCTGTCTGCCCCTGTGGCCTTCATGGCTGCAGGACCCACAAGTTCACTCCAGCGTTAAACTGATCCTCGATTCCCATTTACTGCTTCCATTAGTGCCTCACAGTTACAGTCTTGTGGGATTTACTGGATGGTAATTCTCCATTCAGCTAACCGGTGTGAGAAATTAAACTCGGGGATTCTTTTGCTTCAGCCATTTTGTATGTTGACAACACAAGCAAAGCTGTGAAAAACAACTCCTTAAGAGGAGAAAAATGTGAATTGAGTTTGTGATAGGCTAACCGGCCGTGAAAGAATGTGCGCTCTGAAGTACCTAGCCACTGGGAAAAGGGGACAGGACGTAAATACCTGGAGTTTTGTAACCAAGTGTGCTCTTTTTGAGAGGCACCCAACTTGGCTGACTTGTTTATTTTGATCCTGAATAAACTTTATCTTTGCTTCGAAGACTTTGTCCTCTCTACACTTTAATCCGTGAGCAAGCGTTTCTCACACCGGTGTATAAGCCTTGACTGTATCTTCCCCAGCCTTTTCTCCAGACTGAAGAATGCAAACCCTTTCAGTTTATGGCAGGCAGCTGCTACACCCAAAGTTCAGTATTTGCCATTCTTTGTGACTTCTAACTCTGCTGCTGTCTGTACAACTGCACGCACTGCTCAAATGTAGGTGCACTAAGGCTCTATAGGGCCACAAGGTGACACTACAGCGTACACGGTACAGAGACAGTACAGTACGTAACCACACTCCTGTGCTCTCGTTCTTCTTGATGGTACCCCATATTTCGTTGGCTTCTTTGGTCAGTGCACCTGAGCTCATTGACTGCATTGTCTGGGTCTCTGCTCATTAGTGAGGGAGCCAATGGCAGCTAGCTCAGTGGCAGACACCAAGAGACCCACGGCTTTAGTCTTGCCCCTAAAGACTGCTTCAGGGGGGTGGCACAGTGCAAGAACAGCATGCGCAGCGCCTGACCATTTGAATATATCCCTCACAAGCTATTGCACCAGCGTGGAACAGAAACCGAGGGCCAGGCTCCTGATCCCTCTTGCAAATACCACACTTCTAAACCATCTAGTTTAGCTGCTAGGAGAATTTTCCATCAAGAATATAACAGCAGGACTGGCAAAAGTTAGTATGAATAAATGAATGGCACTAACTTAGAAAAAATACAGGGTACCTACATTTAAACCAATGTCTGTGGTCAGTATTTGGTGGCACTTTTCTGTAGAAAAAAGTATCAATCAAACAATACCATTTGGAGTTGTATGATTACTAGTGCAAACTGCGTTATCTGTTGAATGAGCAACACAGGGAGCACAGGAAATCCCGGTGGGTTCTAAAGGGTGCTGGACAGGCCATCTGGTTCAGCTGGACACCCTCCTGGTTCTGGTACTCACGACCAAGGAAGGACTGTTTGCGGATTTGACAATCAATGGCAGCGTTGGCTGTAGCAACCATGAAACTGTGGCATTCAAGATCCTGAGGGGCTCAAGAAGGGCAAATGGCAGATTACAGACGCTTCAAGAGAATTCCCTCTGGGTTATTCAGGAACAGATGAGGTGAGATTCTGTGGGAGGCAGCTCTGAAAGACAAAGGAGCTCAAGAGAGCTGGCAGCTCCTTAAGGACATCTTCCTCTAAGCACAAGAGCAGTCTGTCCCAGCAATCAGGGAAATAAGTAGATGTGTCAGGCGGCAAACTCAGCTAAACATAGAACTTGTGAATGAACAAAAGAATATGTATACGGGAGACAGAAGGAAGGACAGACTACTAAAGAGGATTAGAGAAATACTTCTGCAGCACACAGCTGTGTTGGAGGGGGCTGAAAGCTGGCTGATGTCACTGAACAGACACGCTCCATCATCTTTAAAAGGTCGTGAAGATCAGGGAAGGCCACNGGATGGTGTTAGGAAAGCCAAAGCTCAACTAGAGTTGAAGATGGCAAGGGACATCAAATGCTGTCTTTGTTTCACTCTCCACCAAGAAGATCTCCCAGGGCTCTGGGCTTAGAGACAGGGTTCAGACACAGATCAAGTCAAGAATCTCTTGAGAACTCTCAGCCCACAGAAATCCATGGGACCCAGTGGCTGTGTTGGAGGGCGCTGAAAGCTGGCTGATGTCACTGAACAGACACGCTCCATCATCTTTAAAAGGTCGTGAAGATCAGGGAAGGCCACATCCACATTCAAGGGGGCACTTCAAGCAACAGAACTTGCCACTCTTTGACGTGCTATGTGGTCCTGAGCAAGTCATCCCCGGTGTCTCTGAGGGCAGGGCTCTGGCCACAGTATCCGCAGATACCGGGAGGACACATAGCAAGGCTTCAGAAATGTTTGGGTTAGGCCTGAGCAGGAACCTCACCTTTCTGGAGCTGAGAATGGGTAAGAAATCTGGAAAATTATTGTTTGTCTAGAAAAAGTCCCAGATCTTCAAGGCTGTTGAACTCACTGACTTCTATGGGGATTAAGCATCTAAATTCTGGAGAGGATCCAAGACACAAAATAAAAGGGACACAGCAGAGAAAATCGTTCAAGGAAATTAATAATAATAATAAATTATTCTGTGTTTGGTGCAGAGTCTGAATATCAAGTATTTGAATGCAAAGCCTGATGCTTAATGCCTGTAAGGAGGCTAAAAAGGGAGGTTGGGCAGTTAACTGTTTGGTGAGCACCACAGCATCTGCTCCCTGAAGAGGAAAGAGCTTTGAAAGAACTGGGCAATTGTTACAGTCTATCAAGCATCCTACTTACAAGGCAACTGTGAAGAGCTGAGCAATCTTAATGCCCTCTTCATGTAGAATTCTGAGCAGTAGTCTTACATGCAGAAACAGGATTTTCGTCATGACGGGCAGAGCCACAGCAACTTTTCAGAGACTAAAGGCAACTTTCAACAGCTGACAACAGTCAAGAAAATATCCAGCAGGCACCTAAGAAAACAGGAGGTCTGAGGTCTCAGCTCAGCTACCCAACAGTGCAGGCACGGGACTCTGAGAGTGGGCAGAGTAGAAAGCATGGAGGAAGTAGCTGGCAGAGAGGCCTTTCGGTCGGGTCTTTGAATACCTGTTGTCAGAGCGAGAGGATAGAAACACCAACACTGCTGGATCAGAATTAGCCCCAGGCAATACTACTGAAACTCTGGTCATTAGGCTGCAGCCTTTTTTATTTGGTCCCAGCTGACTTAAAGCTGATTTTATCATCTCCTCTGATCATGGCATTAGACTTTGAACAGCTTTGTAAGATGTTTTTCATTTCATGCATGTCCACTGGCAGCTTACAGGGCCAGGCCCTAGTGCTGGCAGCTGTGTGACATCCAAACGGCAGCCTGAGTCTATGTGTGGGTCTAGACCTTGTCTGTGCCTCTTCCCTGGAGAACTGGATCACGTTTGGTGCAGACAATTTGCAGAGAATTTAGCTGGAAACATTAGTATGTCTCTAATCACACAAGAACCGTAATTTTCAGGGACATACAATGTGGCTGAATTAGCTCCAGTTTTTATGGAGTTAAGTTCCTGTCCCAAAGCAGACGTCCTACAAACTGAGCCAAACACTAATACTGAAAAGGTGTGAGAGTAATTACCTATTATGTGAGTATCTAAAAAACAATAATTACATTGTGAATTTAAGCCCTTATTCTGATACAGATATCCGTTACGGAAAATTTCACTTCAGAGCATTAAAGCCTGTTAAACCTATAAGAAACTGTGAACATGCTTTTGTCACGGAAATGTCGGACAACTTTAATTATAGGAATTACTGTACTGTGCTTCTCTAATGAATAGGTGGTACTAGCATAGTGAGAGGTGTGACCTAGTTAAGGGAAGTGATTTAGCAAGAACATACCTCAGAAAGTTACACTCACTAGACCTTAAAAGCCAGCAGGTCAGAGTGTGCTCTCTATTCATGTTCTAATTAGAGCCCATACTTCTCCAGTGTCATTAACATGAGAGGAAAATTAACAGTTTTATCCTAACAGAGTTTGAAGGCCAGATTCTGGTTTCATTTACCTTCAAGTAAGTCTATAATAATACCAGGGTAAATGTGATTCTGGCACTTTATTATCTCAATAAAAAGTAAACTCCACCCACACCAACTTTACAGTTCCTGTGACTTTTAGAAATTAATTACAAGAGTTATCTGTACCCTGTGAGCTTGTCAACTTGCTGATATAACTAGAATCTATTTTGGGTGCATGCCATTAAGATACTATAAATGCCATACTTTCTGATTAGTACTATTGTTAGGTCAGCATTTCTAAAGGGACATGGCCTAAAAGTCACCATGACTTTGACAAATTAAATATTTTTCCGTGGCTGAGCCCTCAAAAAAAAAAAAAAAAAGAATAAAACCCAAAAACCAACCCACCCTGTTTGAAGGTTTTCTACTTCTGAGACTTTGTAATTTGGATGAGCTCAGACCCTGAAAGGCTTTCCACAGCGTTGTGTTCCATAGCGTGATAGTAATAACATCACTTGGCATTTTGATAGCTGTAAGCGTTCAGCAGCAGGACAAGAAACAGAGGCTGTAGAGTGAAGACAGCACCACAGGTAATCACGATCTCATTTCCAACTCTATCGCTCTACCAGTGCCCTGGGCAAGAAGGTAGTCACTAGATGTTCATACCGTGTTGGTCAGTAGCTACACCTTGTCTGCTATTGGTGGTGGATCTTGCTCAAGCAGAAAGTTGTATCAGAGGTCTCCAGAAGGAAGGATAGGGGTTCCTTTTTCAACAGCATCATGGGTTTATGCCAGACTCAGTTGACCAATGTCACAGGCCTTCCCAGCTGCCAGAACATTTCTGTGGGTCTTCTAGACGCACTTCAGAATGATGTTTTGTTAGAATACTGATCCCTCTTATGAAGGCTGAGACCTCCTGTGGATTGTTATCCTCAGCCAAAAGCTGCTGTGTTAATGACATTGGGTTATTGAACAGCTGCCAAGCCACAGACTCACAAACGTTTGCTTGCTGGAAATTACAACAATAAAGAAAACACATTTGTTGGCCTGATTTCAAGGCACCTGCAAGTGTGAAGGCAGTGGTTCACCATTGGAAACTAACAGTTGTGCATAAGCTGTTGTGAGGGTCTTTAACAACATGAGAGTGATGTTGGTTACCACCATTAATGTTTTCAGAGGTTCTAACTCAGCAGGTGATTTCTTATGAAACATTTATTTCCCATTTAGGGAGGACTAAGCTGTAGTTTTTCCCTTGAAGAAGGAAAGCCACCAATCTTTCTCCAGCTCTAAGGAAAGAGGTCATCTGACAGTTTGAATGAAGCCCATGTAAGGAACCAACCACCTACACAGCTTACATGTTGTCTTTTCTCTGGTATCTGGTATCATTTCAGAAGGCTTTCAGGCTGTTATGAAATTCAGTTCCTTGTAATATCCTCATCTGCCAGGATTCACAATGATTTCAAGTGGAAAAATCTACAAGGTAAAATACTTGCTACAATGAAAGTATCAATAGATCCTATCAGTGGATTGATTCACAAGTGAAGCTGCCCACATGCTCAGCACACTGCAGAACTGAACCCGGGTTATGAAAATACAGGAATATTATGGGGCTTACTCAGCATTTCCAGAAACTGTATGCAAATTCAACTGCAGACCCTGTAACAGCATGGGGCAATACACTGCTGACATGAAGGGGAATGGTTTTGCGTCAATTGCTTTGCATGTGACAACCAGCCAAGCTAAGTGAAGCTCTAGAATTTAAATGGCTTCCTGCGGCATCGCCTATGGGTCATCTGAGAAGAACAACCTGGTCTCCACAGGCCAGTGTGTAGCCTTCTCCTGTGGCTGTGGTGTGATCACCAGCACCCACTAGATGGAGGTCTAGGATAACAAGAAGGAGGCCTCCTGGGCCTGAGAGCAGAGGGCCAGGGTTGCTTGCCATGAGGGGCTGAAGGGATGTGCCAAAACACAGGACCTGTGGACACAGTCCTAAAAATGCCATGATGGGGATCATTGAAGCTTTTCCTGGGAAAAACTGATGTTTTCTCTTGGAGGAAGCAAGCTGGGGCGCTCCCAGCTGTGGCTCGCTTCCAGCAAAGTGCCTGTGTGCAAGGGCAACGAAGCCCACTCACAAACACAAAGAAATGCCTGAGAAGGGTTCATAGTCTGTAGATCACATCTCTAATTCACTTGAAACGTGAATGCTGCTCCTGAGCTTTGACCCTCCGGGCACACTGGTCCAGGACTCGAATCAATGCGCTGGTGGTCCTAATAGCTCTGTGGGTTCTACGTGACGATGGAGCCTGAAAGTGTGAGCAAGACTTTCAGGAATTAGGGCTATTCAGGGGCTGAACTAAAAGGCTTAGAAATCTCGCTCGCCTCCCTGCATTGCTGGCAGTTTGGGCCTGTGTTTGGCACGACCTAATAGCTGAAGTGCAAACAGCGTTTCCTCTACAGCCAGCGCTGCGTGCAAGCAAAAAGGGAGCTTTACACCCATTCTCTGACAGCACTGGAGAGCATTTTTTTTCCTAGGAAATAGTTTTCTTGAAATAGTCTGCCAAGGTGGTGGAACAATACTGGCATACAGACCAGTGAGGTGGTGAATCTCCATCCTTGGAGAGTTTCAAATTCGACCGGACCAAATTTGACTGAGTTACCTGACCTAACTTTGAAGCCAGCCTTGTTTCAAGCAGCAAGTACAAAATGTCCTGCCCTACCTATACCTTTCTATGATTCTGCAATATATCTGATCTCTTTCATTCTTAAAAGACTGTGAAACAAGCTGTGCAGGTAGAAGGGGAAGAGGACAGTTATAACTGCAACTGCCTGTCCATCTGAATAGGATCAACGTGCAAAAACATGTAAGACCACATTTGTGGTGTTTGATCCTAGAGTTCACTCCTAAAGGTGCATGCTCACAGCCCCAGCCTCCAGAGACCAGCAGCTGATTTTTACTGGAGCATTCTTCCTTCTGAACATAACCACTAGATGGGGAAGCAAGCACTTGATTTTTCACAATTTCTTACTCAAAAATTTCACTTCCTTGGTTTTGGCTATGCTCATACAATTCGTTGTCTTCTTGCCTCTCTGTTTAGCATCTCTAAATGGCTGCCTGGTCTGCTACCCTGTGCTGTAGCGCCGCACCATGGGAATTCAGCCTCTCTATATCTAGAGGTGCTGCATTAGACTGCAAAAGAAAGGCCGTAAATCTGGAGGCATATAGTGC
Source organism: Anarhynchus alexandrinus (assembly GCA_008711295.1). Classification (NCBI taxonomy): domain Eukaryota; kingdom Metazoa; phylum Chordata; class Aves; order Charadriiformes; family Charadriidae; genus Anarhynchus; species Anarhynchus alexandrinus. The sequence goes on from VUYV01000344.1 coordinate 638,115, forward strand.
ACGGGTGCAATTCTGCAAAGGCTGTATGGCAGGAGGGTTGCTCTTCCAGGGGAATGATTTAACAGACAAGTTTGCAGGTACACCTGCAAACAGTCAATACCTTTGGTCTCTTCTGTCTTCTTTACCTCCATGATGTTTTTAAAGTTTCTCTAGTGGTGTGGAACATTTTTGCCTGTAAATAAAAGCAGTCAAGGCCTGTCTTGGCTTCAAAATCTAGTGCTGGAAAAGTATCATCAAAAACAATTGGGAAAATTAGAAATACAGACTGTGGACATTCAAAACTGTAGTGTATAGTAAGGAGGAATAATAGCTTTGGGATGTGGTGCCGATGTATCTTATAATCAGTGTCTAAGGATGTCGCTAGTTGGAATTATCGGCCACCATGACTTTTGCAACAACAATTTTGTGATTAGGCAGTTAGAATGCTTTCTTGGGAAATGGCTGATTATGTGAATTCCAATTTTTATACTAAATGGCATCTTCCTAGACTTGAGGCATCTTGTCAGAGAAAAATCTGAAGTAAGCAGAGCATGAGACGCAGAGACAAAGGCATCTGGCTAAGGACCTCTCCAGAGGGACCCTGCGTGTTCAGCTCTGGCTGCAGCTCAGGATAAGTATTTGGTCCCCTGGCCATGCTGAGCAGGGCACTATACCGTTGTCAACCAGGGCACGACACCTGTGTTAACCACCAGCTACAGCAACCCTGACCCCTCTCCAGACCCCTCCTGGGGGGCTGCAAGTCAGCACGGGTTTCCCGTGTGTCTCTGCCTTCCCAGCATTAACCCAAACACACTCCTCCCTGGTGAACATCCCTGTGCAGTATAGCTCCCGGGAGGCATTAGGCATGGACACAGCAACTTTCTGCTCAGCCACAGTGGATGGGCTGGGCATGTGCTCTCACACCAGATAGCATGAAGGGCCAGGGCACTGGAGATGCTGAGGTCAGGGTGTGGGGGAAGTTCCCAAGGTACCAGGATGGCTGCACGCCTGCCCTCATTTCTCAAATCAATGTTCTTTATGGCCACAGGGGAGGGCAGGGGCAGAGGGGCCAGGCAACTTGTCAGAAGACTCCTTTGACACTGCTCATGCCGCCGCTTACACCAGCACATCTTACCTCCAGCAAGATTATAGGAGGCACTGCCCAGGAGACATCACACTGGAGAAGCTATGGGGAAACACCAGCATACCAGAGCTGTACAGCAAAAGGCTATGGTCAGTAATGATAGATTTCCACAGAGACAAGATGAGCAACAAACATATGGTCAATAATGATAGATTCCTGCAGTGACACAAGATGAGCAATAAACTCCTACCTCACTGACAAGTTGGGACTATCTCCATCACCCTACCCCTAAAACTTTAGTCTGGGGCCAATCAGGGGGATAGCAGCAACGTACCACCTGGGATAATGCAGGCACCTCGCATTGACCAGGGTGGATGACGCCAAATATTCCTGGCCAAAACACACCGTGCGCTCCTGGACTGGGCAGTGGAAACTTAAGAAACCACTGACATTGCACCTGCCGCCTCTGCCAGAAGACAGGACCATTCAGGGAGCTGAACTGGATGCCTCTCTGCAACCTGCCCCAGCAAGGCTGTAAGCATAGGGATCATTGCAGAGAGACCCCTGAGCGCCAAAGAGCCCCTCAGCTCTACCAAAGCTTTCTGAAAGGCTTTAAAAGATGTAATAGGCTTCCCTAGAGGATGGCAGGGTTAGACACCAGCAGCTGAGTGCAAGCACAGCTTTTTGCGGTCCTGTCTGGGACTCAGAGCGAGGAGAGTGTTTATAACTACAGAGACCGATTCTGGAGCAAAGATGTCCTTATCTCAGCAGTTCAGTAAATATCACAGTTACCCACATTATTAAAGTGACACGCTTTACATAGCAGTGCCCATAGCTGCAGCACTCCTTCCTCCCAAAGCCACACATGCAGATGGGTGTCACTTCACATGCTGAAGATGATCTCACCTGTTTATCTGAGTCTGTTTTCTTCTGCATCACGTCTGCTGGGTGGCATCATGGATTAAAGGAAGGTCTGTCACCCTTTTTCCAAGCTAAGCACCCTTTTTCCATGGAGACTGTCACTCATGAAGTGCCAGGGTGGATGACACAATTTTTCAGTTGTGAGGTTTATGTGGAGGAGGCAACTGTCTCTGTACGACAAAAAGAGTTTCCTGAAAGATGAGAACATGGATTTTGATGTAAACAAACCCAAAGAGAAGACACTTTTACTGATCTTTTTTAACAAAAAACTTTCAGAACTTTTAAAAGTTCAGTATAAACATGTCCAAAGTGTACCAGGAGCTAAACTCAGCCTCCTTCCTCAGTTTTGCAAAACAACCTTACATTGAGTTTCATAGCAATACTTGTCCAAATCCACTATCAGTCTCCAGTAGACAAACTTTTCTTGTTTTAAAGCAGTAGAAGTGAGCATCTTTTACAAACGGTATTCAGATCATTGTTGCCATTCTGCTGATGAGGATGGTGAACCACAAATGGGTCCTTCAGGGTCCAAGCAGATCAGAGCCACATCAAATGTGTTTATGAAAGCTGATGTAGAGCTGGTCCATGCTACTGATACTTGCTTAACTTTAGAGCCGGAAAGAAAATGCCTCAAGTGGAATTTCAGGTATGTAAGATGCAGGGCAATGGTGAACATTGCCCAGGTACTGTTGTTCCCTGCAAAGCAGCATTACTCCCTGCCTTACACCTCACTGGCCTGAAATAATTAGAAGTACAAAGCTGCCGAATAACTGAGCCGTCCCTTCTTTGCTAATAGTGTGATCCTGATGAAGGTAGGAGGGCTGCAAATGATAGGGATGTAACTAAGGCAGGCTATGAAAAGTGCAGAGTAACTGTGGCAGGTTGCCTCATCGGCTTTCACCCAGCAGAGCTCAGGTCTGTGGTCTGGTTCCTGTAAATTAGCTGAGAAGTAATTAAGATTGGTGATCTCCCACCACCTCTCTAGAGTTACAACAAATTCATTCCACCTCCTCTTCACATCCTTTTTTTCTTGGTGCCTCAGTGATAAAAAGTGTAGTAAAAGTCAGACAAATTAGTCATAGCTTTCTTGACTTGTCCTGCTGAGAGGACTGCAGGAGATTTTGAGAATTAGCACATTCCTGCATCTTGCTGGTTTATTACAGGATTGTCACTGTGGTCTGTAAGAGGTATTACTGCAAAAAACCCACAAAACCTAAGGATATCTGAAATGCTGCCATTAAGCAAACTAAAACAAGCTTTCATTTCTAATCACCACTCCTAAGAGGCTTTGCTTTGAGTACTGCATCCCCGCTTGGATGCCACAGACTTCAGAAAAGACGTGGAACAACTGGAGAGTCCAGAAGAGCTGGAAAACATCACCCATGAGGAAAGAGAGAAGAATTTTTGATTGTTCAGTCAAACTGGGATGGTCTCAGTGGCTTCCCCACTAATAAGTCCATAGCGTACAAATCTGTGATTGCATTTCTTCAGCTGTGTTTGTTCAGTGTTGCTGAATCAGTGCTGAGTCCTGTGCCTCACTTTTCTGTTCTGCCTCTTCTTTACCACACAGTATGGATACAAACTGGATTGGACCCAGCAAGGGACCCAGAGCGTTCACCGCTTGGAACTGCCTGTTGGGTAAATTACACCCCTAAAACATGGCTTTCAACCCTGCCAAGATGGAGCAGAGACCTGAATCCAGATCTTCTATAGCTCTTGTGAATGCATTCATTGCAGAGTGAGTGAGCGTTTCCAAACTTCACTTTGTAAGAGGTAGATTTATAGCTGCCTATGAACAAACCAGTAAGATTTTATTATTTTGGCAGGGGAAATAAAGAAAAATCATTTATCTATAAAGCTGTTTCTCCAAGGCAGATTACCAGAAAGGTGATTTCTCTATTGAAACAGTGCTGGCATCTTAGACTATTCATGCATTTTTCTAAGGTGACCATTCACTGTAGATATAGAAATAATCATTCTTACTCAAGGAGAAAAGAAACATTTGCTGAAAAGCATTTGTGCATGCAGCATACTGTGCATGGGAGTGTGTGCAGTGGCTGCTGGCTGCAGAGCCCATGTTTACACTGTCGTGCAGGACGCTCGGCTGGAGGTCAGGTGTGCTGTCTCCACTGATGACCTGATGGACAGCAAGACCTTTCTAAAAGGATCCCACCATAGCCTTCAGGGAAACCCTTGTGCCAAAGCAGCCTGAGCTAAGGGAAGTGGCCAATCTCTTGAAAGAAAAATAGACAACACCTTCATCCATTGCTGTGTGGGATATATAAGCACCACAGCATCACCTAAGTGGTCCAGGAGGGCATTCCCAGTACGGCAGTGCATCTGCAAGGATGCCCCACAGCACCATGCAAGAGCGACCGCATGGTGAGCAGCTCTGCAGCTGGATCGGCCTGGGCCAGCGGACGTGGCAGCAAGCACAGCATCAGCGCCATCCCTGTGCTGGGAGTCACAACTGTAGCGTTCAGAGCTCGGGACAGAGCTCGTTTGGCCTTTCCCAGGGACCCCAGTGCATGACTGTGTGCTCTGAGAAGGTCCTCCTGTTTTGACTTTGCAAATGGTTCGCTATTAATAGCAGACAGCATTATTATCAGTTGTAGTCAGTTTTGTCTCCAGGACAAGCTCTGTCTCCCTCAGCTCTCAGCGTTGCAAGACCTGACTTCGGGCCTCCTGGCTCCTGCTGCCGTCGGCCGCCACCGCCCGACATCTCCCAGCAGCAGGGGAACGGGGTCAGAGCCCTGCCAGCCATCTGCTCTTGCGGTGCCGCTGGCTCTGCACAGTGCCCGGCCAGGAGACAGCCGTGCACCACTGCCGCAGCTTCTCCTGGCCCCGGCTCCCAGCCTGGCCCCGCGCTGGAGGGGTGGCGGCGGGGCCTGGCACACAGGGGCTGGCAGAAGTCACGGGCGCAAGAAGGAGTAAGGAGCAAGCCGTGGATGTGATGCTTACGGCTAACTGCTCCTCTCCAAAGGATTTCTTTCCATCTTCAAAAGCTTGGTGCCTGGCTTTACTCTGCAGTTGGGAGTTTGCAGATGCTGTCGTTCAAGCTGAGCAAGCAGAGGTCGGTTCCTGAGCAAAGCTGGGCTCTCCCCTGCCTCCAGAGCCCTCCACAGGCTTTGCTCCAGGTCTACAGCCAGAAGGTATGGTGAGAACCCTGAAAAGGTAACACACAGATTGCTCAATTTTGCATGAATACTTTGCTATTCATACAGGAGATCCCAAATGTGGGCAGGACTCCTGATCCGGGGAAGCACTAAAGGTGCCAAGGGACTTGCAAAGATGAGGAAATACTCTTTCGTACTTTGGGTTTTCAGAGATTTTGTGGCATTTCCCATTGTCAGAGGAATAGGTGATGACGGTATGGGATATTTCTAATATAATTTGTTCTTACAAAGTTTACATAAATCCAGGTTTTGTGAACAGAAGCTCACACACTTCTGACCTTCAAGAAACAGCTTTGCTTTTAGGCTTCCTGTGAGTAAAGGCAGGATACCGACCGTGTCACTGCACTCGGGCTGGTCTTTCACGTTTTCTACCACAGCTATGCAAGGTACACATTTTAACCAGAACTCAAGAAATCATTTTTGTGCTAGATCCCTGGAAATGTTGATTAGACTGAGTAAGCATCACTTCTTTAAATTTCAGTCCCTCTTCTGATAACGTATTTTAAATTAGATGACCTGAAAAGTACTAACAGACCTCCCCCCTCAACTCTTTTTTGAGGCAATGTTTCAAACGTGGATGAAACTTATATATGCATCTAAAAACCTGCCTAAGGGGAAGCATATAATGGAACTGAAGCCTTATTAAATAACCTTGTTACTTAGTACCTAAGTAAAATCCTTCAGAGAGTGCTGCTTGCCTGCGCCTCGCTCCCCTTCTTGTCAGCGCCAAGAGCAGGTTATTGCTGCAAGGTGGGCGTTGGGTCCCGTGCATAATTGCGGAGCTGCTTGCTCTGCGTTGCCTTGTGCCTCCCGTCGTCAGGAGCAGTGAGGTGCATTGTGGCCATTAGCAAGTGAGACACTCCGTGTTTTAGGAGTGTCATGGGGAAAAGTCTGAATAATGTTTCTTTCTTGATTTGCTGCTTAAATGCAAAGGTTTCTGTATTATTTCATTGCATGGTATTGCACAGAAACCAGCAATAGTACATTCAAAGCATGAAGCATAGTTTCCAGGATTTACAGCTGTCTAATTCCCGTGGGATTTATTCCCATTGGTCGGCACTGGGTGTATGCTGGTGACCTGAGTGACATTGTGGCATGAGGCTTTCTGCCCAGACGCTCGCAGGCTTTTCTCACCTTCTAACAGGGGATTGAACAAGCCTACAGCGAGCACCGCTGCAAAATCAGAAGGTAAGAGCGTGTGCGTGGGTGGGAATGTGCCAAGAAGGGGGAGAAATGGGTGCAAATAAGGCAGAGAGAGAGAGATGGGAGCTGGGAGCACATGAACGCTTTCAGATCCTCAGCCAGTCGGGATTCCTTCAGTGTTGAAAGGCTAGCGTTTGTCGGTATGACTTCATCATTCATGCTTTGATAGTCTTTAAGTAAGAAGACACTGTTGTAAGTGGTTTGACCAATGTTACGGAAGTTAGCAGGTTTTGAGTTAATCTGGGGCGAGGAGCGGTTGCGTAGAGCTGATCACTCAGCAGAGGTGCAAGGAGTGAAAGCACCAGAGGAACTGATTTCTTGTGCTCAGCTTGGCCAGAGCGGGAGGAGAGGCCAGTCCTGCTGGCATCCCCGTTCTGGAGCCTCACCCTTCATGTCACTCTGTACTGACTGTCAGCAGCGCTAAAAAAAATACGTTATAAAGCAGAGCAAAGGAGGCAGGACACTGCTCCAGAGCTACCGCTTATCGCAGTGCTGAGCGAGGGCTGAGCAGATAGTGCACGTATCCTGGAAAATGTGGCACAATTCACGGGAGCAAAGCAGAGCAGCAGGCTGGCGAGCAGATAAACACACCACTGGCAGGGTTTGCTTCCCAAGTGCTTCGGCATGGTCTGCTGCGACGAAAAGGAGTGGAATTTTCCAGCTGGTTAGTCAGACTGCGCGTGCCACGCTCCCGGCTCCCCACCGTGGCTGCTTGCGGATGCCCGTTTAGCTGCAGGCTATGAACTGTGAGATTTCTCAGGGGCTTCTCCTAGGTCAGGAACAATCACTGGAAAAGTAGATCAGAGAGCTCACAGAGGAGGTGGCCTGATAAGCTGGGAACGTGCCTTCCCTTTGGCTCAGTTTCTGTAATGAGCTGTGAGACAGTTTGCGTTGCCTCCGTTGACAGGGCGCAGCCAGCACCACTCCAGGCTTCGCTCTGCAACGACTTGGGCCCTGCCTGACTGCCTGCGGGGCCACCGCTTCACCCATCTGCTTTATGACCCATGATAGGGGATGAGGAGAAAACTCCCTGTCTGGTAACCCAACAAGGATGCTGGGTTAGAGGCAGAAGGGATCCCGTAGGGTGTGATTGCCCTTACACAGCTGAGCTGCGTGTTGGCAGGGCGCAGCCAGGAGCACCCTCCGCTCCTATGGAGACCTTCTGAATCACAGCCCAGTGTTGTATGTGCATGCTGCCCGGGTGTGCCAGGGACACCAGGCACCAAATCTGTGCAGTCTCGGTGGGTGAAGGGTGCCCAGCAGAGCCTTCTGTAGCACCAAATAGGACAAACCTATCACTGAGACACCAGCTCTGGAGAAATACTTGAAGGGAGGGCCATACTTCCCCTGAAATACTTCAAAGTGATCAAAGATGTAACAGGAGGCAATAAGCTTATGAAGCTTAACCTATTCAATGGTTGATGTGAAAGCTGATTTACTGACTTAACACTGCATTAATGTACTTCCACCTCTAAAAGAGTGATCTGACAGAGCTCTCGCTGACTGGACAAGATCCAGAGACAGGCAGATAGCTAAATGCAACTTTGATATAGAATCATAGAATCATAGAATTGTCTAGGTTGGAAGAGACCCTTGGGATCATCGAGTCCAACCATCTACCCTACTCTACAAAGTTCTCCCCTACACCATATCCCCCAACACCACATCTAAACGGCTCTTAAACACATCCAGGGATGGTGACTCAACCCCCTCCCTGGGCAGCCTATTCCGATGCCCGACCACTCTTTCTGGGAAAAATTCTTTCCTAATGTTCAGTCTAAAATAAGGTACCATTCTCTGTCTACAAAGGCAAGTAGGCAAGGAGATGCATTCAATATCACCTGCAGTCCTTAAGAGGAGATTCTGTATCTTTCTGATACAGCTTCCAGGAGATGCTCCACATTGGGAAGACGTGAAGATTCCTGCTGGATGCGGGAACCTTTGAGTTCTCCACTTGGGGGTCTTATGGCAAGTCCCACCCCAAGGTGAACAGATGTTTTGTCAAAATTAGGAGTTGAAGAAACATGACAGAAGGGTGTCATAAAAAGAGTGAAATAACGCCTCTCCAGAAGAGAGAGGTAGAGCATGCCTTTCCTAGAGAGAACTCGAGAGAATGAAAGACAAAGTCCATCAGGGGTGGCTGAAAGTAGCTGGTTTTAGGGGATTCTGCAATTCAGTGAAGGAAAGCCAAGGAAGGAATTCAAACTATTCAGGCAATTTATCACAGCTCTGGTCGAGCACTGCTCGTGCCCCACATTAGGCGCCAATTAATCTGTCCTGGTTTAGGCCAAATCCACTACTGGGGATGTGGGGGACCCCAGATGGGACCGACAGATGCTCCCCTCACCCCTCTTCAAAGAGAGAGGCAGAGGAGGAAAAAGAGACTTATGAGTTTAGAAGGAACTAAACTACTTTAATGAAATATTAATAACAAAATAAAAAGAAATAATGAAATATATACAAAACCGTATCAAGCTCCAGAGATGACAATCACGACACCGGCTGGCACTGGGGCAGTCCCAGGCTGGACTCGGTGACGGATGGGAACTGGATTCCGGATCTGCATTCAGGATCAGGATCAAAAGCAGACGAACAGAGTCCTCCTCAGACGTCGGCCATTGAAGGAAGAGAGAGAGTGGTGACCCTTTGATCCCTCAGCTTTTACACTGAGCACGAGGCAGATGGGATGGAATACCCTGTTGGTCAGGTTTGGGTCACCTGTCCTGTCCGCTCCTCCCCGCAGGTGGGACCCCACTGCGCTTTTCCACCTCCGACCCTCCAACGGGGCAAGTAACAAAGTTGGTTGCCCTTGGGTGTTATAGCAATAAGTATAAGCAGGAGCCTCTCTGCACCCCATGCCTGGGCAGCAGCTATAGACATCGGTCTGATCACTCTGAGAGTGAACATTGTCTGCACAATGTGCTGTTAATTTCAGTAGTTAGAAGAGGCCCAGCAAAGAAGCGAAGTTACTGAACAAAATTGGTCCTGTTTTACCTCAAACCAGGACAGGTGTAGATTTCCTCTAGAGCTCTGCTTTCTCTAAAGTCCTGTAGTTTTGAATTCTCCTTCCAGAAAGCCAGTGAATAACTGGATAGACTCCCAATGGAAAGCAAATTGCAAAATCAGACCCCAGAAGTCAACACAACACTTGGGTCTGTAGTCTAAGATCTCACTTGGGAGGAGAAGAGGAGGAACTACATGAATCTACACTGAGGGAAGCGATGGTTTGAGGGGGTACCTGGCAGAAACTTGGAGGTGCTGCTGTCCCAGTGACTGCTGCAGGATCATCCACCTTGACTAAACTTTTCATATGCCAGATCTCATTTGCATTTTAATCTCTAAGGCTGTGTCTGCAGGTGCTGTATGCATGAGTGTTTGCATAGCCGCATTGATTCAGCTATAGCCTCTTGGTGTGTCAATGTCAGTATTACCACTAACATTAGTAAGTTCAGTTCAGCTCCTCTACAGCAGCAGCTGACTGCTTCTTCCTAATTATCATGCATAATTTCCAGGGTCAGGTAGACCCAGGCTTATATAATTTGCCTGGAATTGTGGTGAATTCATCACCACCAGGAAAGAGTAATGCAGGTTCAGAAATTTTTCTAAATAGTATATTCCACTTAAAAGATAATTAATTAACACAGGGCTATTCCTGTCCTGAAAAAGGAGGTCAGACTAGATGATCACAATTGGTCCCTTTTGTCCTTGTAATACATATACACATATACAGCATTGGGAGCTGTTGGAGAAGAGCACAATGCCAATGGTAATACCACGCAAAGAATGCCAAAGAAAATGGGCCAAGTTAAATTTGGGCAAATATATCATCAGAGCAGCAGAAGTAAAGCACTTCCATCCTGTTTTCCCAGCTCAGAGAAGGCAGACTTAGCCCGCAGTGGTATCAGACCAAGCTACATGAAACGACAGTAAGGCTTCTTGACTTTCCCCAGTTTGTACAACTCTGATGCAGAATGCCCAAAAGAAAGGCACATGCTGTTGTTGGAAAGCCATGAAAGCCATTCCCCTGAAGTAATTAATTGCCGGTTCAGACGTCGCAGGTTATTAATATGGAGCAGGGTGTACATGAAGGTGCAGTATCGCAGTGTCTCATCCGCAGAAAAAAAAACATGCTCAGAACAAATAATAATTGTGCCCACTAGTGTTCAGAGGACTGCTGCTGCCAAGAAATATTGTTTACTATTTTCGTATTGCTTGGCTGCATAAAAATTGCAGTCAAACAACATGGTACACCCTGCATGCAGCTCTGCAGCTTCCTCTCAACACAGCTGCTCTTTCAGTTTTGGCCTTCCTGCTATCACGGCTGTCCTCTGGGATGCCACCACCCTGCACTGAAGATTAAATTTCCCCCTCTGTGGCTTCCCGGGGACCTGCTGACATCACTCAAGCCAGAGGCTGTTGCAGAGTGATTACTTCCAACCTAATAACCTGTGTTTCCTGAGAGACCTACTCTTATTCTGAAATTGGGGGGGATTCCCTTCTCCCCAGTCATTCTTGGTTGCCCGGCTGTGGTGGCGGGGAGGCTGGGGAGCTGGGGAAGAGCAGCAGGAAAGAGCTGCTGGGGAAGGAATGGAGCAAAGGGGAAAGTGAGAAAAACTCTGGAAAGGTGAATATCCCCAGAAAAGATCCTGGACTATGAAGAAGCCATCTCAGATTTAAGCCTCACTATTTGAAAAGCATCACTTAGAAGGAACGGAGTGAGATCAGACAAGGCAGGAGATGAAATGATAAGAACAGATCACAATCGTTTCACTCTATTATGGCCATTCAGCTAGCCTGGCTAGAATTGCCTCTTGCTGGGCTGTTTTTCAGAAATACTGGTGTGGAGCAAGGGCCAGGGGAAGGCCCAGCCATCATATCTTATCGCGCTCTGCAGCTCCCTGAAAGGAGGGCGTAGCAAGGGGAGGTCAGTCTCTTCTCCCAAGGAACAGGCAATAGGGCAAGAGGAAACGGCCTCAAGTTGCGCCAGGGGAGGTGAGGTNGGTGGAGTCGCCATCCCTGGAGGGATTTAATAGAGGGGCAGAGGTGGTGCTGAGGGACGTGGGTTAGTGGTGGGTTTGGCAGTGTCAGGTTGATGGTTGGACTCAGTGATCTTAAAGGTCCCTTCCAACCCAGACAATTCTCTGATTCTGTGATTTCGTGATCTACTCTGGCTTCTCCCTCCTCCCAGGGCAGCTGTGGCAAGGCACATCTGTCTTGTGCTGTATTGAACACTGCCCTTCTCCAAAGCAGGAAATATTCTCATTGGATGAATTTGTATGCGAGAGATTCAATAAGAAATAATATCTTTGTAAGGGCAATCCCTGGGGGTGATGCCATCCCTCATTCTGGCATGATGCCTTTCATCATGCTTCAAATGGTGTATGAAGATGGGCCCTGAGAAATGCTTCTACCTGCTGTGAATTCACTTGTGAGGTTGCAGTACACATCTGTCCCTAGAGCAGCCAGTGCAATTGGGCACATCTGGAATTCAGCTGTCAAAACTTATGAGTCAGTGACTGTGAGAGAACTGCCTAGTGCAAAAAGAAACATCTCAGAGTATGTGTAAAGAGTTGGTTAATAGTTAAAATGCTGGAAAAGCATAGAAAAGACAGCTCTGGCACTTAGCTTTTTATGACTGATCTACTGCAGAAGCAGAAAGTGATTTTCTGACCATCTTAACAAGGAATGGGAACTCTGCGCTAGTGTACAACTGGGCAGCTGATGGCTGTTAGCGTCCGTGCTGAAGCTCTAATGCACACAGAAACTGCAACAGTGACCAAGGAGAGAGCTGCAAAACCTGAGAGCACGAGAACTGGGGAAGCTGTGCTGTACGGAGTACAGCCAAGCACAGACTGCAGGAGGCAGAGTGGTGGTGGGAAGGGAGGAAGGACAAATGCAGTCTGCTTATGGAATAAAAATGAAAAAACAGTGCCACATGGGCTGTATCCGTGCTGCTCAAACCATGGAAGAAAGCTGCATTCTAAAGTAATTGGTAAAATATAAAATAGGGTAGAATTAAATCCATAAATACAATAAAGCAAGCGGAAAAAAAAAAAAAAAGATCATTAGAATCACAGAATCATAGAATGGTTAGAGTTGGAAGGGACATTAAAGCTCATCCAGACCCACCCCCTGCCCTGGGCAGGGACACCTCCCACCAGCCCAGGTTGCTCCAAGCCCCGTCCAACCTGGCCTTGAACACCTCCAGGGATGGGGCAGCCACAGCTTCTCTGGGCAACCTGCGCCAGGGGCTCACCACCCGCACAGGAGAGAAGTTCTTCCTCGTGTCTCATCTCAATCTCCCCTCTTTCAGTTTAAAACCATCCCCCCTCATCCCATGGCTCCCCTCCCTGATCAAGAGTCCCTCCCCAGCAGACCTGGAGCCCCTTTAGGCACTGGAAGGGGCTCCGAGGTCTCCCCGGAGCCTTCTCTTCTCCAGGCTGAACCCCCCCAACTCTCCCAGCCTGTCCTCCCAGCAGAGGGGCTCCAGCCCTCGCAGCAGCTCCGGGGCCTCCTCTGGCCCCGCTCCAACAGCTCCGTGGCCTTCTGCTGTGGGGACCCCCCGAGCTGGAGGCAGCACTGCAGGGGGGTCTCCCCAGAGCAGAGCAGAGCGCAGCAGAGGGGCACAATCCCCCCCTCGCCCTGCTGGCCACGCTGCTGGGGATGCAGCCCGGGGTGCGGGGGGCTTTCTGGGCTGCCAGCGCACACTGCCGGCTCCTGGGGAGCTTCTCACCCACCGACACCCCCAAGCCCTTCTCCTCAGGGTTGCGCTCAATCCATTCTCTGCCCATCCTGGATTTGTGTTTGGGATTGCCCCAACCCACGTGCAGGGGATTGCACTTGGCCTTGTTGAACTTCATGAGAGTCTGCACAGGCCCACCTCTCAAACCTGTCCAGGTCTCTCTGGATGGCATCCCTCCCCTCCAGAGTGTCGACTGCACCACACAAATTCTTTCTCTCTTTAGAAAGAATTTGTTTATGGCATGAAACCTAAATCAAGCCTCTTTCAAATACACTGGGTAAAACAGCTGCTAGGTAGTTTGTTATTCCAGTAGAAAAGCATGGGGCGGGAAGGAAGAGCCAGAGGTGGATTAGGGCAGGGAAGAAAAGCTAAATGACTCCTCGCACCTATTGTCACGCTGTGGGAATCCGGGTGAGTTTCCACCAGGGAACCTTTTCAGGAGGGAGCAGGAGATTTATCCTCCAATGGAAGTGTCAGTAAAGTTTGTTGAACAGTTTGACAAAATGGTGTTTGGAAGACTTCAGGCATCACCAGAGCAACCACCTTAGGCATCTGCAGTTCACACTGCCTGGGCCTGTATAGTGATATGCAGAGATTTGTAAAAAAAAAGGTACAAAACAAATCACACAAACTCCTGAAGCAGAACTCCTCCTCGAATTGCGCAGCACAAGTTCCCTGTGCGCCTGAGAGAAGCAAGGAGCGTGAGCTGGGATTGAAAATAGCTGAAACGGCTCAATCACACACACTCTCAGCAGAACCAAGGAGAAAATGAGGGCACTTCTGAATGACAGAAACTTCAGGAGCTCACAAAAGTTTGTCTCAGTCATCAGTTGAAACTACTCAGTCAAAAATTTGGGGTAATAATGTTTGTCATCGGATATGCCATTTCTTAACCATCACTTTCGTTGTCCCATCAGAAATTCTAACCAAAATGTCCTGGCAGGTGCTGACAGTGAGAACTGCATCACATGCTCTTTCTCTTTTGGCCCTCCTGGGCCTGTTCTCCGTGGCCTTTGCTCTCCCTCCCGGCTGCGTCAAGGATGATGCACCGTAGCTGCTCGGGGGGACACTGCAGAGTTTCACGAGTTGCAGTCTATCCAGTGAGGTAAAAAAAAAGTCATGAGAGGCACTCACATGAAGAAATATTACAGCTTAGGTGGGAGTAGATTTACATCAGTCTGATCCAAACAAAAACATTTCTTTACATTTCTGAATTTTCCTGAACTTCATGCATTGCAAGACTTGAAATTTTAACTTTTTGTTCCAAAATAGGGCAAAAGTAAATGTTGAAATATTGGCATTTCCCATAGGAAGGAAATTGCAGCTCTGTGAAACACAGAGGAGGTTCATTTGCGGAAACTCTGCTAACTTGGAATGAAGGTCACAGCTGCTCCCTGGGCCAAGTGAGCAGTGCAGGACACAAAATTAATCCCAACCCCCAAATTAAGGTTACTGTAACAAGGAGAACAAGACCACAGAATTGCAAAATCCAGGGAAGGAAGGGTTGTAGGATTGCTTAACATACAAGAAAATCATGTCTTTCCCCATGACAATTACCAACTGGGAATATCCCAGTGTCTTTCTACACTCCAGCAGAAAACATCCACGTTCCTACGACACGTCCCGGTAAGGATGGTTCACGTACATCCTCCCAGTCATCCACGTGTCCAGGTGACAGGGCCGTGCACAGCTGCGCCTGTGATTCATTACAGCATGCTCCTTAATGGCTGGTTTTTTCAGCGGTCCAGACAAATCGAGCCCTTTCAAAAGGCTGATGCAATAAGTGCTTACTGGAAGACAGTGAAACCCTGGGACGGTGCACACAGCCATCTGCTTGGGTTTTTCTAACCCAGCCCTGCAGCCTCAATGCCTCATCCAGGTTGTGTATAGCAAACTGAATTTGCCGTAACTGCATGATAACAGAGATTCCCGTGTGGGTTTTTTCCTTATCATTACATTATGAATCAACGCTTAGCCCATCTTTAGATGCTTTGCTTTTTAAACATGCAATAGATAATCAATGTCTTTCTTAAAAAACAAAGAGATGATAAAGAAGTAGTTGTTCTACTGGACCTACAAACCTCTCTTTTAGACACACAAACCTGTAAAAATCTGTCTCAGGAGTCCTCTGCCCAGGACTTTACTGGGTCTTTCTAAGTTGTGCTGAGATACAGACTGAGGGCATGTTTAAAGAGGGAGCGGGTGCAAAACAAACTGCCCTGTCCCTGTGTGACATTTTTAGTCTACGCGTGAGATTAGCATAAATCATTTTGAAAGGTGCTTTGTGGAGAAAATCACCGGGGAGCTGATTTGGGAGAAGTATTCCAGGCTGTTTCCCAACAACCCCTTCCTTTATCTTCAAACGGCTGTGCAAGGATCGCATCGGAGGCCCCTTTATAAGGTGACTAAGTGACATGAGGCGCAGTTGTCATGTCTTTTCTCATTGCCTCTCACAAGGGTGACATTGTGAGTTTCCTTTTTACCCGTTGTTGGTAACTTACAGTATCAGGTGGCCTCTGTGTGATGTGGACAATGAAGTGTGCCTGGCACTTGTGGGGCGAGGAGAGGCTTGGGGGCGGTTAGCTCGCCATGGGGTTTGTTCCCCAAGGATTGCTCCACCCTGGGAGGACTCTGCCCGGGCATCAGGCACCTCCATCCCGAGGGAGCAGAGCTCTTCACCTCCTCCATAGCTTCAGACTGCTGCTCTGAAGGTGTCTGGAAATTGCCACCGGTGCAAGTTGAAATGAAACGTGGGAAAAGTTGCTGAAGGAGAAGGTTTAAGGCGTTCGTCACTGTGAGTTTATGGCTAAAAAGGCCTGGAGGTATTAACCTGGGGATTAAAAAACTGGGTAGGACTTAGCACAGATTCTAGGAGCCAAGCTGAACTCCAGGCATAGGAAGTGGAAAAGGACAATTATTCACTGTTAGCCAACCGTTTCTCCCTGAGGTAGATTCGGGGATTCACGCACAGCAGCTGAGGGATGGCCAAGTGCGCGGCAGCTCTGCCCCTCTCTGGGTAGTGCCAGAAACGCACGGAGCGCAGAGAGCTCTTTGCTGCAGCTCAGCCCGACCTCCGGCAGACAGACAGCGGGGAAGGCGCGTACCCTTCTGTAAGAAAAGCTGCTGGCCAAGCCGCTGCCAGAAGCAGGGGCACGAGGAATAAGAGATGTCCTCTCTCTGGGACAGCCCCACCTGCAGCTGATGTGGTGGACCCAGCAGAAGGAGCAAAGGCCATCAGCCTGTCCCGGGCTACACTGCCACAATCCGCCTCCTTTTCCCTCTGTGGCCACACCGGCTCTCAGCCACGTTTCTGCAGGAGTGTTTTGGGTGCATGGTGCAAGCAGAGTGCTGGAGTCTGTTCCCCATAACTAGAGACATTCGTTTCAGAACAAAATTGTCTTCTTGTGTAGCCCGTTCCAGTACACGCTTTGCTGGAAAGATGACTGAAACTTTGCAGGGTACAGGGCTTGGGTTTCCAGCCCCAGCTAACACTTGCGTGACCTGAGACCTTGTGCAGCCTTCAATAAGAAGATTAGTGCCGTTTCCTCCTTTTACATGTGAGCAACCAAGTCCCGTGAAGACCAAGCGATTTGTCAGGTGCAGACCGTGCATATGTGTCTATTGATGCAGCAACGGCCTGTGCCCATGCTGATTTGGCAGATGAAGCGAGATAAAACAAGGGAGAATGACAGAGGCAGTCAAGACCCCAGGCTCCAAATAGCACGTCCGGCAAAGTCCCATCTAATCACTGTCCTACTTTACTGTTGGACTTAATGATCTTAAAGGTCTTCCAACCTAAATCATAGAATGATAGAATTATAGAATCATAGAACGGTTTGGGTTGGAAGGGACCCTTAAAGGCCATCCAGTCCAAACCCACTGCCATGAGCAGGGACATCTTCAACTAGAGCAGGTTGCTCAGGGCCCGGTCCAACCTGACCTGTAATGTTTCCAGGGATGGGGCATCTACTGCCTCTCTGGGAAACCTGGGCCAGTGTCTAACCTCCCTCAGCGTAAAAAACTTCTTCCTGTTATCTAGTCTAAATCTACCCTCCTTTAGTTTAAAACCATTACTGCTTGTCCTATCACAACAGGCCCTGCTAAAAAGTTTGTCCTCAGCTTTTCTGGAGCCCCTTTAGGCACTGGAAGGGGCTCTGAGGTCTCCCCGGAGCCTTCTCTTCTCCAGGCTGAACCCCCCCCAACTCTCCCAGGCTGTCCTCCCGGCAGAGGGGCTCCAGCCCTCGCAGCATCTTCATGGCCTCCTCTGGACCTGCCTTTCTTACAGGAGAGGTGTTTCTATGATTCTGTGATTCTGTGACAATTAAAAGCCAATTGGTATTGGGAGTTGCTCTCTGTAACCTGGGCTGAAGAGGTCTAACTCTCCTCTTCCCGCAGCCTGATGGGGACACGGAGCTCAGGGGGATTTCAGTTCCAGGACCCTGTCAGATGAGCCTGACACTTTGGCTTTGACCTACCACTCGCTGGATGAGTTCAAACTCTGTGGCAGGTTCTAGCTGCAGACACAATGCATCACTGCTGGCATGCTGAAGCTGGAGCATGCAGCAAAGCCTCTGCACTGGTGCCACCTGAATTAAGGCGGCTACTGTCAGGAAACAACTGATGTGTCCCCTGTGAGTCATGTATCTGGTAGGAACAGAAACAGAGGTGCTGCTGTAACCTTGGTGCTGGGACTTGGTTTTTGGACAGCATTTTTCGCTCTGCCCCATTCAGAGGCCAGCACTGGCTGCGCGGTGCTCACCCCTGCAACCTGACTTGTGTTTTTGGCATAGTGCGTTAAAGGAGACTTTGAAATGCGGGACTTCTACCAAAGAAACTGCAGCAGGAGTCAATATTTAAGAGATCAGTGAGTAAAGACAGTGGAAGTTTTGCCCGCTTCCTTGAAAGCAGAGTCTGGCTCCCTGACAGACTGCATCACCAACATATTTCCTTTGCACGTGCAGTGAATTGATTCCTCCTGGTGACTTGCCCAATACGGCAATGGGAAATGACAGCGATTCGGCTGAGGCACAGACACATGTCCATCCCCTCGGGCAAACCCCAGGGGTGTGTCTGGATCTCTGAGGTCCTGCTCACACAGACTGGACTGGCGAAGGACCTGCCCGTTCAGGGCATCCAGCCGTGGCTGCTGGATGGATTTTGGCATGCAGCCACCCTCGTGGAAGGAACAGACCGAGGGGCAGAGTGGGACGGGGATGAGATCTGGTCCTCATTTAACAGCTCGCCCTGCTCTCTGTTACTGCTAACTCTCTTTGCAGCTTGCGTGAGGAAGCAGAATAAAGTGCAAAACCACTGGTAGTGTTAAATCCAGTATGGACTATATGCAACATCATGGTGACAGGTGCTTTTTGTCCTCTGGTCTCCTGCAATCATCGAAGATTTTTTCAGTCTCCTCCTACATGCCACTCCCCCACCCCCTACTGCCATGTATCCTGAGCATATTACAGTCTTCCTTTCCTCTCTCAGGAGGTACTGCTCAGAGCTCTCTGCTAACGCTGTACCTTGCTAAGGAGAAAATCCTGCATCCTGCCTTTGAGCTTAAAGAATTACAGAACGAAACAACTCAGAATAATCCCCCAAGAGGAAAAAGACCCACTGCCCTTCCTGCTTGACAACTGGCACCTGTTCCAGGTGAGTGGTTTTGTTAGAAAATCTGAATGCATGAATAAGAGCGGTGCCAGGTCCAGGGACCGAAGCAGGACAGGAGGATGGAAAGTGATTTCCTTGGATGTATGCATGAGAGCAGCAGGGATAGCTTTCAACCTGCTTGAAGGCAGAGGACTGCCCAGAGGGGAGTACTTTAAAAGTGGGACTATATGTTCTGGGCTGGGGGAAATGCCTGGTGAGCAGCTAAAGAGAGACAACCTTATCACAGGACCTCACCATGAGTAGGGAGCAATGGGGAGAGCTGCACTTGTCCTCCCAGTACGGGACTCAGGCCCCAAACCAGCTGATCAGCTGGAGATCGCTGTAGAGCTGAGCTGGGCTGAAATTCCTGCCCGTTGCGCATTCCCCTCCTCTTCGCTGCTGCTCTCTCGCAGAGGTGGGTCAGTGGCTGGACCCTGGGCAGATCCGTTCTGATCCTGGGTGGAGTCATGGTAGGAGTTGGCCGGGAGGGAGCTGCCTGCCAGGTCGCGAATGGAAAATGGAGATACCCGAGCACTTCACCGAGCAGAAAGCCCTGCCGGGGGCTGCTATAGCAACACAAAAACAGCTGAGTTCACCCCAGTTGGGCTTGTGAATGGAAATCTTCAGCATAGACACTCTGACTGCATTGCTTTCAGCTTGTACTGCCCTTCCCAAGGGCAAGCAATGGGCCAGGCTGCAAAGGATCCAACGGCACGAGGGGTGAGGATGCCTCCAGCCGGGGAATCCGTGAGGCCTCTCTATCCTGGTCCTCAGGACTGAAAAAACCCAGCTGATAGCACAGTGGCTGGATTCAGTGCTCCTGACAACAGGCAGAGCTACTGATGGGGGAAAGTGAGGCAGGAGAGGAGACATCCACTCCTCCTTTGCCGTCCTTGCAAAGACGGTCCCCGCAAAGCACTTATTTTACTCAGCTGTAGCTTCCTGCTCTGGAGTGCCAGTGGTCTGCCCAAAAGCAAGTAGGACTTGATAGCTGCTAACTGCGATTGTCAGGCCACCGAGCAGAGTCCTGACGGTGAAGCATGGCCCTGCCTGCCTTCCCTTGAACAGCCCAGCACATCTCTTCCTCGCAAGCACGGAGCCTTCCCTCCCTCCACGCAAGGACTGGCTATTTAACTTCTGCCCTCTCACTAGGTGACCCAGCACCAGAAGCTGTCCACCTTGGAAAGACGAGTACAGCTTTCTCTGCGACCCCTTGCCGTGCCCCTCTCTATCTGCCTCGCTTGTGCAAAGCTCTTCCCAACCCCTCTCCTCCTGCAGCGATTCCTCCCTCTTCTCCCCCTTAGGGTGCTTCCCTGCTGCTACCTGTGGAGACCTCCCTCCTTGAAAATCCTGGTCGTTTTGATGTGGAACATAATAGCACGGTTTCCTTGGAGACAAGAGAAACAGTGGGCTCAAAAGTGCTGGTTATTTCACAGTCTCTGGGCTGTCTTTCAGCAACAACAACCAAAAAAAAAGAGTTGTGCTAGCAGAGGGAAGAGGGAGCCTGGGGTAGCCGTTGTCGAGGGGGTACGCCTGACTCTGACACGCTTTCCCAGTGTCATCCCTTTAGCAGCAAGGCTTGCCTGAGTGCCACACTTCGTGCCCATGGCAGTGGTGTGACAGTACACGCTGTACTAACACCGCTGCTTTGGGACTGTATTGCGGCTCTTCCCCAGTCCCTGGAGGCTGGTAAACCTGGGAGAGACTTTGCAGTGGTCATTTCTAATTTGGCTGACTTCTGTCAGCCCCAGGAGTAGAACTGACTAATTAGATTAACCCCCTGTGTGTTCTTCTGCACAGACGTTAGCAATAGTGGGACAACGATGTAACCAGCATTTCAATCATTGTCTCCCAGCCATTTGTTCTGAGTAGTGACAACTGGATTTGTCCCAGCCAAGAGCCTGAGCCCCCTGGAGACTGGAGTTCTCCTCTGCTGTGTTGGCCTTACAGTTTTTTGCCTTCCTTGGGGCTGGTTATGTGATAATCGGCTGACATCTCTTGGATACGTTAACAGTCAGAAAGCCGTGCCAGTGTGCGGAGGGAGCAGGGCATGGGCTGACTGATGATGCTCTGCCTCATGAGAGAACAAAGTGCAGGGCAAGAAGGCAGATAAAGTCTTCACTTGAACTTTGCGTTTACTTTCTCCAACTCCACACACCACAGCAAGAGTGCCCTGTAATGCCATATCCTGCCAGTGGTCAGGACCTTCCTTGTCCCAGAGGAGTATCTCACAGTGGATCCTCTTGACCGATTCTGCCCAGACACCCCTGGGGTCCTCATGATCCGTCCAATAGCTGCAAATGGCACTTGGCCATTTCCACAAAGTAGCATTTTCTTGTCTATCTTTCAGTGTGATGCAAGACTACTGTGCAGGGGTTAGTGGGTTAGAGAAGAATAGGGAACCAGACCATAGCCCTGTATTAATTATACATGTAAATCAGCTCCAGGGCACTGTCAGGGACAGCGTGTGTCAGTGCTGCCTGAAAAGTCCTGTAAAGCCTTGTCTCAAAGCACATCACCAGAAGATGGGGGGATCACAGCATGGCTGAGGTTGGCAGGGACCTCTGGAGGTCACCTAGTCCACTCCCCCTCTGCTCAAAGCAGAGTCAACCAAAGCTGGTTGCTCAGGACCACATCCAGTCAGCTCTTGAATATCTCCAAGGATGGAAAACCCACAACCTCTCTGGGCAACCTGCTCCAGTGTTCAGTCTGTCTTACAGTTTAAAAAGCCTTTCCTTATGCTTAAGAAGAATTTCCTCGTACTTCAGTTCGTGTCCACCACATCTCATCTGCTCCCTGGGCAACACTGAGAAGGGTCTGGCACTGCCTTCTTTACACCTTCCCTTCAGGTATACATTGATAAGATCCCTCCGAGCCTTCCCTTCTCCAGGCTGAACAGTCCCAGCTTTCTCAGCCTTTCCTCATGAGAGATGATCCATTCCCTTCATCATCTCTGTGGCCCTTCACTGGACTCTCTCCAGTGTGTCCATGTCTCTCTTGTACTGAGGAGCCCAGCACTGGACACAGCACTCCAGGTGTGGCCTCACCAGTGCTGAGTAGGGGGGATGGATCTCCTCCATCGACCTGCTGGCACAAACACAGCAGAGTTTCTCGACTCTGGTGCTGGTCCTGCCTGGGACCTCCAGAGAGCTCTGGGGTCCCGGGGGTGATGTACTGGATGGAGGCCCTAAGAAAAGGCTGCACTGTTGTTAGCGGTTTGCAAGCATTTAGTTTCATCTGGGCCGTGTCATGTAGTCAAATGCATTTCCCCTTCACCCTGCACATTTTAATGCTGACCGTTGCCTGGACAAAACCAGACCAAAGACCTTCTGCAGTTTCCCCTCATGCTCAGAAAGCTCGCAGCCCAGTGACCCCAGAGGCTGTTGCATGTGACTGGAGCGAGGGCAGAGCCGTGCACACACATGGAGTAGATTTATTTCCCATATGCTTAAATGTAGTTTCTGTTCCTGTTGTGAAGGAGTACTAAGGCGTGCGAAGCTCTGTTTGGACAGTGAGTTTCCCCCACTGGTTACAAACACAGCAGTGAAACAGGTTAACGGGTTCTCTGTGGGCAGCACAAACTCTCTTCTCCCTGGCCGAAACTCCGTTCATCACTGCTACGCAGAACTGACCTTCTCTGGCCAGCACCACTGCCCTGACCTCTTGGGGCTATTTTCCACGGGGAACCAGCCCCTCTCTTAGCTGTGTAGCTCTGCATATGCAGATGCAGCCCAAATCCCCCCCCCAAATCCCGCCCCCAAACGCAGCCCTACGGACATACAGCATTGGGCTCTCCACTGCACCAAACACTGCCCCGTTTCAGACAGACACCGCTCCTGTAGGGCTCAGCAGAGCTACCCCAGACACCGTGAAACAGGTAGACGGAGGGTCGTCGTGCCTGCCCAGTGCACAGCCCAGTTCATGGCCCACGCGTTCCTGCGGAAAGACTCCCCTCGACCCCGCTGACAGCCTGACATGTGCACCCCTTAGGAGGAACGTGCTTGAGGGCTCCCAGGGATGCAGACTGCCCCAATACAGAAGTGCGAAATCTTTCACCGCATGTAAAAAAACCCTGAAGAAATGCTAACAGCCTGCTTCTTGTTGCTGCTGTTTGAATAACTGAGGGCAGGAACATTTCAGTGATGGCAGCTTTATGAAAGTCAAACGTCGGTTGTTTTTTTTTTTCTGAAGCTCAGCCTGCACGAAAAACAAAGTAAGAAAAAATTGAAGACATTCACAGTTGCTTTCTTAGAATCTGAGTTAAATGCAAAATTCCTTCAGCAAACGACTTAAAATTTGCCCTAACAATTTCATTTTTTTCTGTTGTTGTAGCATAGCGGATGTGTGTGGATTTCTGGGTACTAAAAAAGAAAATATAATTTTGAGCATTTAATGGTTTTGAGCACTTAATGTTGCAACATAAAAGCTGTGTTATTCCCCACAAGTGTAATTCCTGCCTGGGTGCTTTCAAAGTCTGAAATGGCAACCCTGTACCCTCAGGGGCCAACTCCAAATACCTGGCCTCCAAGAAAGCCTTGTCAGGGGGCAGCGTGGGTGACCGGGAGCTGAGCAGAAGCAGATGGCCAACAGGGCAGGGTCTGGTCAGCACAGATGTAGCCATGTGGTGCCGGAGCAAGCCAAGCCGGGCAGGCCTGGGGATGCCGCTCATCCTCTCTGAGATGGAGTATGCTCTATATTTGTAGGTCATCATAAGACCATTTTCTTTTCTGTCCCCTAATTTCTTCCATAATAATTCATATCACTGTTTTTCTGTCAGCCTGTGCTTTCATGTGATATTTCCAATATCTTTTTGAGCCACTAAAGTGTACAATTAAGAGTTATTCTTCCTGCGTTTACTGCTTTTCACTTATTTACGCAGCAGTTCATCTTCCAGGTCACTTGGGAGCAGATGAATAGCTCACTGCTCTGCACACATTCTCATTGGACCTCACAACTGAAATCTCTCTCCTGGCAAAAAAAAGCCATGAAATTCTACCCGTTTCAGTTTTGTCTGTCACCAGAAGTGATCATAAGGGGATCTTCCCTTTCATCCCATGATATATCCATTGCTTTGAAAACCTTTCATACAGAGTCCTTGTGAAAAGTTTTTTAAAAAATCTGGTTGATCCAAAACTGAGGTTATATCCTCACTGATGCGTTTTTTTCTTCAATTAGATGCATTTGAAGATTGCCTTTGACTCCTACTGCTCTCCCTAGTTCTCCATTTTAACAAGCTGGGCTTTTCTCAGGGAGAGGGGCAGGGGGGGACGGGACTGTGTACCTTTAAAGAGTCTGTAGTCAAAGCACACATTCAAGGTAATATTTCAAGAAGTTTCTCTGCTGTGTGTAATATTTTACTCTCAGTTTCTAAGTTTGGAGCTGCTTGGTTCCCCGTGTTTCGGGGGATGAGACTCTCCCCGCAAGCCACCAGGAGCGACGGAAGCAGAGCAGAGAGCTCAGCCCATCTGCCAGGGCTGTTGCCTCGCTGTCTTTATGAGCACAGATGGATGGGAGACTCAGGTTTGTGCACAGCATTCCCCATTCTGCAAATGTCAGAATCACAGAATCAGAGAATCGTCTGGGTTGGACGGGACCTTTAAGATCACTGAGTCCAATCATCAACCTCATACTGCCAAGCCCACCACTAACCCATGTCCCTCAGCACCACGTCTGCCCCTCTGTTAAATCCCTCCAGGGATGGTGACTCCACCACTGCCCCGGGCAGCCTCTTCCAGTGCTTGACAACCCTTTCCGTGAAGAAATTTTTCCTAATCTCCATCCTAAACCTCCCCTGGCACAACCTGAGGCCGTTTCCTCTTGCCCTATTGCCTGTTCCTTGGGAGAAGAGACACCCCCCCCTCGCTACAACCTCCTTTCGTTGGACAAACTTGAAAAAAAACCACTCCGTAGGTTGTAGCATCAGGGTATATTTGCTTCCCCTTGTCACAGATCTGAGAAGATCTAGAATACCCTTTGGAAAATGAAAGGAGGTTCATGTCCTGACATTGCTTACATCCTTTTTATGGTAAAGGGGTATTTAAGGACAAGGGTGCACATGGGGGCCAAAAGTATGCAATTTGTGACAAGGGGATGCAAATATGCCCCTGGTGCCCACACTTAGCCCTCCGGCGAACCTGCCTCCTGGTGAGCGTGCGATGGTTAGCTCCTCTTTCCCCTCAGCCAGGATTTTATTACCCTCTGTCTTTAAAACATGCTCACGGGAAGGTGCTGCACACTGGATGTTTTCAGCTTTTCTGATGTTGGCTGCTTTAGCAGAGACAAGGTATAAAGAGGAGGGGTGTTCTTGAACGTACAGTACCAGCTGGAAGAAATGCATCTCAGTTGATTCAGAGATTTCCACTTTTCTAGCTCTTTATAGGTCCTTAAGCACTATTGCCCTCCTCCCCCCCATGTTGGAAATCTTCTCCCGGGGTGGATGGGAAGATAACCACACAAAAATCTGCAAAGAGCAAAACAAAAAAATATAGTGCAAAAGTCGTCCTTCCCCATTTTTTACTTTCACCATCTTCTGACTGATGTCCCTAAAATAGCCAAAATTCCACTGTTTATGTGAAACCTCATTGCCAGGAACTAGGCTTTGGTTTTGCAACACTGAACTTTCTTGCAAAATATCCTGTGCTTCCTGGTTCTAGCCTTGAAGTTACCTCACAAAATGCCCTCTCAAATGTCTCAGTGATTCTGGCAGAGTGGGGACTGGAGAAGCAGCCATGAATAGGAGAACCTTCACCAAGAGAGCAAAGCCACCTTCTTCCTCACAAGAAGGAAAATCTAAGCCATTGACAGACTGTTTAATCTTCAAGAGTATTTTGATGACTTGCTGCAGCAGTCTGAGAACTTCCAGCTGATGCAATAGAGAATATTTACACAATTTCAGGCCAGCGATGCAGAGGGAATGTGCTGTGGAGGGGCCGCTGTATTGCAAAATATGCAGATGGAGAAAGGGAGCAAGTCAGCAAGAGGGTGGGGACATCACAGGAGCAAGTTCTGCTGGTGAGTTCCTTCTGTGCGCTAAGTTTTGCTCTGAGAAGGCTGCTGAGCATATGGTGGAACATGGGATCAAATGACTAATCCTGAACTTTCCTATATCAAAATAGAAACTTCATTTTGTTTGCACAAAAATACATTTTCCAGTGCATGTGGATGGGGAGACATCTGGAGAAAAGAGCAGGTGAGTCCCTTTATATGTGTGGGTCCTGCTCCCACCTTCCCCATATGGGAATTTGTGCCATTGCTGTGGTATGGTCCAACTCTAAGAAAGGCAAGGTTTGGAGGAGAGGTGGGTCCGTGTTTCTGCTGGTTCAACCAGCTGTGTACTCCTGGTTCAACGCAGGTTTCCTTAGGTCACCGTGGTGAATGGAAAGCCTGGTTTGTGTGGAGGGCTTGATACAGCCCTCCATGGGTGATTTCAGAGCCGTTGGTGTGATTGTTTTTAATTCACTAAAGAGATGGGAGGAAAACTTGGACATGCAAAGTCAAAGTAAGATAGCACTTCACCTTACCAGGGTGTGCTGGTTTGTTTAATGAAGAATGAGTGGTTTGGGACTAAGAAGAGAGTTTTGGGGGGTTGAATTTTTTTTTTGTAGTTTTTTGTAGTTTTGCTTTTAGGAATGATTGCCTTAGGTGCTGTAGGAAGTTGTACCGCATCCCTGCTGACTGGAAGCTAGCCAGTGTTATTCCAATCTACAAAAAGGGCGTGAGGGAAGACCCGGGGAACTACAGACCTGTAGTCCAACCTCAGTTCCTGGAAAAATTAATGGAGAAGATTATACTGAGTACTATTGAAAGGCATTTAAAGAATAATGCAATCATCAAGCACAATCAACGTGGGCTCACAAAGGGTCTGTAACTAATTTGATATCCTTCTACGATAACATCACCCACCTAGTGGATGAAGGGAGGGTGGTGGATGTTGTTTCTCTGGATTTTAGTAAGGGTTTTGATACTGTCCCTCACAGCATCCTTCTGGACAAGTTGTCCAACTGTGGGATAAGCGGGTTCACAGTGCACTGGGTGAAGAACTGGCTGAAGGGCAGAGCTCAAAGGGTTGTAGTGAATGGGGCTACATCTGGCTGGTGACCAGTCACCAGCGGTGTTCCTCAGGGCTCAATCTTAGGGCCAGTGCTGTTCAGTATTTTGATCCCTGATCTGGATGCAGGAGTTGAACATTAGCAAGCTTGCTGACAATACCAAACTGGGAGGTGCTGTTGACTGCCTTGAGGGACAAGAGGCCTTGCAGAAGGCTCTAGATAGATTGGAGCACTGGACAATCAGCAGCAGCATGAAACTGAACCAGTCCAAGTGTCAGATTCTGCACCTGGGAGGGAGTAACACCGGGCACAAGTCTAAATGGGGAGAGGAGCGGCGGGAGAGCAGCCCTGCAGAAAGGGGTCTGGGGGTGCTGGTGGGCAGCAGGGTCTGCAGGAGCCAGCAGTGTGCCCTGGCACCAAGAGGGCAAACCGCATCCTGGGGGGCATCAAACACAGCGGAGTCAGCCGGGCAAGAGAGGGGATTGTCCCGCTGTGTTCAGCGTTGCTGCGGCCTCACCTGGAGCGCTGTGTGCAGTGCTGGGCCCCACCACTGGAGAAGGATGTGAAGGTCCTCGAATGCCTCCAGAGGAGGGCAGCCGAGCTGGTGATAGGGCTGGAAGGCATGTCCTCTGAGGAGCTGCTGAGCACTCTGGGTTGGTCTTGTTTGGAGAGAAGGAGGCTGAGGGGCGAGCTCATCGCTCTCTGCAGCTTCCCGAGAAGGGGACGTGGAGAGGGAGGTGCTGAGCTCTTCTCCCTTGGATCCAGGGACAGGACACGTGAGAACAGTTCAAAGCTGCGCCAGGGGAGGTTCAGACTGGACATTAGGAAGCATTTCTTTACTGAGAGGGTGGTCAAACACTGAAATGGGCTTCCTCGAGAGGTGGTTGATGCCCCGTTTAAGAGGCATTTGGACAATGCCTTTAATAACACGCTTTAACTTGGTCAGCCCTGAAGTAGTCAGGCAGTTGGACTAGATGATCATTGTAGGGGTCCCTTCCAACTGAAAGAGTTCTGTTCTGTTCTATTCTTTTCTATTCGATCCCTCCAGTCACTGACAGTGCAGACAGTTACTTGTCTCACCGAGTAAGCTCTGGGAGCAGAGCAGGGCAGTAAGCTCTGGGACAGACTTATGGAAATCCTGCGCATAAAAGAGGATAAAATGGCTCAGAAAAGGAGTTATTCAGTGAGTCTGTGATGGCAAAGGGTGAGATCTGAGAGGTGTCCTGTTCCTTATAGAGCCAGTGATGCCGGTAACTGTCAAGGCAGGAGGATACAAAATGGGTGAAAATCCTGGCTCATTGGAACCTGACAGCTAATAATTTTGTTTGTCCAACCCTATATCTGAGAGGCTACTACATAAATAATACAAGTCTATTCTAGGGCACAGGGGATTGAATCCACAGTTTCTTAACCTCCTATGGAGTTCAGGAAGCACAAACTCAATGAACTGAAGGAATATGGAACTGAAGGAGAGTTCATTTCTCTCATGCATAGCTGTGAAATGTAGGAGGACTTGCAGTGAAAAGGAGGAAGACAGGCAAAGTTTTCACCCAGTCTGATATATATTGGCTCCATCAACAGGTTAAAGCAGGGTGATGTAACAAGAAGGTGAATGTGTGATCAAGCTGGAATCAGTGGACCAAAATCCACAGAGTGTTGTTTGCTAATCCTAAAAGCTTGGGTGACCACAGCAGCACTGCAAGGTTCCTGTAGCAAAAGCCCAGAATCTTTGCCAGTGGCCTTCACGCAGCTCAACCTTGGGAGGGCTTAGAGTGGCTTGGCTGGGCCACCTCAGGTGTCTCTCCACCGCTCTGAACCTCATGAAGGTATTAGCATCTGTGCAAACAAATCTTCTATCAGAATGGAGGTTTTCTTTCATCTGTTGGAAATGACCTTGAAATGTTGTACCATGATCCAATTCCTCTTTAAGGTGATGTCTTCAGTTCATGATAGGCATTTATCTGGGTCCAAATGGCAGACACTAGATGTGTATTTTATAGAGAATGTAATCCCAGTTGTGGTGGCTTCTTTGACATGACTTTAGGATTGCAAATGGAATAGCTTTTATTTGACTTGCAACATCGAAGAAAGGTCTTTCAGCACCTGCTGGTGTGCTAAGGTGACTTTATTCTTCTTTGGTTTCATCTAGAGTTGTATTTTCTTTGCAAATTCCTGGGAACAAGAATCATTTTCAGACCTTGTATCTGTCAAAGCACAGTGACAGTAGGAAAATGGGACCTGTGTAATCAGGCGATAATCCTCCTAATGATAAGAACTGTCGGATTGCTGGTGCCTTCTAGCACTCCAGAGTGGGCGGTATGCCTGGGTAGCCCCCTTGTTCTTTTGTTCTAGGGGATAGGAATAATAGTAAAAAATAAACAGTTAAAGAACAGTACACTGCTCCAGGCCTTGCAGCCAGTAGGTAATGGAGCAGAACTGGTCCTTTATTTACCTCTTTGGAGTAGTATTTGTGAAGACAGCGCAGCAGGTTAACCCCATCAGTGGAGTTTGACAAGACTACTTGAAAGTCCTGTTATACTTCAAAGGAAAGTCAGTAAAGCATTATCCTCAGGCTCCACAGAAGGCAAATGAATTATGTTCCTTTCTGCAGAAACAGCCGGTGCCGTTTGGTGTCATGGGGAAAGCGGTTCTGGGTAGGGGCCTGTCCATCTAGGGAGTGTGTCAGGAGGATTGGTCTTGTTTGGAACAGTTTGTGTACAGGAACTGGTTTTATTGCCAGGTGATAAAAATTCATTCCTGTCCAAACTAATAAAACTCCTAAGAACAAGCCTGGGTGGCTGTGGAGCCCTTTCTGGCTGCCCAGGCCACTCCTCAGTGCAAGCTGGGTGCTGCAGAGGCCAGAGCTTCTCCAGAGACACCGCAGCAGTCGTGACAAGACCCTGGCAGCCCTTTAGATGCCTTTCCCCGGGGTCTGCTCCTTGCAGAGGGGCAGAGGAGCTCATTAATCAATTCTAAATAAACCTGCACAGTGCCCCGGGGAAATGACCTAAAAATGAAGGCAAGGTGTCGGGTCCCGCAGCTTATGTTTCCCTCCTGTGCTTCTCCCTGCCCAGCGTAGGCAGAGCCGTGCCGGGGGGACCGAGCAGCCGTGCCGACCATGAGTGAGCAGAGTCATGTCAACAGCCTGTTCCTCAACGAGGACGCAGCCAAGCGGCTCAACGCCGAGAGCCGGGTGCAGCGCTTTCGGCAGGCGGTGCAGAAGCGGGCAGCGCGGGCCAAGAAGCGGATGCACAGCATCACTGCCGACAGTGCTAAAAGCTTCTTCAGGAGAAATGCCTTTGTCCTCTTCACCATTGCTGCAGTCTTACTAGGTATGCTGGTGGCAACACAGAGCACCATTTATAAATGCGGGGAAAAGTTCGTTTATTCTGCAAGGATTTTATTTTATCATAACGATTTGACTCGGGAGGTGAAGCTGATGAACTGACAGCTCAAAATACTGTCCAAATCAGAAGTACCTTTGTGTGCAAGGACAACAGAATTGCAGAGGGCATGCGTGAGGGAGTCCTTGTTGATCCTTTCTGGCTGCAGCTTAGGAACAGGCTGCAGCAGAAAGGGTTTGATGATCCAGCTCTACCAATCCTCATGAAAAATCATCCAGGTTTCTTCAGAGGCTTCTTGTGAGTGCAGTTACAGGGCACAAAGGCACTGATGCGAAGGGCTGTGATACAACGCAGACGAAATCTTCCCAGCAGATAGTGGCCTGTCCCTAGCTGTCGATCCAGGCTATATGTCTCTAACTCATTGCTGAGCACAGCTTTAAGAGGTGGGTGGACGAAGTCTCTGGACTGTGCAGTCACACTTAGGTTAGGCTGGGAGATCATTTCTCTGGTCACAGCGGTTTTGTGTTCAGGAGCTTCCTGGGAACAGACCCCAGAGGAGCAGCAGACAGAGCAACAAGGAGACCTGTGGTTTAGCACGAGGCTTCTGTGCATATAAATATGTCAGAGGGAGAGAGAGCGCATGCAGTAAAAACTGGATCATAGCCTTTTAGAAAAAAAAAAAAAGAGCATTTGCTCCTTTGGGAAGAGGAGGAGCTGAAAGGAGATGAGTGAGAAAAGCCACACTGTAGGACTGAGACAGACCACTGGATCACACTGTCCCATTTCCATTCTCATCCCTTGCTGATCCACAGGGATCATCCTGGCGTTTTCCCTCCGGCCCTACCAGCTGACCTATCGCCAGATCAAGTATTTCTCCTTCCCCGGCGAGCTGCTGATGCGTATGCTTCAGATGTTGGTTCTTCCTCTCATTGTCTCTAGCTTGATCACAGGTGAGAAGTGCTTTCTGCTGCTTTCAGCCAAAGCAATAACCAGCAAAGACGGATGCTAGCTGTTGTTGGGAGTGCCCCAGCTGGAGGTGCTTGGATTAGCTTGGCCAACAGGGATGAGCCTGAACCTACAGCTGTAGTGAAGATGATTCACACTCATACCCCTGCTGGCTCAGTAGTGGGGAAGAGAAACAGAAGGCCTTGTGCTTTCTCAGAAGACTAGGAAGGACACAGTGTGGTGTTTCCAATGCCCAACACTTGAAAACTAACAAGGATTTCATCCTATGTAACCTCAGACATCAACAAGTTTGTTGCCTAAGTCAGCTTCAGGTTTCCTCCAGCCTAGGGAAGGTTAATTCATGTCAGTCCAAAAGAGCTGGAGTTGATCGCTGGCTGGAGAGCTTGTTTCATCCAGGTCCTCATAGAACACATGCCAGCCAGCCAAGCTTTCAGATAGCGAAAGGGACTGCAAGGCACTCCACCTGCTGAAACATCCCACCATTAGGAACTTAAAGGCCCAATTTACTGAAGGGATTATTTCCCTTCTGAGAGCTTTAGGAAAAAATTGTTATATTCCCAAATGCAGCCTAAGAGCCAGCAGTGGTATGCTTCTTCATAACCACAAGCCACATTCTCCCATGCCAACATCACCTTGGAGCTCCAAAGTCTGCCCCTTGTATGCTGTGCTTCCTAGAGACTCCCCATCCAACTCAGGCAGGTGCCCTGCACAGTTTGAATCTTCCTTGGGCTTCCCCCTTCCCTCTAAGACAATAGACCTTCTCACCTTGTCTCTCTGTGTGATGCCCCAGGAATGGCCTCGCTGGATGGCAGAGCCTCAGGGAAGATGGGGATGCGGGCTGTCGTCTACTACATGGTGACCACAATCATAGCAGTCTTCATTGGCATCCTCATGGTGATCATCATCCACCCAGGAAAGGGATCTAAGGACAAGCTTCACCGAGAAGGCAGAATTGAGCAGGTGCAGACCACAGATGCCTTCATGGACTTGGTGAGGTAGGTGAACAAGATGGTCTCATTTTGAGACCATACCAGTGAGATTACATTCCTCCACAGAATGTTCTTTTGAAGTGTCACACCTTTAGGCATACGCTCTTAGGGAAAGAGGTTTATGGCTGAGTCTTGCCCAGCCCACTACTTCTAGTTCAGTCTAGCTAACTGGCTTTGCTACTCTGAGATTGTATACTTGGCCTGGAGCTCTGGAGTCCAGCCTTTCTGTTAGAGGTATTGATGCAAGAGGCCAAGGTATGATCAGCAAAACAAGTAATGACAACTATCAATGACTGCATGCCCTCCAGAAATTCACCCAGCAAAGGCTACTCCAAATATGTATCTTCACTGACCCAAGGAAATCGAGGAAGTGGTTCCTGAGACATTGTCTCTCCCTCCCTTGCTGTGACCTTACACAGTGAATTGCAAAGCTGTACCATCTCAAGTGGTATGAAGCTGTGTTTCTGAGGTACGAGATAACAGAGCTCAAATGACAGCTGTAGGGATGAGGCTGAGAGCAAGGCAGTATATTAAAAATTGTAATACGGTATTGTTTCAAGGCTCAGCTGGGTTTGATGCTGCTTTTACAATGGATCCATATCCCGGTGCTGTATGTGTGTAGTCTCTTTCTACATACCTAAAATACAACTCTGGAAAGATGCAGTGCCTGATCAGCATATTCCCATCTTCTGTCGGTCAGACAGAAAGGGCCCATCTGCTCTGTAGCCTGAGCTGGAATTGTGAGACTTGTGACCTGAGATAGTGCTCCAGGACAGAGGTGTTGGCCAGGAAGCCCACGTTTTCTTGCTAGTCAAACAGGACTAACTCTTTCCTTGTTTTATCTACTGCAGGAATATGTTCCCACCCAACCTGGTAGAAGCCTGCTTCAAACAGGTATGAAATCTCACTTGGTCTATCACTTCCCTTTGCACCTTGTGCCCTAGACCATGATCCAACCTATTTGTCTGAGGGATGGAACAGCAATTGCTTTATACTGCCTTCACACTTTCTCAAGTCTGACTGCTCCGGGAGGCATTGCAGTCGTTAGTCTGTATTATAGCATCCCCCACACAAGCTTTTCAAGCTGTCTGGAGATGGGGGCTTCAACCTCTGTTCCATCCCACACTCAGAGGCAGGAGGGGTTCGTGTGATCTCAGGTAGCAGGCTTGGACTGGCAGTGAAACGGGAGCAGATTCTCCACGGATTTCTCTCTTCTGTAGTGCTAGTGCCTTTGGAAGCAGTATAAAGGATTACCAGAGAAGCCAGAATATCTCGGTCCTAGGGTTACGTGATGCTCCAATGGTCTCTTTTGACCATCAGCTCTATGAACTAGAGAAGTGTCTAGAAGTGACACTAGAAGTGTCTTAGTATTTTTTGATGAAAATACTAAGCTAGGGAGCATGAGAACAGGCAAGGCAAGTTTCCCACACAGGTCAGCAGTGAACTTGCAGTACTCTCCTTTCCTTAGGAAGGGATGCAAGAGCCTAGCATGTTGTCTTGAGCTGAACCAGGGCCTGTGAGTGATCTGACAATCTGTGTTTTTTCAGTACAAGACGCAGTACAGCACCAGGGTCTTCACCAGAACCGTGCTCCGCAGCAGCAATGTCACAGCAGGTGTGACAACCACTCAGATCCCTGTGCCTGAGAACTTCACCGGCATCCTGGAGAACGTCACTCATGCCCTGGGGACCGTCTCCGAGGTGCTGACCTTTGAAGAAGTCATTCCCATCCCGGGCTCAGCCAATGGGGTGAACGCGCTGGGGCTGGTAGTGTTCTCCATGTGCTTCGGTTTGGTGATCGGCAGCATGAAGCAGAAGGGACGGGCCCTGCGGGAGTTCTTTAACTGCCTCAACGAAGCCATCATGAGGCTGGTGGCCATTATCATCTGGTGAGGAGCACGGCCGGTTGGAGCAGGAGGTCTGCAGGTGCAGTTTCCACTGACCTGATGAGAAGTGGGGTAGTTTTAAGGATGACATGCACAGGAAAAACAGATGGGCACAGCTCTCCTTTCGCTCCATCAGGCTGGAGGGAAAAGTCTGGATGGGATATTTGTTCACATTTCATTTCCTGTTTTTTGTTTTTACCTTAGAAATATCAGGTACACCAGGACTTGCTTTCCTTGAGGCTGCTGGAAACATCCTTGGAAGACCAGAGAGCTGGAGTGGAAGATCTCTTAGCCTTACCAACAGGGGTAGGGTGTGAGGCTTTCCCACAACAAGCTTTCCTTCCAGCTATGTTCCAGGAGTCTGACTTAGCTACGACTATTGCCACTTTCCTGCTGCTCAGGGTGGCACCTGTATGCATTAGCTCTGAGAGCTGAGCTGAGTTGACACGGTCAACTCAACGTTACTGCTTTTCAGTTTGAGGTCTCCCAGATCCCAACTCCTCTAGAGCGCAGCTGCTCGTTGCTTTCTCTGTAAGGCTGCCCTTGCTACAGGGCCCAGATAAGCAAGGCATTGCTGAGACGAGTCTTGTCTAAAAGGCAGCATTTTACCAAATCTTGCTATTTTAAGCTCTTTACCCACCTAGGGCTCAAGGTCTAACTAGGAGTTTGTGGTAGGTACCGCGACACAGGAGAGATGTGGAGCTGGCAGAATGCCAAAGCCACGACACATGGAAGTGTCTGATAGGGAGGGGATCTGTCAGCCCCACACCCTCTCCCATTTTAGATGACTCCAGCTTCTATTCCCTGGTCTACTAGTCACAGTCTTTTATCTCAGAGCAACATCCTGGGCACAGGGGGACAGGCCTTGCACAGAAAGACACAAAGGAGCAGGACAACCCTGAGCTCATAGCAGAGTGTTGGGGAGCCCCAGCCCTCTGGGATCTTTTCCTCTACGGATGAGCCAGAACTTGGGGCCTTGCTTTCCTAAGAAAAGATGAGTTGCCCGAGGGAACAGAAGGCAGACCGTGAGCACAGTGGAACAAGTAGACCTGCACATTACTCCCAGAAACAATTTCAAGGTGCCTTCAGCATCCCCTCCTTCAGCTCCCCCTTACAGTGAAGGAAGGCAGGGTGTTGATGTGTAGCACGCTGGTTACACTCGGGGAACTGCCTGTGCGCATACAGTAGCTAGTGGGTGGGGAGACCTCCTGTCTTACAAAACCCTGGTGGTACGGGAGGCAGGACTGTCAGCTGCAGCCCAGCACTCCTTCCTGAAGCCACAGTCTGCAGAGCATCTCCCAGGAGCTTGTTTTTCTTGGGGAGATCTGGTCACTAGCTGCAGCCAAGAATGTCTTCTAAGAGGAAGATCAGAGGAAATGAAATATTTGTGAAATCCTTTCCTGAAACTTTTCCAAACCTCCCAGGCTAAGTTGGAGTTTGGCATGTGGACCTCTGAGCCTTGTGCATGAATTGCATGTGAGCTCTTGAGCTGTAAAGGCCAAGCCCTGAGAGGTGTGGCCGTGGAGCTGGGATTTTCCTTGATCCAGTTATTTGTCCATGTTTAGTTTAGCGCCCATGATATTCTCCATGTCTGTGTTATGGCTTCCTTTCTGTGGAGCCTCACTGCTGCTCATGAGATGCATTGTTATGGAGGGGAAAAAAGCCATAAGGAATGGAAAGGATAGCAGTGTACCTCAAAATGGGGTTTTATATAAGCCATGGCTGCTTTCACAGGTGTTGGTGTGCCCAGCCCTTGCTACACCAGATATGGATTCCCTATATGTTCCTATTCCCTAAACGTGAACGTCTGAAGATAGCAAGGCTGATATCCCAGAGCCTATAGGACACTATTACTTTTACTCCCCGATTCCCTGTTTCTCCTGTACTTCCCTGTGCCTCTCAGTAAAAAAAATACTCTCAGTCCAAGCTCTATTAGGAAAGGAAGGGACTCTGAAGACTCCTCTGCATAACCTCCCCTATCAATTCTACAAGGAGTGTTGTGGAAACATGTGGGGAACCCAGAAGGAGGAGGAAACCTCCACCAGTGCCCAAGCTGTGTGTACAAGAGTTCAGGGGTCCCTGACAGTGCAACAAGCGCTGGCTTTTGGTGAACAAGTCCCAGCTCTCTCCAGGTTTCCAGAAAAGAAACCAGCAATAGCATCCAACGATTAGGCTCAGTGAGCACTCCTGATGTGCTGGCTTATTGGGAATTTGTCCAGGCAGCATGCATTAAAGCTGGTGTGAAAGCGTGGGTGCCAGTTCTGAGCATCCACTTTATGTTTCTGCCACAGGTATGCTCCAGTTGGGATCATGTTTTTAATTGCTGGCAAAATCCTGGAGATGGATGACCTAGCAGTGATGGGAGGCCAGCTGGGGATGTACACGCTCACCGTCATTGTTGGACTCCTCATTCATGCCCTCTGCATCCTGCCGCTGCTCTACTTCATCGTCACTCACAGAAACCCCTGGGTATTCATTGCAGGGCTTCTGCAGGCCCTCATCACAGCCCTGGGCACCTCCTCAAGGTACGATGGCTATATAGGAGCAGGGTTGGGGCTGGTGTGCATACTCTGGGGCTGCTTCTCAGCACTCCGTTGCCCTCAGCGCATCACTGCAGTCTCACAGTTTCTAGCACTAGCAATTTTTTTTGCACTGGTCCAGCCAAACTCATTTGAGAGTGGAAAGATTCCCACTCCCCAGCTCAGGAGCCCTAATCGCGTGGCCATCTCTAACCCTCAGTGCATGACCCATGTTCCTCCTTACCAAACATGGTGGTGATTCTGCTTGCAGCACTGAAATGCTGAGCTCAGGACAAATATTGAA
Organism: Anarhynchus alexandrinus; assembly: GCA_008711295.1. Classification (NCBI taxonomy): domain Eukaryota; kingdom Metazoa; phylum Chordata; class Aves; order Charadriiformes; family Charadriidae; genus Anarhynchus; species Anarhynchus alexandrinus. The sequence goes on from VUYV01000344.1 coordinate 674,921, forward strand.
TCCCACTGAATCGCAGCATTATTCCCCATGCACATACCTCTCACACACACATACTCGTACACATCTGCACGTTTCTCTCTCCCAAGCAGACACACTGTATGCAGCTTGCATTAAACCCGCAGGAGCCCCATGCAAAGGTTCAGTGACTCAGCCTGCCATGCGACACAGCTAAAGCAAGGGATTGTAGGTAGCTGTTGTTTCACTAAGTGCTGTGTTTCTTGCCATGTTCATTTGCTGGCAAGCACATAACAATCTCTCCCACGTGCATTCTCACATGGAAACACGCTGGATTTTTCCTGCTCATGTTCTCTTTCAGAAACAATTCTCTGGTTTCTCTGCAGGATATATTCTCACACCTGGGTCATTCTTGTCTCATGCACTGAGGGGGTTAAGAAAGGGCTCAGATTTTTTTTAATAGCTGGAAAAGGAGTTTTGGTCTTGAGGCTCTGTCCTATGTACCCTGAATCCTCCAGCATCACCTTCGTTTGGTGTTATACCAGCATCATCAGCCTCAGGGCTACACAGCCCCTGCCCCAGCCCCCTGAGGAAAGCCATGTCTGAAGGTGCAACTGCAGCGTGCACCATATCTGAGGAAGCGTTGCTTAGACTGTTCTTTCTCCTAGCAGCTTCTGGCCTCTGGCTCACATAGCAGGGTGAAAAAGCAGGTGGGTAAGGGCAAAAACCAGGCAGAGTCTTAGTCCCACTTCCAAAGTCAGCATATACCCAATTCATGTTGTTTTGTAAATTCCTTTCAGCTCAGCGACTCTGCCCATCACCTTCAGGTGCCTGGAAGAAAACAACGGTGTGGACAGGCGCATCACGAGGTTTGTTCTGCCTGTGGGAGCTACAATTAACATGGATGGCACTGCTCTGTATGAGGCCCTTGCAGCCATCTTCATTGCACAAGTCAACAACTATGAACTTGACTTCGGGCAGATCATCACAATAAGGTGACTTTTAAAAGAATTATGGGACTACAGGAAGGGCTTCAATTTTGTTGGCTTATCTGAGGTGTGGTCAGGTTCCTCTTTTGCTCAGAAGATACAATGAGAAAAAAAAAAGTATGGAAAAGAAGGGTGTACTACACCTCCAGGTGCAGAAGCACATAAGATTTGGGCACCATGTCTTTGAGGCTCCACTTGAGCCCTTCTTGCATTTCCAGGTCTGAGCCATCCCTTAGCCAGAGCTGCAGTGTGCAGTCTGTTATGGATGGGTGCCTGGCAGGGGGGAGCCTGGCTGCTGTGGTGATGTCCCACATGTCACCATCCTGCTCGGTGACCAGGGCAGAAAGGCTGCCAAGATGTTTTGTAGATGATGAGTCTGAACTACTTCCTGACGTTTTTGCAAATGTGACTACCTCTTTTCTTCCCTTTGCTGATAGCTGTGCTTTCCTGTTCCCTTCAGCATCACTGCCACGGCAGCCAGCATTGGAGCTGCAGGTATTCCCCAGGCAGGACTGGTGACTATGGTTATAGTCTTGACATCAGTGGGGCTGCCTACTGAAGACATTACGCTGATCATCGCTGTGGACTGGTTTCTGTAAGTCCTCTGCCCAGCAGCACGCACTGCTCTGTGCTCCCTGCCAGCGCTTACAGAGCTGGTCTGTACTCCCAATGCCTCTGCTATAAGCAGTCTTAGTAACCTGTATCGTTAAGCTTAAAACACACCTGTATCCATGAGACTTTTGCACAGCAGCCCTCTCTGCCCATGCTGGAGTCTTCATCATGTACTTCAGTGACCCAAGGCATCAGAGGTCACCTGCAGATCAGCTTGGTCACCAAGCAGAATGGCCTCAGTTTGCTTTATCTTAAAAGGCACCCAGAAACTTTCTCTAGACTGAAATCATAGAATCATAGAATGGTTTAGGTTGGAAAGGACCTTGAAGATCATCGAGTTCCAACCCCCCTGCCATAGGCAGGGACACCTCCCACCAGACCAGGTTGCCCAAGGCCATGTCCAGCCTGGCCCTGAACACCTCCAAATGGACATGTTGTGCCAATAATAAGTAAATTCACACTGCAGAGTGATTGTTCTGCGCTACCAAGCACGGGAAGTGGGATGAGACTGGGCTGTACAAAGTTGAGGAGTGTTTAGATGGGAGCAGCTAGTCAGCTACATTGCTCTATTTCACCTTTCTTTCCCTTTTAAACCTTGGGACAAGTGCTTTCACAGGAGTGCTCTTAGGAACTAGACTGAAGAATGTATTTGTGCACAGTCCTCATTCTCTCAGTCTTCTCAACACAAGAAAATCCTGACTCAGGGATACACTGTCCGTGTTTCCTCTGTTCTTCTGTATTGCTGATTTGTAGCCAAAGCAGCCAAAGTCTGCTCCCAGCCACGGCTGAGCAGTTGGAAACAGAGTCTTGCCCAACACCTCCACTTCTCCTGTGAGCTGTGCATAAGAACAGACTTGGCTGGAAAAGGCTCTGCCTCCTAAGACACCAGGTTACCTCTGTACTTACCCAGAAAGGTTGGTTTCAACCAGGTACCAAAAATCTTATCTGTCGTTACCGCTGAAGGATATGATGGGTTGCTGGACTGGTGATAGCTTCAGCTCTTACATACAGCTGTGGTTGTGGAGAATATTTCATCGCAAAGGGTGTTTTAGATTTGCCATTTTGCATGAAGAATCTGGTGCCTTGTCTTAGTGTAAACTGTCCATGCTGAGGAAATCTGGCTCCACAGCAGCACTAAGTCATAGAATTTCTGCACTTTTTGTAAAACAAAATGCAACTCAAAGTGTAACAGATGTGGCGAGGCTCATCTAAGTCTGCAGAAAGGCCTTAGAAGCCCTTAGGAAAGGAAACCGTCCATGTGATAACACAATAACGTTTCCCTCATTTTATGGCAAGTCCAAAACTCTTCAGTGAGAAACTGGGAATGCAATAGAGCAGGAATGAATGTGAAGCCTGTGCTCAGGGTTATCAATCAAGGAAGGCTCTCTGGGAGTCATTTTCCTGTCAATGTCGAAGTGTCAATTATTAGAGTGACTTGAAAAGTAGAAAAAGTTTCATTGAAGATGTTTCTTGAAATAGTCTTCATCCCCTTAGCTGTTACTAAGAAGCTACATTTCGTCTTTCTCTCTGGTTTTTCAGGGACCGCCTTAGAACGACCACCAATGTCCTGGGGGATTCTCTGGGGGCTGGCATTGTGGAGCATCTCTCCCGGCATGAGCTGGATGCACAGGACTGCGAACTTGGTAATTCTGTGATAGAGGAGAAAGAGCAGCTCTCCCACCTGGTTTGCCCACAGAAAGACACCCACAGGCACCCCGGGAGTGAGACAGCACTGTGAAATCGGGCAGCAGAGTGCAAATTAATGCTGTAAAAAGCCAAGACTTGAAACAGAAATCCATAGTGGAGGACAGAGAAAGATCCACTCTCCAAGATGCACACTTTTCTCCCTCCTTTGCCACATGCAGTCCTTGATCCCACTTCTCCCCTATCTCTTTCTGACTGGCATTAAAGAGGAGAAAATTAAACTGCAAAGAAAGTTTTATTCCACAAAAGCCTGATTTAGTCATTCTTATGTGGTCCAAATGTTAGACCCGAGTAAAGAAGACTCAGTGAATGAGTTGGACTAGAAGCTCCTTCATTTCTGAGCTAAAGTACGAGCACAGCTAAGTGGCAAGGTGGGCTGGGGACGCCACCACCTATGGACTGGCACCAAAATGTTGCCATGATGACTCCACCCTTCAGGATACAGCTGCAAAGCCTTCACTTGGTCAGTGCCTTCCCCTAAGCACGTAAAGATTTTAGCTTTGGCCATTTGGAGATCTCTGGAGAGCCCCAGCACTCCTGTTCAGCTCCTCACTGGCAAGAGTGTTTATGATGAACACAGTGTCCTCCTTGCTCACTGTCCTGGTGTTTCCACAGATACGAGGGTGATGCTTCCTGAGAGCTTCTCACTCCTCCGGCAACCCTTCTGGCTGCAGATACTAGAGTGACCCACCCCACCTACTGAAGGAATGTGGGACCATAGAGCAGGCACAGGGCTTCTGTGCTGGCTGGTAGCACAAATAGGGGTCAATAGGCTTTTCCTTAGTAGAAGCTGCTAAAGGATTGTGAAAGCAGTGAAAAATTAAAGAATTTATTATATCCATTATTCAGGCTCTGAAACAGCTCTCCCCTCTACCAAGCTCTGCCAAACACCAATTAACTTAATTTCTCTTTAGCAAGCTGTTCTTGGTGAAACCAAAAGGGGAAATGCCAAGTTTAAGACAGTTTGCTCACCTGAGCTGCGTGGTACCTCCATGCCAGGAATGATTCCCTGCCACCCCAGATTTGCTCAAAAAACCAGTTTCATTCCTCATCATAAGACTCCTAAGGAAACTGTTCCTTTGCTCATCTTTGGCTATTTTCAGAAGTGACTTCCCTTCAGTCACATTGCACCAGGATGTGCTTCAAAATATCTGTCTCTCTACAGTTCCTTAACTTTTCCAGGCAGTACCCAATCACTTCCCACCACTTGTACAAGTTTGCCAGGCCCCAAACTTCTAAATTCAGGATAAATTTCTCAGTTCCTACCAAATGGAGCTCAGCTTCTGTTTAACACACTTGGACGTAAGCCCACACAACACCCAAAACATCTCAGAGGCTCAAGCAAGAAGTAGGGACCTCCTTCATCCATGTTCTATCCCCCTTCCCTGGCATGGCCAGGAACACAGCCTGTATCTCTCACTCCAGTGAACAGGATCAGCAGGGCTTGCTCTGTAATATCCAGGTCCATGAACATCCAGAAAATTAATGTCTAGATACAACCAGGAAGATGGAAAGGATCCACAGTTTGGGGGCTACTACAGTGTAGCTGTCCTGCTTTAGAAATGGCTGAGCCCAGAAGCAGCAACAGGCAGCTTCCTGATGCGCAGACGAACTATCTAAACTGGGCAGCTTTTACTTGAGGTCTTCTCATTATTCCAAACCCCATACACCACTTAAACCCCTCTACCCTGGCTTTCCACACTGATCCTTTTCATCCAGAAGCCCTAGCCTTGCACTCAGAGGTGCACCTAAGTGGACCTCAGGCAGGAAGATCTGAGAGGCATCAGCTGGAGTAAACTTTGCCAACCACAACCGCACAAGTGCCTGTGCTTAGCTCCCCAGCACTAACAAAGCTTCCTAAAACACATTTCTTGAGATATCCAAAGCCAGATCCTGAGGCTCTTTTTGGTCCTTCAGGAATTGCAGGATTATATATTGGTGCTGCCACATTCCACATCCTATAGGCAGAGTATTTTATTTTTACGGGCTAGATGGTTGTTGGGAATCTGAGATAAATGGACAAATGCATCTCTTTCACAGAAAAGCAGATAACAGAGCAGGGTAAACAGAAGTGTATTGTAGCTCCATTTAGCAGCAGCTGGCCCCAGACCCTAAGGCAGCGGGCTGTTTCCTGGCTGTGGGAGGCAGCTTGCTTATTCTGACAAGAGTTCTGCTCTAGCAGGGGGCAAGCAAGCAGGATAACAAATTATTATCCCACTCTTTACAGCATTTTTTTAACATGTATGAATGCTATTATAATGTATGCTCTTCTCCTTTCTAGACTAAACAGACCCAGTATACCCTCACAGGTAATAATCATTCACATTCCTCTCCTCTGGACTTTTTCCTCGCTGTTCCACATCTTCCTTAAAGTAGCATAACTAAAAGTTGACACAACAACCCAACTGAAGATTTATTAGTGCTGTGCTCTGAGGAAAGAATATTTCATGTACATTAAGATTTAGATCTTAGACTCGGGTTACCATAGTTTAATAGCATGCTATGCATCAGCTGATCAGGATAACTGTCCATAACGCATACATACAGCAAATTCAAGTCTGTTCATCTTATCTTAAATCTTGGTGAGGGTAGACTCTTACTTTGATGAGATGGCTGTATCTAAAGACTGGATCTTAATCAAAGAGTTTTAAGATGCACTGCATTAGCTTGTATCTATAGTGGGCTAAGACAGCACTAGCTTATCATTAACACAGCTCAGCTGACATGAGTCTAAACCTTCATAAAGAACAGACCTGCTTATAAAATCCAACAAAGTGCTTTATTTTTTCACAACGGCATGATAGCATTGACTCCACTCCAGTGGTAATACATGGTAATTCCTACATCATTTTAAGCTGAACTGCTGCCTAGCTAGTAATTTCCCTGCCTGTGTTTGTGCAGTTGTTTCTTATTACCTAAGTATTGTAATTTATATTTGTCCATATTGAAGTGCATCTTGTTTTTCTTTTCTTTTTTTCAGACTATTTGTCCAACTTTTCAAGAAAGCATTGAATTCTAATCCTCAAGAGACTTCCTGTATATAAAGGGCAAACTGACGGATGAATCGGAAGAAAAGATTGTTGGATTGGACTCTAGCTCAAACGGGAATTAATTCTCGGAAGTTCTATGGCTTGGGTTATACAGAGAGTCAAACTAGACGATCATAAGGGTCCCTTCTGGCTTTATAATATATGCACGTGCTTTCTGGTTTAGAGATATTGCAAAGGGTCCTTCCAGCCCAATCATTTTTAAAAGCTATCTGGAAGGATCCTAATGATACTTTAATAAAACTCAGCAGGAGTCTAACCTGTTTTCAGTTGCTGTTAGCAGACATGTAAACATATCACAAAAGGGGCTCTCCATACCACATTGCATCAACACAATCTCAGATGTTCCCACAGAGTAGTACACTCCAAGCCTTGCCATTTGTGATTTCCTGCTTTCAACACGATTAATGGAGCACAAACAAGTAGAGGCCTCATTTTCAAATACTGCAAACCAGTCTCCCATGGGGAATTTCAGAAGTCAGCCGATAGTTTTTAGCTCTGGTGTTTACCCATGTTGTTAACCAGTTTATGATTGGGATTATCTATCTGTTTACAGTACCTGAACAGTAAAGTATTGTCAGGAATTTGCACATATATATATACCTATATATATATATATATGAAAGGGGTGCATGTGCACAAACATACATATAGAGAGAGTTATTTTTTTTGTTGCTAATTCAAGAAGGAAAGGCAATACTAAACTCTCACCCTGTAAAGCTGCATACTTCATTTTGATACCCACCTTGATTTACCCAACTAATCCCATCCTTAAAACAAGAGAGGCTTCATCCCAGTAATGAGTCTTCCAAAGCAAGATTTACCAGGAAGGACCTCAGTGCATGCTGATTTTGAGTTGTACCTGCTGGTGATATAATGACAACTTCTCAATGTATAGAGAAAATTCCCCACTTCATCTTTGACTTCCCTGCGCATATCCCAAGGACCCACAGCCCCACTGCATCAGACTTGGCAAGGAGGCAGGCTTTAAGAGCTCAGCCAAGAACACAAAAGTGTCTGTACTCCTTCCAAGCCCAACACTGACCTTTTACTAACTCAGCCTTCAAAACTGGACAACTGAAAGTATTAAATAATTTTATGAGCTGTCTTTTTACATTACCAGATATTTGAGAGTTTATGCAGTCTTTACTGCAATCCTGCTGCTTCTACTTGCAGAAACTTTCCGAGTTTCTCTTATTTGCAAACAGATTTATTCCTAATGATTAGATGGGCAACATTTGGGATGAAACAGAGAGCTATCTCAATACATACATATATGAGGAGCTCTTGGATTAGGACAAATCTCTTCAAAATTAATTTTAAGAGAGAAAATCCATGAAGAATATGGATTTTCAGATGACAGGCCATGTGTCATATTATGTATGTCATGCCTGCACATTGTTTCAGGAGTCAGATCTGCCCATGAAAACTGCCCTGAAATTGTATGTCCTTCTTTTGCTCTGCCCAAGAAAGAAAGAGATAACTGGAAATCAGCGCTGTACAGCGTGTTCATAGCATTCTGGCAGTTTGACTATGTTAATTCCCGAGGGCTTTTTCTTCATGCTGTGAGTTTCAGTGTTAATAAAGATAGTTTGCATATTTGAAAAATAAAGGAAATTTTTTCCACAATGCTTTTCCATGATTTTTTTTTCTATTTTTTTTTTCCTCAGGACCATGACCTTACAAATTTAGGGACGTTACTTTTAGCATTATGCATTAAAACTCTTTATCTCCATGTGCCTATGTCATGGGTCAAATTCAGATTTTTAGAAGGCCTTTCCCTAAAGCTCTTTCCTTTGATGCCATCTTTTGCATACGTCCACAAACTGGCAAAGATGCACGAGGCTTACTTCACATGAAGTACACAGCACACATGCACATACTTCCATTTGGGAAACCCACCCCAAACAAAGGTTATGTGGAAGAGGTCTCTGAGGCTTAAACAACGAGTTTACATTACTCATTACATCATAATGCAACATTAATGTTGCATTAATGGCATGGTATTTGAGCAAAGTGAAAGCTGTTAGTTTTTCTCCCCTTGATATTAATTTTTCTTGTCTTCTGTTCACTAAGGAACAGGATCCAAGGTCAATAACATGGCTGATGGGGCAAGGGCATCACCAGTCAGGGCCCAGGTCCACAGTAACCAAGAAGGGCAAGCAGCACAGACTCAGCGACAATCGCCAGGTCCAGCCGGGAATCCAGACTGTAAGACAATGGCGGGGTGATGAAGGAGGTCTGAGGTCAAGCCAGGTCTGCTGATTGCTGGGCAAGCACACAATGGCGAGGCAAGGTTGAGGTCAAGCTCTGAAAAATTAGTCCAGGGATTGGGGTTCAGATCAACAGGGTCCACAGCCAGGCATGGTCACAGCTGTTGCTGAACTAGAGGCCTGTACTCCTCCAGTGATGTAGCTCAGGCTATGAAGACCCAGGGCTGAGCCGAGAGCTCCTGGGCTCATGAGCGTGGGTAGGGGCCCTGAGGGACGCTGCCCAGGGCCATTAAGGGCTGCTAGTGGACTTGGCGTGCACATGCAGACAAGTCCACACCTCCTGCCCTCCCAGCTGTGCAGCCTCTCCTGTGTGGTCCAGACGATTTGGTTGAGGGATCTCTAGAGATCATTTAGTCAAACCCCTCTGCCCAAAGCAGGATCAACTACAGCAAGTTGCTCAGGACTTTGTCCAGTTGGATTTTTAACATCTCCAAGGATATAAGTTCCACAGCCTCTCTGGGCAACCTGCTCCAGTGTTCAATCACCCTCACAGTAAAAAAAAAAAGCTTTTTCTTTGTTTAAATAGAATTTGTTGTATTTCAATTTGTGCCCATTGCCTCCTGTCCTTTCACCGGATACCACGGAGACAAGTCTCAAGGTTCCCTAGAATCTTTACATTTCATTTAATCTTTCAAAAGGCTGGAGAAATGGGCTGACAGGAACCTCGTGAAGTTCAACAAAGAGAAATGCAAAGTCCTGCACCTGGGGGGGGGCGGGGAATAGCTCCATGCAGCGGTACATGCTGGGGGCCACACAGCTGGAAAGCAGCTTTGCAGAAAAGGACCTGGTGCACACCAAGTTGAACACGAGATAGCTGTGTGCCCTTGCCACAAAGGCAGCTCAGGGCAGCTGTGTTAGGAAGAGTGTTGCCAGCGGGTCGATGGAGGAGATCCTTCCCCCCTACTCAGCACTGGTGAGGCCACACCTGGAGTGCTGTGTCCAGTGCTGGGCTCCTCAGTACAAGAGAGACATGGACACACTGGAGAGAGTCCAGTGAAGGGCCACAGAGATGATGAAGGGAATGGAGCATCTCCCATGAGGAAAGGCTGAGAGCTGGGACTGTTCAGCCTGGAGAAGGGAAGGCTCGGGGGGGGATCTTATCAATGTATGTAAATACCTGAAGGGAGGGTGTAAACAAGATGGAGCCAGGCTCTTCTCAGCAGCGCCCAGTCACAGGACAAGAGCCAACAGGCACAAAGGGAAACACAGGAGGCTCTCCCTGATCATCAGGAAACACCTATTTACTGTGAGGGTGGCTGACCACCGGCACAGGGTGCTCAGAGCGGCTGCGGGGTTTGGACAGTCCTGGGCAACCGGCTCTCCATGACCCCGGAGGTCTTGGCCTACTGAGGGTGAGGGTGGGGCAGTGGCCAAAGATGTTCACAGGATCCCCTGAGCCTTTTCTCCAGTGGGAGTTTCTGTCATTTTTGGCTGCACACCCCTTTCCCTCCACATCTCCTCACTCGTTTCACCCAGCATGGTCTGGCTCCCCGGCCAGGGAGACGTAGAGCTCACCGGTGACCGGGCTGACACAACGGCCGCGGTGAGGAATCGCCTCGGGAGAGCGCGGGAACGCGCTCGGCGCCGTCCCCTCAGAGATCGCTCCCCACCCCGGCACGCCCGTGGCGCTCGGCCGGGGCCGGGGCCGGGGCCGGGATGCGAACCCGCGGCACCTGAGCGGGCTCGGACGTGCGCGCCGCCANNNNGCGGCGGCGAGGAGGGCGGCGGCGGCGGCGGCGGGGCGGACGCTGGCGGGGCCGGGCCGGTCATGACGGCGTTGACGCCGCTGATGGTCCCGGAGCATTTTCCCAACGTCCCTCTCATCGCCGTGACGCGCAACCCCGTCTTCCCGCGCTTCATCAAGATCATCGAGGTGAGGGGCCGCCGGGCCCGGCCCGCTCCCGGGGATCGCCCTCCCGCCCCCGCCGGCTCGGCGGGGCGGGCAGAGCGGGCCGCCGCCGGGAGGGGCCGGGGCCGGGGCCGTGGGCGGGCGGTGGCTGCGGGGCTGTTTCGCAGCGGGTCGCCGAGCGTGGCTCTGCCTGGCCGAGAGCCCTCGGCGGGGGCCGGCGCCCCTTCGGCCGGGGCGGCGTAACCGCCCTTGGCCGGGCGCGCAGGTGCATGGGCTTGTCTGCCGGCTTGTGGTGGTGCCCGGGGTGCCTGTCTCCACAAAGCCGTGCTCCTTGTCTCTGCAGGTTTCTTTTAATCCTGGAGTGCTGGGGAGGGTCGCAAGCGTACTCTGCGGCCTTCTGCCTCTTAGTGTTTATTTCTGACCATGTAGCCCGACCATGTTGGAATAGTGGTTTCTTTTGGGGTAGTTATGGGCGTCGGGTTTCATATGTATTGCATCAGTCACGAACGCTGCTTCTAACGGGGAAGGTCAGTGATTCACCCAGAAACTCCTTTCCCAGTTTGCGGTCTTCTCCGTGTTCATTTTCTGAAGGTTAAACAAACGTGTCCTTGGTTTAGCTTCATGGGCTTGTGTCATAGCACCAAGAACAACACTTGTGAAGGCAGTAAACTGTGAGCTGCAAGAACATGTATTCAGTGCAGAGCAACACTGCTATGGTGGGAGAGGGTGCTGAGAGATGGGGATGGTAATCTCAAAATTTCAGAGTTGATCTTTCCCCTCTGCACCTCTATATGTATTTTTAAAGCCATAAATTTGATCTTTGATGTGTGTCTTCAGCTCACAGGCCAGAAATACTTTTTCCTCCTGAAAGGTGTTGGAACAAGTACTCGTATTTTTGCTCCTCGCTAGTATTTTACCAATCTGATTTTGGAGTAAATGTAACAAGAACTGAATCAATAGTTTCCTGTTCCTATCACGTTGTTTATCATAATGTTATTTCTACCATAGTGTTTTTCTGTATGTCCAAATCTAACATGCACTTTTCGTGTCTTTCTACATGTGTTGGGGGAAGGAGAAGATTATGTATTATTATGATAGGACGAGGGGCAATGGCTTCAAACTGAAAGAGGGGAGATTTAGATGAGATATGAGGAAGAAATTCTTGACTGTGAGGGTGGTGAGCCCCTGGCCCAGGTTGCCCCGAGAAGCTGTGGCTGCCCCATCCCTGGAGGTGTTCAAGGCCAGGTTGGACGGGGCTTGGAGCAACCTGGGCTGGTGGGAGGTGTCCCTGCCCAGGGCAGGGGGGTGGCACTAGGTGAGCTTTAAGGTCCCTTCCAACCTAAACCATTCTATTTTCTTTAGGCACGCAATCGTATGGCACTTTTCTCTATAAGTCATTAATTTCAGTGCACAGGGCAACAGTGTCTTACATTAAGATAATTGTTAAATGCTCTCTTTTATCCGCAAATTAATTGTGCTGCCATTTAATACTTTATTTCCTGACAGTGTGAAGTCTTTTCAGTGAATATGGAATTTTCGTCTTCCTGTTAAATGTCTGTGACACTGGCAAGCCTAGTTTTGCTAGACATAGTGCAAAATTAAAATCGGTGTGCAGGAGAGCAATTGAACAGAGAGGCCTTTGGAGAAGAGGACTTAAACTAGGGCAGGTGGGCAGAATTCAGGCAATTGACGGGGAAGATTGGAGTAGCTCCCCAGTAGGAGTGGAGAGCTGGGACATACAGGTATGGAAGGGGAAGGGANTCTTTTCAGTGAATATGGAATTTTCTTCTTCCTGTTAAATGTCTGTGACACTGGCAAGCCTAGTTTTGCTAGACATGGTGCAAAATTAAAATCGGTGTGCCCACATTAGAATAGGCCAACCATGGCGGTATTGCTAATGCTGCTCTGTCAAGACCATGCTGTTTATTTTCAGAAGTGTTTAGCAATGCAGCTTACGTCCATCACTTTGAAAGAATGCTCAGTGGTTGGCAGTGTGACTTCATGCAACGGCAAAATTAATGAGGAGTTATTTTCTCGGTCAGTCAGCCTGCTGTGATAACAATTTCAGTGGTGCTGGGAGACCTGCCAGGGACAGATGTGTGGCATCCAGAGATCAGAGGGGAGTAAGAAAGTAAAGCAGGAAGAAATACTGGCTGGGACTCAAAGCAGGGACTCAGGTAGGCTGGTGGGTGTAGGAGAGCAATTGAACAGAGAGGCCTTTGGAGAAGAGGACTTAAACTAGGGCGGGTGGGCAGAATTCAGGCAATTGACGGGGAAGATTGGAGTAGCTCCCCAGTAGGAGTGGAGAGCTGGGACATACAGGTATGGAAGGGGAAGGGAACAGTGATAGCAACAGAAACTCTTACAGTGTTGTTCAGGTGACTGAGAGGTTTCTTTCTCCTAAGACTTGCACAGAGTAGGCCTAGTTTCTCCCCCAGCCTTTGAACTTGCCTTACGTACTCATTGACTTGTTTTAAATACTGAAATGTCACGGTTTTCTAATATTCTTCCACTTCCATGTTACTGTCCCCTAATGATAACTAGAAAAATCTGAGATTAGACTTCATAATTCAGTCATAGGGTTTCACCATGCCTGGCCTTACATGCTGAGGGTGCAAAGCTTACAGAAAGTTCACCTCTGACTTCATACCTGTTGTTGTCTTAGGTAAAAAATAAGAAGCTGGTTGAGCTGCTGAGGAGGAAAGTTCGTCTTGCTCAGCCTTATGCTGGTGTTTTTCTTAAGAAGGATGATAAGTAAGTCATTTCTCTTGATCTTTTTAAAAGTTTTAAAATAAGCTATTTCCACGCCTAGGCTGCATTTACACTAAAAGCTATGACCTGAAATTCTCAGTCTTGGATTGTACTACAGAAATTGCCTATAGGCTTGGACCATCCTCTTACTCTGACAGTTTTCATTGCCACTGCCAGCACTGCTAGGAGCTTGAGTCTTGCTTTAGAAAAGCCTGTTATTACTTGGGAGGGAGATGAACCATCTAGGTAGTTGGGTGATTTGGAAAGGGACTACATGGCGGTAACAGTGGGGTAAAGCGATGCATCTTTGCTCCTGAGGCCAGTTTAAAGTTCTGCAACCGGTGATTGTTTGTTTCTTTTTTTCATCTTACCTGCTCTCAAGATTCTGAATATCTACTCCAATTTTTTTTCCTCAATAGCAATGAATCTGATGTGGTGGAGGATCTGAATGAAATTTACCAGATGGGAACTTTTGTACAGATTCATGAAATGCAGGACCTTGGAGACAAGTTGCGTATGATAGTCATGGGACACCGAAGGTAATTACTTGTACTTCCACTGCATCTCACCAGACTTCTTTATAAACAGATATACCCCTTTATTGTTTTCACCACGTATATGCATTGTCATACGCAACACATGTATGGCAAGCTTTGGCTTTGTTACCACAATGTATCCTTATAGTGCTCTGGTGTTCCAGTCCCGATATTCTGTGTACTGTTACAGATGCGACAAGTTAGCCCCAGAAAGGAAGAGCTAGTGCATGTCATTCTCATATAAACTGTAACGTGATGCAAGCAAGCATTCATTAAGCTGAAGTTTAGCAGTTTCTTTGACAGCTACAGCAACAGGCTTAGTAATGGTGAAAGAAATTTTCTTGAAGTAATTCAAACCAGTATTTTTGTTTTAAAAAAACTAAATGTGGTCCAGAACTGTAATTATGTCTTGTCTACATAATCTTGTCCCAGAATTGAATTATAGAAAACAGGATTATTGTTGGGAATATAGGTTTAGCTATTTGTGCCAAGTCTTTTGAGCTAAGACAATATAAAGTTGTGGTTTTAAAAGCATCAGAAAATTAATTTCTATTAGAAGGGAAAATACAAGGACAGAAATATGGCGGGGGAGACAGATTGAGGGTGGGTTTTGCTTTGAAACATTGCTTTTTTTCCTCCAACTCACTTTGCTTCAGTTGCATTTATTCAGGACAGCAAAGAATGGGCAGTACTTCTCAAAGCTGATTTTGCATGAGTTTGCAAGCTGACTCCTTTCCGAATGAAGTCTTAGATGTCCTGCTGCATTATAGAAGCACAGTTTTGTTTGATTAGATTGGAAATAGGCAGCCATTGATTATTTTGGTTTACTTGGAATTGAAATATTTCCCTGTGACTTGAAGGTGTGAGGAACTGTTTTTTATTTATTTGATTGAGACACAGAGCGCTGGTCAGTCACATCCTCCGAAACCTCACTGAATATTAGATCTGAGGAGCATGCTGCGTTTACGGGGAAAATACAGAAAAGGAAACTCTTATATCAGCAGCCAAAATAATGAAATGTGGTGTCCTGCAAGTGTGGGTCCTCTCATTTCTAAATCCCTCCCTTAGCTCTCACCATACACCTTCTAGCATGCCTTCTGGGTCAGGGCAGCAGCTTCTGTAGTCAATCCAGAGATAGTTACATGCTAACTGGCCAGCTGGCTGCTGCCAAACTTTATTCCAGTTGCCCTGCGAGGGGATGTTGTTCTACCCGTGAACTGATTTCCACCACCAGCAACCCCACCCTCCAGAAAATGTTTTTGAACTTAATCTCCTGTGACACTGTTCTGTTGACAAGAGTAGTCAAAATTAGTCCAAAGTTGCTAGTGGCAGGCAGTTGAAGTAGTTGAGGAGGTCTTTTTTTTTTTTGGAGATCACACGGAAAATGAGACCTACACCCTGCGCATAAAGGCAATTATCTCATGAGCTGGGAGTCTGCTGCACCACGAGGTTTCTTGGACTCCATATTCACAGCATAGTAAGACAACCTTGTCAAAGGCTATTGCAGTTCCTGAGCGTTTGTAGTTCTGCAACTGGTTTAAGCTATCACAGTTTATGATAAAGGTGCTGTCATTGGCCTCATTCGGACACCAATAGTCTACTTCAGTGGTCAGCTAACTTTTCTGTAAGGCAACTTACTTATTGTGAATATACTTAGTAAGTCCTATCAGTATCGACCACTTGATTATTACTGTTTTACTAAATCAAGCCTTATTTTGACAAAATGAACCAAAAGCTAAATCTTGTCAAAACTCGTACAATTGGTCACCTTTGTCAAAGTTTCAAATTTTAGTTTACTCAAAATACAACTTAAGACTCTCTCCTTTTCATGCTGAAGAGCTGAAATCACATATAACAGAGGAGAATTGATTGTAGCTGGTTTCTTTTGGCTTTCAGGATTCGTATAAACAAGCAACTAGAGGTTGAGCCTGAGGAGCCTGAGAACAAACAGAAAGTTAGAAGGAAACAGAAGCGCTCTAAGAAAGAGGCTGAAGAGGAGCCTGGAGCAAAGGACCAAGCTGTGGAAGTGGTACTAGATCCTGTAGCTGCTTCCTCGCAGGAAGTTCTCATGGTAGAAGTAGAGAATGTGGTTCATGAAGATTTTCAGATCACAGAGGAGGTTAAAGTGAGTGAATTAATCATGCAAGCCTGGACTTGTCCTGTAGAGTTGCACCTGCATTTCGTGCTTGAAAGGAATAGTTCTAAAATCAGGGTCTAATTTCACACCTCAGAACCAGTCCCTCCTTCTCACAGTCACTGCATGAGAGGATTGTATGAAGATAATGATTTTTAATTACAACAGCTCAAATCCTTAGAACCGGTCACTTCAAAAAGTTGCTGAATGAAGAGGTTGGCCTGTGCTTAAATCTGTGTGATACCCTCTATCAAACTGAGTCTTTGCTCCAAGGTGACTGGTGGTCAACCTGATCATATCTTCTGGCCAAGAACCAGTTAAGCACGCAGGAAGCCAGCCTATAGCCCTTCTTGCAGTTCCTTGGCTCCCAGGAGGAATAGCTGCCCCAACACCAAGTACCATCACAGCACACGGTTGTAGTGGTGGTCAGGGGCTGTATTTCTGTGCTCCCATGCTGGAGACGTTGGGGAATGTCATATATGTACCGAGGCCTTGTCTGTCCTTTTCCAGTCTTTTTATTTATTATCTATCTTTGTTGTGTTTATAGGCTCTTACTGCAGAAATTGTCAAAACAATCCGGGACATCATTGCCTTGAACCCCTTATACAGGTAAGCTTTTCCCATGGTGCCCTGCTTTGGGAACAGTGGGTTCTTAAGCTGGAATACGCTGAGATTTTCTATTCAACTTGTCCTTTTGCTGTAATGAAGGAGAGATGTTTGCTGAATTGACCCCTAGAATTTTGTTTTGGGATGCAACCTTTATCATCCATTGTTGGAAACAGAGGGGAAGTTTTGAAAACCTGGAGTGAAACTTAGATATGAGGTAGGATGGTAAGTCCTATGGCAAGGTGTCTGGGTCTAAGTGAAGCTTACTGCAAATAAGTATCACGGTCTAATCCATGTGATATGAGCTTAGTGTGACCTTAGCACACAAAAATTTTACATAACTGTAAAGAGAGCATTTCACATATTAGGTTTTATTTATCAGCGATCATTCCTTTTATCAAGTGATTTATGTGTTTGTTAATGAGTATTGGCTTCGCCAAATTTTTAAAAAAATGAGTTCTTTTCCTATGAAACTGAGCTGTGTTTCATTTCTTTACTCTGTTGTAACAAGTAAATAACTTAATAAGGATAATCCCTTACGAATGTAAAAGTTTACTGAGTATTTTTGGTTTTATTACCATTTTTTCAGAGAGTCCGTACTTCAGATGATGCAGGCTGGACAACGTGTAGTAGATAACCCTATCTATCTGAGTGACATGGGTGCAGCACTAACAGGGGCAGAGTCACAAGAACTTCAAGACATCTTGGAAGAAACCAGTGTAAGATGAAGCTTTTAACTAAATCAAAAGTATGTCTGTTAGATGTCATGGTTTCTTTACCAGCCTCAGTACAGAGAGGACTTGAGTACTATGTTTGACAATAGGTTAGTATCAGTGGCTAGGTTGCTGTTGAAGGATATAGTAAGTCATTAATAACTTGCCTTAAGGAAAGGCTGGATGCTCTGCATCTTTAGTGGCAAATAATTGTCTTTCACGCATTGGTTGCAGCCTGTGGAATTGCTGCGTGGTTTCTTTTTACATCTGCAGGTGGTGGAGAGTTCTCCTAGACACCCTGTTGGAGCTTTTTGTTCTCCTTTCTCACAGGGAGTTGCCAAGAGTACAGTGTCTGAAAACTCATTTTGTGTCTCTCTCTTCCAGATTCCCAAACGGCTTTACAAAGCCCTCTCACTTCTAAAGAAGGAATATGAGCTGAGCAAACTTCAGCAGCGTCTTGGAAGGGAGGTAAGTTTTTCAAGTAATGCATACCTTGTATGTATTTATATCATGTCCGCCACTATGATGCTTAGTGTGTCCAGTGAAGAATTTTCAAGCAAGACAATGGTACATACTTTAAAGGGAGATTATTTCAGAGTTAAGATTTTATATTCTTCTTCCATTTGAAATTTGATTTTTCATGCACATTGGAAAAGTAACAAGACGAGAACCTACGGCATCTGCTGTTAAAATGTGTCCAAGTTGTAATCTTATGCAAGCAGGTAAATTCTGGGTCATTGCAGTTCACCAAGCATTTGTGTAAAAATATATGGCATAATACTGTATATAGCACATAATAGTGTAAATAGCACAATGTTATTTTAAAAGACTGTCTACTAATCACTGTGAACTGATTTTTGTAAGTTTTAATCAGAATACAGTAACTGCGTTAAAATGGTAACTAAGGATATGAAGTACAAAGATTTGTGTATACTGAGTCAAAAGTTCCTGGGTTTATTAACTCCTAATAATCCTGGCTTTTAAAATTCATGTGAAGTGCAAAATGCTTTTGGACCAGGGTAGGAATTGTTGGAGACTTCTTAAACAAATTGGACAGATGCAGTCTGTGGGACCGGATGGGATGCATCCAAGGATGCTGAGAGGGCTTATCAATGTCATTATTCTGTTGTCTCAATCATCTTTAAAACACTGGTGATTGGTGAGGTTCCTGGTAAGTGGAAAAAGGTAAATGCCATGGCCATCTTCAAGAAGGAGAATCAGGGAGACTACAGACACGTCAGCCTGCCCTCAATCACTGGGAAGATTATGGGGAAAATCCTCCTGGAAGACCTGTACAGGCAAATGAAGGAGGACAGAATTTGGAAGGGCCAGAGGCAATTTTGCAAGAGCAAACAGTACCTTGATGTTTGCAAGGCCTTTGTTGTGGGCAGCTATAGTATTTGTAGGACCAAATTGGGATGTTGCAGACTGGAAGGATGTCGTACAAGGTAGGTGAAAAAATTGGCTAGATTACTGGGCAGAAAGGGTTGTGATCAACACTATAAAGTCTAACTGCAACTAGCTACTAGTCGTGTCTCTCAGGGAGTCAGTAAGAACCTCCTCAAGTTCAACAGAGAGAAATTCATAGTCCCACACCTGTGTTGGAATAACCCTGTACAACACAACAGGCTGGGTGCCAAATGGACAGAAAATAGCTTTGCAGAAAATTACTTTGAGGCCCTGATATATGGGAAGCTGACCATGAATTAGCAGTCTGTCCTTGTGGCAAGGAAGGCCGACTGCATACTGGGCTCTGTTTGCAGTTGTGTAAACAGTAGGTCGAGAGAGGTGGTTATTCCCCTCTATTTGGCACTAGGGGGATCACATCTGGCTTATTCTGCCCAGCTTTTGGTCTCCCGAGCAGAAACAAAACATTGAAGTACTGAATCATGGCCAGTGGAGGCCACCGAGATGTGGAGGGAGCTGGAGTATGTGAAAGAGTCACTTTTTATATTAGAACGTGCTGCAAATGATTTCTGAGTAGTATTTTCAGTTGCTGAGAAGGTCATAACTGAGAAGTATTTGCAAGCATTTGATGTTTGATGGGGTATACCAGGAACAGAATAGTCACTGTATTTGTTGCTGTGTCTAGGTTGAGGAGAAGATCAAGCAAACACATCGCAAATATCTTCTCCAAGAGCAATTGAAGATCATTAAGAAAGAGCTAGGTCTGGAAAAAGAGGACAAGGATGCTATAGAAGAGAAGTTCCGTGAGCGACTAAAGGAGCTGGTGGTGCCAAAACATGTCATGGATGTGATAGACGAAGAGTTGAACAAATTGGGCTTGCTGGATAATCACTCCTCAGAATTCAAGTGAGTGCACGGCTGTGTCCTCTGCTGTCAGGGTTAGTTGGGAGAATGAGAGAAATCATTTAAATTCTGTGAAGCTCTTACATTAAGAGCTTCTTTTCTCTTTTTGTCCTAGTAGTTTTCCCTGAATGTGGCATATGATCACACCTAGCTATAGGATTGTTCTCCAGATCTGTGTTTTACTGTAATTTCCCTGTTTTGATCATTTTAGGTCTTCTCTTGCAGTCTAATGCTGTGGATAAGAACTGTGCAGTTCCTTACCCCTCATGAAATGCGCAGTGACTCCTTCAGCCCTTAATTTTGGCTCTTCTCTCTTGTATTTAGGTGTTTTCATTGGATATGAGAGAAGAAAAGCTAGTTGCTAACACATGACGTTGGCTAAGCTACCTGAGGTGGTCCCTGAAGTGTTGGGGCAGGGTTGGAATTGCAAAGCAGTGAATAGCTTTTACCACATAATCTGTGACATGGGTTGTCCGAAACTGAGCTTGCTTTGAACATTTCTTGTCCGTTGAGGTGGTGTGTGCTATACAATACAGCCGTCGGTGTACTCAGCAGCACTTCAATGTCCTGGGTCTTTGCTTCTAAAACAAAGTGTCTTTTGTGGAGTAAAAGACTCTTGTCTGAGGACAGAAATGTCATTCGGATGAGAAACATCTTGATAATCATATACTAGGAGGAGGAGGGAGGAAACTGGGCTTCGCAGCCAGCATAGTACCTTTCCCTAGTAGTAGCAGTAGTAGCAAGTTTGCAAAAGAGGGACTTGGGAGAAAAAAGCAGAAGCTCTGCGGGTGTGGTGATTGCCATAGAGTGAATCCTGGGATGAGGTGGCCAAGCAGGGGAAGGCTGTGCTGCTCTGTGTTCATGACTACGCACAATTTACTATTTACTGCATCTTGCAGGCCTTATCTCACTGACATCCTTATCTCCCAGTCTTAAATCTTTCCCTGACGTGTTGTACATCCAGCTGGTTTTCCTTGCTTCAGAGCCAGGAATCTTTCTTCTTTACGTTGTCTTGGTCCACTGGGGAAACAGAGAAAACTGGATTTCTATCTTTAAGTTTCGGCCTGACCCAAACAGTTGGCAGTAGTGCAGAGCGTACAAACAATCTTGCTTGTCTTCAGACAGGAACCAGCCACACCTGAAAAAAATCATACAGGGAATTTGTTTGCAGAAATCTAGGTCTTTGCATGGTGTGTTGGAAGTTCTTTGTCTCAGGAATGCAAAAACTATGAAAAAAAAGCTTTGATTTTTTTTGGGGGGGAAGGGACAGGGGAATGAAGATCATAATGAAAGGCTAGCAATGACTGCCCAGATAATGCTGTTCTTTTCACCGTCTCCCTTCCATAAGTAGTTTATATACCACTTGTTCTGGATGAGGTTATTTTGGAAGGCAGTGGAGGATGGCGTGAGCTGGTTGTTGTCAAATCACTCTCATTTGTGTGTTTCTGTCAGTGTTACACGGAACTACTTGGACTGGCTGACATCCATCCCGTGGGGTAAGTGTAGTGAGGAGAACCTGGAGCTGACCAGAGCCCGAGCAGTTCTGGAAGAGGATCATTATGGAATGGATGACGTCAAGAAGCGAATTCTGGTAAGGTGGGAATAGGCAGTGTGTCCCATTTCACACTGCTTAGCGTCAGACATTTTGGTTGTGTTTCATATTGCAGCTCTCCATTGAATTTGTGAAGCAAATAGAAAGCTGAATCAAAGAACAGAATGTTTTGGTGATCAGCTAATGTGTTTGATTACTTGTGGCAATGAATGTCATATTTTGATTTCAAAGAGCAATATACTGTTTTGCTGCTTAATGCTGAGCAAGTGAATAGGTGTCCAAGGGAAGCAGTCTCTGGGGTTTAATCGGTTTGTTCAGAGAATAGTAAAATGGTTCCGCTTGACTGGCGAAGTTACTGCCTTTCCAAAACGCACTGAACCTCTACTCATACCTCTAAAATGAAGAGGGGGGAAGTTAGCTCTAAGTTGCATGCTTGCCTTACAAGCTTTACCTATCCCCAGAGCTGTGTTGGATGCTGAAGGGTTTATATAGTCTGTGCAATACAGCCCTCGTATAAACAGACAGGGTATCTTTCAGTGTTGCCTTGTTCCACAATTTCTGTCACGTTTGCCTGAAGATGTGCCGCCTGTGTTTGCTGTGGTTAGGGAAGCTGTTTTACATAAGAGTAGATACCTGCAACGGGTTGCAACAACTTCAGCAACTTGCTGTGGGAACTGCCTGCCTTTCCAGGGGACAAGAACAGGCTCCTCCTTGTAGCCAACAACGCGTTCAAGCAGTGAAGGACAGTCCCAGTGCTGGCAGGATTTGTGTCGTACTGGGCGAGCACGTGAAAGTGCCCATTGGAGGGGAGGCAGGTGCAGTTACTGACTTGGCATTAACAAATCGTGGTGAGAGCTTAGCAGATCTGGTGAAGCAGTTGAGTGTAGCTAGGCTTCAACTTGGCCATTTCGTTTTAAAGAGCACAGTAAGGCAGTTTCTGTTACTGTTCCTGTATACTGCATAGAGTAGAGCTTTGTGTTACCTTGCGGACGGCACTGATGGGTATTTAGGCCACTTCAGTAATTGTTCTGCACAGAAACTATTTAGGCATCTCCTAAGCTAAGAGTATGATGTTGTTATATATAACGAACAGTAAATTCTTAGACATCCTGGGATTTTGCTTTTATTAAATTGCTTTGTTTCAGTCTCTTCTCGAAAAAGATAAAGGTTGTGAAGTATCTCCTCGCTGACAGCCAAAGGGCGCTTCTTTCCCTAGTCGTGACTAAATCTCACTATCTGATTTATTTTTTTGAATGATTATGGTAAACCTGTTGCACATTTGCAAGCAGATAACCCCTTTCGAGTACCAGTCTCTTATGTTGCTTGTCAGCACTATTAATGCTGACTAGGCCCATCCTTTACACAGAAATAGTTTGAGTTGCATCATACAGGTCTGGGGCTTTGATTATTGATGTGATTAATTGCACACAGAGGAGATTCCCAGGTGTAGCAATGTAAGCGAGGCTGATGATTTTAAGGTACTGAGAAATATCTATGCAACTTTAAGCCTTAATTAGTTTGGTGATATTGTCCGTGTATAGTATTGCTGTGGAGTTCAGTGCTGTAGGTGGAAGAGTTCAAGGCTCATCTTTGCTAAATAACTGACTTGTAACAGGGAAACCTCATCTCTGCCCACTTGCACAGTGACTTCTCCACTGTAAGCATATGAGCAGTTGAGACTTCAGTTCTGAACTGTGATCTTTTGATTTCTCAGCTGCTGAGTGTTATTTGAGGGTTGCCTAGCATATGAGCGTGAAAAGATGCAAGTTTAACTTGGCAAAGAAGTACTGGTACAGTAGGAGATGCTCACATGTAGCTTGAGACACGCAGGTGAGAACTAAGGAAGCTGGGAGAAGAACTAGAAGTCTGTCTTCCCGCTCCAAGACAGTGGAGGGAGATGAGCACAGAGCACAAAACCCATGGACAACCAAGTGTGTAAATAACCTCAGGGAAAAGTGCACCAGTATTCTTACTTAGCTTCTCCCCTTGCCCTCCCCAACTCCTTTGAGGACCGGTGTTGTGTATGATGCTCGTTTTGTAATCGTTGCTTGACATAACAAGTAAGTTTTCGTGTTGCTGCAGTTGCCCTCTGTTCACGACCGGTCCTTCATCTATTCTGCAGGAGTTCATAGCAGTCAGTCAGCTGCGAGGATCCACCCAGGGGAAGATCCTATGTTTTTATGGCCCCCCTGGGGTTGGCAAAACCAGCATTGCCCGCTCCATTGCCAGAGCCCTCAACAGAGAGTACTTCCGCTTCAGTGTTGGAGGGATGACTGATGTAGCAGAAATAAAAGGACACAGGTCAGTGTAACTTGAGCAGTTTCTCTATCCAGCAATTTTTACTAATGTTGTCAAAATAGGAACCTAACTGAAGTTAGACAATGTGTGTAATTTTCATCTCTGTCCTGCCAACCCTTGCTGACAGAAGTTGGGATATAGGAAGAGGTGAAAAGGATAGCAAAGGGCGGAGTTTGGAACAGGTTTATTTTACTCCCACATACACCTGAAAACAAAACTAGCAGTGTTTTCAAACTAGTAAGAGTGGCTGTTCTGCAGTGTGAATTGAACCTGCAAGGTTCTGCCCTGTATGATACAGAAGCGGAGAGAAATATTTTATATACTTTTCAGGATGTTCTCTGCTCTGTGCCTCTTGGCCTTCACTCTGTTGTTACCCTCTTGCTCTGCTTCTGCATGTTCCAGGATGCCAGTTCCCTCTAGCAGAAAGATTGTGTTTTGCTGTCAGCAGTTTGTTCTTTCAGTGTGTCTTTTGATTTACGCTTATCTTCCTTTTTTGCCCCTACCAAGTGTGGGAATGAAACGTTCCCTTTTCTAATGTTTCTTTACCCAGAAAAGGAGAAGGTGCTATTAAGACATCTCTGTTCTTAGCCTTACTTCTTCGCTTCCCTCTAATTTAAAAGTGGTTAAAACGAAAGATGGAAAACTGCAGTCTGGGAGTATTCTGCCAAAATTCATGTCCGAACCGAGTAGATGGGTCTTTGGTGCTAAGTGTGGTGATGGAGAATGCTTTTGATAAGTGTAGAAGAAATATAGACTTGTTTCCCAGCAGGATATACCTGTTCCATCAGCTGCGTGCTATGTTGTGTGATGTGTGCTGTACTTTACAATGGGTCCCTAAATGCAGTCTCTGGTAAAACAGGAGGACGTATGTTGGAGCAATGCCAGGAAAAATCATCCAGTGTTTGAAGAAGACCAAGACAGAGAATCCACTTATACTCATCGATGAGGTGATGTACCTGGTCTTTCTTCTAGATTTTGCTCTTAAACATACCTATTCTTGACCCCAATAGGAAGGGTGAAGCAGTAACTCTCCTAAAAATCCCAGGTTTTTTTTTTTTTTCTATTTAAATGAGGCTGGGCTCTCAGGTTCTTTGGGTGATAGTGATACCTTAGACCCTTTGTTTTCCCTTCCTGTAGCAGACTTGAACTTTAATATTTCAGTTGTGTCCTTCTCATTAAATTGCAGCTATTTGGATCGCGAGGATCCTAATGGAGCTGGCTGGATATTCAAAAACTTCAGTACCTCTCATGTTCCCTACCTAGATGTGGGTACATCATTGTGCACAGAACGACTGTTGTCCATGTGACTATTAGGAAGAGTCACTCTCAGCAGGTCTAAAGCAAGACTATAAGGAATAAGATGCTTACAGTCAATTTGTGATCTGATTTGAGAATAAATGAGACAGAGCTGCCAGCCTAGTGCTTTGTGGAAAAGCAAATAAGGATGGGATATAATAGCAGGTGTTCAGGACAGACTGAAGGTTTGTCTGTCCTCCTTGTGTGTGCCCCTGGTAAATACCCACAGTAGATGTCTTTGGAATGGAGTGGGGGACCAAGAAACTGGGTAGTGGTTTGCTGTGTAATGTAACCGATGAGTATCTTCATTTGAAAGGTAATGAAACCTGTAGGTCATGGCACTTACGTGGTGTTGGTGAGGAGCCTTGTGTTGGCCATAGTAGCAAATTGTATTATGTCCATCTAGTTAGTGCTACTCTTCAGGGAGAACAAGCAGTGGAGAGTGGCCCTGTTGTGACCTCTTCTTCTGAGGACGTGAACAGTGCTGAAAGAGACAACAATCTTGGACGTGGTCCTGGGCAGCCAGCTCTACATGGCCTTGCTTGAGCAGTGGGGTTGGACAAGATCACCTCAAGAATTCCCTACCAGGCTCAGTCAGTCAATGATTCTGTGAAATCAGCAAAGGTCACTAGCTGGATTGTGCTGAGTGGATGTGTGTAGGCACTTTGCACCTTGGTCAGAGTAAGGAGAGTGTCTTTGCTTACATATTAAGGGAATTATATAAGCTAGCACCCTGTAGTTCTCCCACTGTGGAATAAGTATTCTGGTCTGTGACTATAGCTTATCTTAGCTTAACGTGCAGTAGCCCACTAATCCGTGATGACTCACTTACTTTTGATTGTCCGCGCACTCTCTGAGACTTCATGGTGCTTCTCTACAGCACTGCTAAAGTCCTCTGTCTTGTCAGGTGTGTCCTGTGCTCACGTGGTAGGATAGTGGGGACTTGGATGAATGCACAGAAAACTGATAGACTGGTAGTGGCTGTTTATGAGCAAACACATGAAGATTTTCAGATGGAGCCTTTAAAGAATCTTTGTGTGAGAATTTATTGTGTTGAGAAACTTCTTAGCGCATTTAAAGTTTTTCTCCCATAGGTAGATAAAATAGGAAGAGGATATCAAGGGGATCCATCCTCAGCCCTTCTAGAGTTGTTGGACCCAGAACAGAACTCCAACTTCTTGGATCATTACCTTGATGTTCCTGTGGATTTATCAAAGGTATTTCTCTCTTCTGCAGAGGTGGTAGAGCTGGAATGTATGTGGGTCATTACAGAGATTTCCTGTCCATGACATTTTAGTCAGTTGGAAAGTCCAACAGATGGGATTGAGACATGAGTAGTATAAGGCTGTCTCTGCAGGAGTTGGCTCTAACCAAAGCATCTGTACATGCTTAAGAGAACACGATCACCAGCATATGTGCCCTAACTCCATGTAGAGCTGGGGACACAAAGATGCATGGTCTCTGCTAGAAAAGGCAGGAGTTTTTCTTCTACATAATGATTGGCAGAGTTGCTATCAAGTGAGGTGGCCTCATACTGCTGTCAGGCTTTTTAAATTGGTTGTCTCTGCACACTGTTGCACTTTTTGTGCAGCTTATTTTAATTGCAGAATTGATGGATTAGAAATATGCATACATAATTTGGTCACTTCTATGCTAACGTCGCAGAAGGTAGAAGTAAGTGAAAGTGGGATCTAGATCTCCCCAGGCAAATAGTTTCCTGGTCTGTATCAGACCATTCCAACTTCCCAGTTTGTGCTGTGTGTATTTCTAAATGTCCGTTTTGGGGGTGGGGAACATCCTACTACATAGTTCCAAAATCCAAAACTTTTCCTATAATAAAAACTAGATTCCACAGAGACACTGGTCTTGCTCCAGCCCTTCAGACAGAGAAGCAGAGAACTGAGGGAACTATTGCTTGGGGTAGAGCAGCAGGTTAATGAAAATGCTTAATAGGATTGTGTAATATTTCTAGGTACTTTTTATTTGTACTGCCAATGTGACGGAAACCATTCCAGAGCCATTGCGGGATAGAATGGAAGTGATCAATGTATCAGGATATGTAGCAGAAGAGAAACTTGCAATTGCAGAGGTAAGAGAAACCACTGCTGCGCTGTGAATTACACCTGATAAAATGTTTTTGGCAGATTGAGGCTTAAATATTTACATCCAACTGTGTCTCAAAAACAATTGGGCATGTGGCATTTTAGACAGAGTCCCTCTGATTTGAACACTCAGTTAAAATAACTCCAGTGCTCCATAGGCTGTGGACTCCAGAAAACAGCATTAAGCTAATAGGAGAATGAAGTTGAGTGAATTGGAACCACCAAGCTTTTGTCACAAATACTAACAGAAGGATGTGGGGGATGATTTATTTCAGCGGTACTTGGTCCCTCAAGCACGAGTTCTGTGTGGCTTGGATGAAAACAAAGCCAAAATCACATCGGATGTCCTGACTGTTCTCATCAAGCAGTACTGCAGAGAGAGTGGGGTGAGGAACCTACAGAAACAAGTAGAAAAGGTGAGGGAAAGTTGCACGTAACCATGACCGCTGCGCTTCAGCCTTCTCAGCTTTGTCTACAGAAGCAAATTACTGTCTCACTCAGGTTTTGAGGAAATCTGCCTATAAAATTGTGAGTGGAGAAGCAGAGACGGTCCAAGTAACACCTGAAAACCTACAGGACTTTGTAGGAAAGCCCATCTTCACTGTGGATCGCATGTATGAAACCACTCCTCCGGGAGTAGTGATGGGTCTGGCCTGGACAGCTATGGGTGAGACAAAATTACTTTTGGGTTAACGTCTACGTTTCCATATAATTTTCAAAAATTGAATGTGATAGTCAAACTGAACTTTCCCTACTGAATCCAGTGAAGTTCTTCTACTGGCACCAGTAAAATTAACTTCTGTGGCCTTTTAGATCCTGACTTCTTCCCTGAAGAAGGGACCCTTTCTTATTCCCTTACCTGGGCTCATTTTAGCTTGAGGCCAGCATTTTTTCTCTTTATGCTCCATGTCCCATATGAACCACATACATTAGGAACAGCAGGGACTAAAAGCATAAGTCTTTTCAGAGAGGACAAGACCTTGTCTGCTTCCTTAAAAGCAGGAGGTGCCATTCTGATTTACGGCACAGCTGAGGCACGCTGTATCTCTTCAGTGATGTTGCAACACTGACTTGGCTTTCGATGTCAAGAGCGATACAGGTATTCTAGCACTCTGCTGGGGTGGGTGCAGTTGGCTAGTTGCTATTTATTGGATTACTCCCCTCATAACTCGGGGGCTGATGTACACCACAGTATAGAAATACTGCACGCAGCAAAGGATATGACCTCTGTATACTCTAATTGACCTTGGGTAGTTAAGAAGTAGTTAAGAGAGAAAGGATAAGTGAGGGTAAATAGATGTCTGACACTGGAAAGCTGAACTGGCTAGAAGTGTGTTATGGTATGAGCTCACCTTACTTTTTGGCTACAAAGAACCCAAAACCATTATAAGGACTGATTATATCCACTAAATAGGGGTTGCATCTGTATTGGTGGAGTGTGAAGTCCAAAGAAGCAATGAATGGAGACTGTCGGTGCAGAGCTGTTGAGGTTTCTAGCCTTCCTGAAGGAATTCGGAGAGCAGGTTTCAACTGCTTTTTACCCAAGAGCTAATTTCTCATTAGAGAGCGCCAGTTCCAAATTCCTGACATTGCTTCTGCATCACCAAAACCTTCTGGTTTGATTTTCCTTTAACTTTTCTCAGGATGTTGTTTTTCTTTTCTTTCTTAGGGGGTTCTACTCTGTTTGTTGAAACATCCCTGAGGCGACCCAAAGACAAAGAGAACAAGGATGGGTCCCTTGAAGTAACAGGACAACTGGGAGATGTAATGAAAGAAAGTGCCAAAATAGCTTACACGTTTGCAAGAGCCTTTCTGATGCAGAAGGACCCCAACAATGACTTTCTCATGTCTTCCCATATCCACTTGCATGTGCCAGAGGTAAACCAATGCAGAATTCCCAGAGCACGCATAGCAGCTAGGCTGGTTTGCACCCCTAGACATGAAGTTGGAAAGCACTTCATTTGTCCATATGATGTCCAGAATGCCCTCTGCTAGTAGTAAAACCTAGAAAATATTTTCCTTAGGATTCTGTGAAAATGTTCTTAGGAGCTATGTTTCCATTTCTTTCTGCAGCAAGCAAGCCCCTGTGGCAAGAACACAGGGGCTTGGATAATGCTGTAAGGAATCCTAGGCTTTTGTTGTAGCCGTTGGCCATGTAGTGCAGGTGGGGAAACCACGGCATAGAGATAAGTGATTTGGATAAAAGCTTATATGCAGCCACAAGGAAATCAAAGTTTAGGTCTTTGTGTTACCAGACCTTCATAAAGGCTTCAGGTCATTTACTACACTTGGTTTCTGTGCTGTGGTCCCTCGTCCATACAATGGCAGTGATTGCGTTTTGACAGTGTTTGGAACTGAAAATAGATCCATGCTGTGTGCAGTGGGGCTCACACACTGTGTAACGGGCTTTGGGCAAGTGCTTTACTGAAGACAAAGTTTGTACTATCACTGTGCTCGAGCTTTGCTTCTGAACTATTGCATGCTTTAACCTAGTCCCCAGTCTCCTTGTTGCAGCTTGCTCTGGCTCTGTCGTCGTACTTGGTTATCTGTGTGTTCATTTCCTGGAGGATCAGAAAACAGCAGACACTGTCTGCCTCTACTCCTTCTCAAACATTCATTTATGCAGCTCTTACCTCAAAAATCTTTTTGATCTCAGATAAATCCAGACTGTCACTAGTTTAGGCCGGGATTTTGTTGGGCTTTCTAAACTGAACGATCTTTTCTGCCTTGAATGATTTTCAGTATTGTCCTCCACTATTTTGTGACTCTTGATGCTCTCTTCCCCTGTGATGCTGACCTCTGTGACTCGTTTCCATGGTTGGCTTAGGTCAACAAAAAGCTTCAAAGCATTCATGCTCTGTTTTTTGCTCATGTTGCGTATTCAAAGTCCTGAGCCTGATGAGTATTGTGGTGGCATCAGGCCAGAAATCAACTTGTAGACTCGTGGGTTATTCCTCATGAATAAGATGAGGACTGACATCGTTGTTAATAGATCGGCCAGTTCAAATAGCAGGATTCCATCAGTGACGCTTTCAAAAAAACCTTTGTGAGACCCCTGAAACTGGAGCCACATTAAAACAGCAATGACAAAGGTATTGTCTGTCTCTGCTACTCTTTGAATGAGCTAAAGGCAGGGGGCTTGTGCTTGTTTTTTATTTTTAAACAGGGAGCAACACCGAAGGACGGACCAAGTGCAGGGTGTACTATAGTAACAGCTTTGCTATCACTGGCCATGAATTGCCCAGTGAGGCAGAATGTGGCCATGACTGGAGAGGTGTCATTAACTGGAAAAATTCTTCCTGTTGGCGGAATCAAGGAGAAGACTATTGCGGTAAGAGCTCTTATCTTGTCTCTGTGCGTCATCTGTGGGAGGGAGCTCTGGATTCGGTTCGGCAGTGACTGGGACAGCCAGAGGGATTGCCCCTGTAGTGGGAGAGGCAGTGATTTAATATACACTGTGGAGAAGCCTGCCGGGGGAGCACGGGGATCCTGCCTGTGTCTCGGGCTGCGAGGAAGGAGATGGGACCCCAGGCTCTGCGTCAGGGCGTCTGTGTTCATGTGGTCACTAGACTGGTAGAATTAAGGGTGGAAGGGATCATCTGTCTTCTCTATCACAGACTAGCATGGTGCAATAATCTGTGCTAGGTTGAACTGCCTGTTTAAGGAGGGCATCCAGTGTAGACTTGACGGTATCCATAAGGCATCATCCTTAACATTAAGGCTCTGTTCCCTAGTTCCTGCTTGAATTTGTCTGACTTAAAATTTCATACAGATATCCCTATGTTTTTCTGTTTTGATGGAAGGAACTTACTTTTAGTGTGTCATACTTTCCCCTGTGAAGTTTCTTTGTACATCATAATCAAGTTACTTAAAAGTTACTTTATCCTCCTCTTTTTTTTTTTTTTTTTCTTTTTTCTGTAAGCTATATAGACTGAGTTCTCTGAAGCATGCTTGCAGGCACTGGATTTGTAGTGGTGCTTGCTTTTTGTTGGTTTCAGCCCTTTGCCGTTTTCAGAATTCTTTTCCAAGCACTGAATCTCTCCCCATACTTTTCATCTGTACAGCTCCTGCCTACATCAGCCTTGCATCACACACATTTTTCTGTCTTCAAGAATGGTATTCGCTGTTTTGGTAGCCCGTTGAGCTGGGGCTTCACATCAGTGTTCTGTCCCCAAATCTGTTTGGGCTACAGCCTTGTGCAGTGTGATTCCTTTTCCTTGTGTGGCTTTAAAATGGGTAATTTTGCATTTTGTTTTTTAGTAGTCATTACAGGACTCACATATGATAGGGATGTCTGTTGCACTGATGACTGACTGCATTTGCAGGAGTGTGAGTGGCCACATAGGGACCCACAGATCACCCACAAAGTGGGTACAAACCTACTGCTGGAGGAGTGGGCTCCACCTTCTGCGCTCCTGCTGGTGCAGATGACCCTACCAAAACGTTCTCTAGAACGGTGCTATGGATCGTGCATCTTGATGGTGGTCTTCCTTTGATTATAGGGTTTATCCTCACCCAAGTTGGCACAGACTTTTAGAAGGCTGTATAATATGAATAGGTCTAAACAATCCCCCGATGTGCTTAGTCCTACTAAAATACCTCCTGCTTCAGCTGTCCCTGCAGCTGAAAAGGTGGGACTGGAGAGTGTTCTGGGGGCTTGGAGAAATCTAGAACATAATCCCTCCTTAGTGACATCTCCTGTAAGTAATGCCCTTGCTGCTCTCTGAAGAACGGAGTAAAGCCAGATCATGCTTCTAAATAACTGTTCTTGTTCCTGCTTTCTAAAATGGGAGTGTGTTTCTAGTGGATTGATGGATTTCTAGGACTCCACAGACTGCATAACTTTCTTTTCCCCATAGGCGAAGAGGGCGGGTGTAACCTGCATCATTCTGCCATCGGAGAATAAAAAGGATTATTATGACCTTGCTGGATTCATTACAGAAGGACTAGAAGTGCATTTTGTTGAGCACTACAAAGAGGTATTTGATATAGCATTTTCAAACCTGGATTCCGCTGGAGGATGACGTTCATCAGCCTGATGGCTGGAAGGTGGTCTGTCCCTTCATGATCAGCCCCCATCCAGAAATGGGGTGACCTGGAGGCAATCCTGAAGTGGGACATGGAGCTATTGCTGCTGCGCAGCTGCTGAAATGAATTATGGCTTTGGTAGAATAAAGTATTTCTCTCTTTAATATTGAATTATGATCCACGTTAAGTATTTCCAATAAAATTGTGAAATTTTACCTAAGGAATATGCGTGTTGTCAGCCACCAGCAGTGGAGCTAGTCTAGTCTCTTATAATGAAAGATTGTTATTTCACTGTAATTTTAAGTACCTGGTTACGAAAACATTAACTCTACCACCAGAGCTGGGGCTATGATTCATGTATATCACGTTCCCGATGTACTGGTAGATGAGTAGCTCTCAGAAACCTCTCCCTGTCTCAGTGTACGAGCCTGTGCTAAGCAGGAGGGGAAGCTCTGACATTTTTCTAGGACAGTTCAGCAGAGCGAGCATGTTCAGCTGCAGAGGGCCACAGTCCTCCTCCAGATGAAATCACAGGTCAGTACCATCAGAAACAACCCCAGGTTTCAAGAGAGAGCAAACCTGCACAGAAGAGCAATGTGCTCAGTATCAGCAGTGCACTGCACTGCACTCTACCGCAGACTGTCTTTGCCACTGCAGCTTTATATTCACTGAGTGAAAAAAGGAACTAAATGTCTTAGCGTGACGGTTTTATGTCAATAAATACAGGCTTGGGCCAGAGAGCTTGAGTACTTCATCTTATGGTGAATGCTAGAAAAACAAAATAGGGCAAGTTACATGTAGTCTAGTTGAAACATATTGCATTGTGCAGGAAGGACAGCACTGGTCCTGTCTCATAGCACGGTAGCCCTTAGTAGAGAAAAAATCATCCCACTGAAATTCAGAGCTCTTAATGTTACTGTCTCTCATGATTTGCTAACACACTGCAGAAAGTAGGGCATGAATGGAGGGCACAAGGGCAAGTGCATGAGCAAGAAAAGCTGCACAACACTGGAAGTGCCACAGGGAAGGAGTGCAAAGTTGTTACTATTTTCAACAGCAATTTTTGTCCACTGACTTTTCTCATACAGCCATCTAGGCCTGGAGCCAGACTCAGAGGTGAAAGGTATTGCAGCCTTCACAGGCTTAGCTATTGCAAAGGCTTCCACTTCCTGAGAAACACTAACTCCGCAAGGGTCATCCCCCACTAGAATATATCACGGGCCAGTACCAGCATCTCCAGCTGCAGGGAAAAATAAAACAGCAATGCCAGTTCTGGATTACTGCAGTTCAGTTCTTTGTCAGCACCCCCAGGAGCGCCCTGTTCCTACAGGCCGAAGCAGATGTACCATCAACAGTCACCACGCTGGTTTTGTGAGAAAGGACTTTATTGAGTTAGACTGTACGACTCAATCCTTCTTTGCAGCAGCTTTCCTCATGGCTGCCAGGACGTTACTGAGTTCTTCCCGCTTCCGCTTGGCCCGAATGTGAGTGCCAACCTGCAGGGGAGAGAGCAGTGCGTTCATCTGAGCAGAGAACAGATAAACATGCTTGGCTGCTTCAGGCCTTTCACTGAAGAGGCTTGACTCAAAAAGCAGGCAGGATGGGAAAGTCCTGGTAAATGTGGACTCGAACCCCACACACCTCGACTGGCCCACCACGGACTACTTGCCATCGCATCACAGCAGTACTTCTACTCAGGCTGCCCTCAATGATCCCCATTTCAAGTTGCCTGGTTAATGGTACCCAACCTCCATCAGTATTGCTCTCCTCTTCCCCACACCAGACTTGCAAATGATGCAAAAAGAGCAAGGCAAGGCTGGATTCCTGGAGCTCGGGGCCTTTTTTGGCAAAGCACCTTTATGTTCATCTCCCACTCTCCTGCCCAACCCAAGAAGCATTCCCTCCACTCCCTCAGATCAGACCAGTAACTTCCCAAACAAGTGAAAAAATAAGAGAATTCAAAAGCAAAGCATCCCAAGGGAAGGGCAGAAAACAGAAAGTTAACTGAAGCAGAGTTTTTGCCATCCTCACTAAGATGTTGGATTGACCTACCCGTTTCTTTATGAATTTCAGAGCACGTTTATCTTTGGAAACTTTCAGCAATTCCATAGCACGTCTCTCGTAGGGTGCAAAGCCACAGACTTCCCTGATCATGTCTCGCACAAACTTGGTGTGTTTGGTCAGGCGCTATAGGAAGGGTGGAAAGAAAAATATGGATCACAATGAACATATGCGCTAATTTACCCAGACTGGACTGCAAAGGGTTGTGCAAACTCTGGGCTAAAGCCCTAAAACCAGCTTATGCTGTCAGCATGTCCCAAGGAAGTATGATCCCCTGGCAAGCACCAGTCAAGAATTTCTTCCTGATATCTCATCTAAATCTCCCCTCTTTCAGTTTAAAACCATCCCCCCTCATCCCATGGCTCCCCTCCCTGATCAGGAGTCCCTCCCCAGCTCTCCTGGAGCCCCTTTAGGCACTGGAAGGGGCTCTGAGATCTCCACGGAGCCTTCTCTTCTCCAGGCTGAACCCCCCCAACTCTCCCAGCCTGTCCTCCCAGCAGAGGGGCTCCAGCCCTCGCAGCAGCTCCGGGGCCTCCTCTGGCCCCGCTCCAACAGCTCCGTGTCCTTCTGCTGTGGGGACCCCCCGAGCTGGAGGCAGCACTGCAGGGGGGTCTCCCCAGAGCAGAGCAGAGCGCAGCAGAGGGGCACAATCCCCCCCTCGCCCTGCTGGCCACGCTGCTGGGGATGCAGCCCGGGGTGCGGGGGGCTTTCTGGGTGCAGTCACCCACCTTGCACCTAGCCACTCTACGCCTCCGGTGCAGTCTCGGGTCAGACGGTGAAGCAGCAGCCTGCAGTGCCCGCCGCCCTCCCCGGGTCCGCGATCTCCCGCTCACCCCAGCCGCGCCACCGCAGAGCGGTGAGGGGGCTCGGAGCCCTCCCGCCTCTCCCCAGCAGCCGGAGAAGGAGCCGAGCTGCACCCGCGGCCCTCCCCGACCGCGGCCCCGAGTTGCGCGAACGGCGGCTCATCCCCCCCGCCCCAGGGGCCGTCAGCGGGCCGCCTCCGGGCACACGGCCGCAACAGGAGCCGCGCACCCCCGCAGCAGCACGCCGTCGCCCAGACCCTCCGCCAGCCGCGGGCTCCGGCGCCAGCCCCGCCGGGGCCCGGCCCAACCCTCACCCGCCTCACACTCACCCCGCGGCGTGGTTTGCGCCTGGGCTTGGACACGTTCTTCGTCACTTTGTAGCCCTTGTTGAGGCCCACGGCCATGGGGTAGCGGATCGCCATGCCTGCGGGGAGAGCGCGGTCAGCCCCGCCGCCGATGGACGCGGATTCCCGGCCCCGGCCCCGGCCCCGGCCCCGGCCCTCACCTGCCGCCCGCTGATGGCGCCGCACCGGAAGGAGGCAGAGCCCGCGGAACGCTGGGACAGCGCCTCTTCCGGTCGCCCGGGCGGGGCCGGGGGCGCTCTACGGCGCGTGAGCGTGGCGGGGGGGGAATGGGGGGGGTGGACGGGGACGCCGACACAAAGAGGGTCTCGTCGGACGCTGTCGCCCATGTCACGGCCCAAAGCCAAGCAGTGAGGAGTGTTCCTCCCTCGGATCGTGAAACAGGTGTCGCTCTAATGCTCCTCTCCGCAGAAGGCGGAACACGGACAGATGCCCGCAGGGCGAACGGGCCCGACCCATCCCCAGCCTGCTCCACTCTAGCGTTTCTGAAAATCGAGCGAAAAAAAAAAATTAGGAATGCCAAATTTGTTATCTGCACCTCTAAAATCAACCCAGGTTTGATATCGTCCTTTCTAATGAGAACAATCATATGGGGCAGCTGAAGGTCCACCCAGCCACAGGCTCCAGGTTTCTTTCAGGAGGAGCTGCCACAAACCCCACGCTGGAGAAAGAGGTGTCACCGCTGGAGAAGGAGGTGTCACCGCTGGAGAAGGAGGTGTCACCGCTGGAGAAGGAGGTGTCGCCGCTCCTGCCACCGCCATGGTGCCTGGAGCTAGCTGAAGGCGGCTGCTGACAGCAGCTCTGGGTGTGCAGAAGAAGGGGATCCCACCGGCTGTGTCTCTGACCACCATCGGGCACGGTGGCCCTCAAATAAGCACTTGCCCGGAGGAGGCGGCTGCTGCTTTCTGCTGCCTGTCCTGCGAGCACCGACCAGCCAGCAGAGCGGGCTGCAGACACGGGGCTCTTCCCCCGCTCACCCTGCCTGCTGCTCTGTTCTCTGTTCTTCTCCAGTCACTGTGCAAACACATAGATGTACAGGTCCCAAACTCTCCTCATTTTACCTTCCTATTCCTCATTGAACCCCCCAAGCCACTGCCTTACCCCCAAGAAAAGGTTCTTTCAGACCCTTTGCCTCCCATCGTTACCCTCACAAGTCCCTACTAGAAAATCCAGTTTTTCAGTTTCCAGAAGTTTTTGCCCCATTCCAGCAGCGGTAAATGCCTTCTCCCACATTCGCAGCATTTGCAGATGGTTTGCATCTCAGCTAAATTTCCCCTTTTCATTGAATTCTGCAGTGCCCCCACACTCTTTGCCTTATCACTTTCCCAGAGCCATTACAAGCAAAGACCCCATCAGGTGAGCATGGGAGGGAGAAAAAAAGGAGATAAGGTAAAGGAAACCTTATTGGGGATTGGGGCTGAATCAGGAGCTCCAGGCTGGGACCGGATGGCTCTGCTCAGAAGGACGTGGGGGTCCTGGTAGTCAATAGGCTGAATGTTTACAGCGTGTCCTGGATGTGGTGAACATACTGGGCTGTGTTAACAGACGTGCACCTGGCAGGTTAAAGGAAGTGATAGCTCCCTTTATTCGGCACTCGTTAGCTCGCATCTGGAGTACCGTGTCTAGGTTTGGGCCTCGCAGTGCAAGAAAAAAGTGGACAAACTGGAATGATTTCAGAGGAGGGCCATGAAGATGTGCGAGGCCTGCAGCATACGTCCTGTGAGGAGCAGTTGAAGGAATGAGGCTTTTTCAGCCTGGAGGAGAAGCAGAAGTCAGCTGAGGTAGGTGTGAAGCAGCCACCTGAATTTCTGAGCAACCAATGGAGAAGAACAAGTATAAGAAAGATCCATCCCAATGTGCCAGAGGTCAAGCAAGTACAGCAGGAGGCCAGACTGGCTGAATGGGGAATTCTGGATTGAGTTTAAATGCAAAAATGAAGAGCACGGGAGATGGAAGCAGCATGGAGCTACCCAAGAGACATACATAAGTATTGCCTGGACATGCAGGGACAGAACTGGAAAAGCCAGAGTTCATCTGGACTTGGCTGAAGACCAAGGAAAAAAGGAAAAGTTCAGCGTGTGAACACCTTGCCCTTCTCCCATCTGCTCCATTCTCTGCCACGGGACAGATAAGGTTTATCTTAGTGTCCCTCCCCTTTTTCAGGTATAGAATCAGCACAATCCATGATCCACCTCACGGAGGCGCAGGATGCACAGCTGAATGATGATGCCTTGGATGCCATCATCTTCTGAACCTGAAGCTTATCCTGCTTACTGCAGAGGCACAGGCCTTCAAGGCAGGCAGCCAAGTCAGGTCCAAAATCATCTCCACCTGCCCATTTCACTGCATCCCTCTTTCAGCCAGCCCCTGCATGCTCTCATAGCCAAAAAGCCACACACACTTTCTGAGACCCACCACTGGCAACCATGGAAAGGCAGAGCTCCCTTCCCTCCTGCTCGGGAAACCAGCATTCCCAGAGGGCCGCTGTGGAGCCTATGCCCACCAGCAAGCTGTTGTGTAACATCGGATTAAATACTCTGTCGCAGAAGTGCTCCCATAGCTAGTGCAATGGTGGAGGCCCTTTACCCAGTAATTCCAAGCATAAACTTAGTCACCTCCCAAGAAGTGAGGAGGACAGTCAGGAAGCTGTAGCCTGCTGCTCTCCAGCAGCCCTTCATCTTCCTGTCTTACCCTGCCTTGGCCAAGGCCTTGCAAGATGCATTTGCCAAGATTCAGCCATATTTTTCTGCCAGATTTCTCAGGGAGGCTGTTTGGGTCGGGCATCAGGAAGGCAAGCAGGAGACAGGCTCAGCCCCAAGCCTAAATCCAGGCTACTTTAAATTCAGAGGCTACTGTCTTGTGTTAATTAACAAAAGTATGCATAGCAATCAGTATGAAAGCACATCATAGGTAGCCAGAGGCCTCCCCTTTGAGCTGAGACCTCGTTGCTCTCAGTGCAGTGGTTTCTTCTTGAAGTGCCCCTTCCCCACTGGAGACTTCTGGACATCAAAGTCCTGAAAGCCCCATTCACTTCTGCAAGGCTCGGGGCTGTTTGGTTCTACACCGAGGTCGCTCTGTGCTCCATCAGCGCAACTTCAGATGTTCGCGTAGGGTGTTTCCCCAAGTGATGGAGCTTCACTGTCTTCCAGGAAATAATTACAACAGCAACCAGCAAAAGTCCCTGCATAGGGTTCATCATACGCAACATTTCTGCAACTGAGGCACTCTGAGTCAGGGATGGAAATACCCCCATGCACCAAGACAGAACAGGGCTCTGAAAAGAGGATGTGGGGACAGCAGAAGTGATAACATCTCTCTCTGCCAGCTAAGAAGTGGCTGTGCCTGTCAGACACAGAAACTTGTGATGATGAGCAAGGCCCCCCCCAGACATGCAGTGCTACGCTGGCAGTACGCGGGCACTTGGTGGTAGTTGCCACCATTGCTCTGCTGTGCTGTTTTGAGGGGGCAGAAGCGAGCAAGGGAAGGGGTCCATCCAGCCTCCCTTGGTGAGACGCGGGAGATGGAGTCGTCCCTGGTGTGTAACGGGGCTGTCCAGGGAGCGATCAGAGCCAAACCAAGGTGGCCCTTCCTTGCTTAAGCTGCTTGGGAGGGAAGTGAAGGTTGCTGCAGAGTCCCCACTGCTACGTCTTTTAATGAAAACAGCCCTCTCCTGCTGGAATGACTCTGCTGCCTTGGGACACTTGGTCTCTCTCCTCCACAGTGGCTGCCAAGCAAGCCTCAGCGCATGGGAACGTACTGCATCAGCCTCAGCCCAGCCGGGCTAACCTCCGGCTGCCTTCTGCCGGACAGTTACTGGGTTGCTCGCTGTCTCTCTCACAAAGTTTTAAAGCCCTGCTTTGAGGCAATCAGAGTCTAACCCCTTTCTTTGGTGGTGGTTTATTAGTTAGGTTTAAGCATATTTTTTAACAAAACACTGCTTTCCACGTCATTGGGCAATTTTCACGTCGGTCCTTGGTTCTTCCAGCTGAAGTAGTTTGAAGCTGACACTAAAGAAAACTCTTGGTAAGTAAACTGGGGTCCAGACAATATCCCCCAGAAGTATTTGGTAACTTGCAAGACTTCCCACAGCAAAATCAGGAACCACCAAAACCAGGAGAGGAAACAGTAGGCTAAATCCTTCTCCTCCATCACCCCATAAGCAAGGGCACCAGCTGCTCCACTCAAGCCGTGGTCTCCGCTCCAAAGCAGCATGTGTGCCTGGGCACACAGACACACACAGAGAAGCCACGAAAACGGCACTCCCGAGAGAGGAAAAGCAGATGACCCTGCAGCAGTTCCCTTATCACTGCGTGTAACACCAACAAACAGCGAAGGCTGTGTGTATTTCTAACGTTATGTTTGGTGCAAAGGCTGCTTTTATAGCACAGGCACACTGCTGGAACTGGCACCCATCGCTGCCCCGGACCGGCATCTGTTCCCGAGTGCACCTGCTCCAGCAAAAACTGGAAAACAACCCCTGCCTGTTCCTTGGAGCTTCTGCTGAAGGATGGTTTTCATCCACCTGGCCAGTCCAACCGCCTGCTCTGCCTGAGCAGAGGAACCATCTGCAGCTGCCAGTTCAGGCAGGCTGCTTCCATCTGCTGAGGAAAAGGATTTAACCCTTCTGGGGCTGCCCTGGGGCTTGCAATGCTTGAATTTTACAGCCTGGGCTGATCTACTTCACCTCTGTTGCCCATGCAATGGAATGCCTTAATTTTGTACCCACTTCTGCAATTACAGGTGCCTCAGCTTTGGTCTTCCTTGTAAGTTGCTCATCACTTCCAAATGAAAAGGATATGCTTGGGTAAACAACCTTTATTTCTGCCATTGAGAAACACATTCCCTGCCTTCTTGAAGGGAACCACATGGAGGAGGACCTCAGCTTCCCCTGCAGCCGCTGTACTGCTGTATGACATGCTGCTTCTCCCCTGTGCCAGCGCACCTTTCAGTAGGACCACAGTGACTGACTTAACCTCCCTTTTCTACTTGCTGCTGTTGCTGGGGGTGGAAAGTTTTCACCCTTATTAGGTGGGAAAGGCTACTTACAGCCTAAAGTTTTCCCTCAGAAGTAGCCACTTTGGACAAATGCAACCACCATTTATGTAATTGCTGCCTTTTACAAGACAGCCAATGTTTTGCAATATAGATATCTTCATACCATATAGATATGAATGGCTTCCGTGGCATGAGCCCATGCCCCGGTCCCTCGGTGGGCCAGTTGAGTGTCGCTGCAGGCACAAGGCAGAAGGCTGGATGGTGTGCTTGGGGCACTGAGGGTGCATCGCCCCTTTACGCAGCGCTGGGAGGCCAGATGGGCTCAGCCCAATCGTCATTCTGTGCCGGTGGGGTCTTGGGCTTTCCCAGCCATGGGGAGCCTCCCGGAGGGAGGCAGAAGCCCAGACTGGCATCTCAGCAGAGCCTGTGGGTACCTCAAGGTTCAGATGGAGGGTTGGAGCTAGCCCTCATTTCTAGCTCAGCGGGTGCTCAGCCCTCCATGGCTTTCCTTTACCTGGGCATGTCGTTCTGGACTGGGAGGAGCGAGTGCTGCCCCAGGCCCAGGGTGCAGCTGGGCTGCGGTAACCGGGCACAGGAGGAGGGGCTGCCAGCAGGGGAGCCTGCAGGGAGGCCCTGGGGGTGCCGAGGACACGGCTGTTGAAGAGGCGGTCAGAGGGGAAGGTGGGCTGAAGCACTCGGTCTGCGGCATGGACAAGAGACACGGGCAGCAGTCACAGCCAGCACAGAGGACGATTGCTACGAACCGCTGTGCCCTGTGTAGGTGGAGGCGTGTA
The DNA here is from genome assembly GCA_008711295.1 of Anarhynchus alexandrinus. Taxonomy (NCBI): domain Eukaryota; kingdom Metazoa; phylum Chordata; class Aves; order Charadriiformes; family Charadriidae; genus Anarhynchus; species Anarhynchus alexandrinus. The sequence continues at coordinate 715,691 of VUYV01000344.1, forward strand.
GGTGCTGCGGGGGAAGGAGGCATGTCCCAGGCTGCAGGGCGCCTGTGTGAAGGATCCTTCACCTCTCTGGCACAGGCTTCCCGCAGCCCCGGGGTCACCTGCGCATTTACCTGAGCAGACCCTGGTGCTTCTGGTTAAGAGAAGCTAACTGGCACTATCTGTGGTTAGACACCACCTGCCCAGACCTGGTCCCGCTAAGACAGGGCACGTCTCTTACCCACCCCAGGAGGTCTTTGACCGGCATGCCCCGGTGGCAGTGAGAAGGGCTCCCCAGCACAGAGGGTCCCCTTCATTTCTCCAGTGACACCATTCTGGAGGAGCAGCTGCGTGTGAGCTGGCTCTCAGCTGTGCTGTCTGCTCGTACTCTGCCACCAGACAGCTATGGAGCATTTTTACATGACTGACCTCATGACACAGCATGTCTAGCAAAGGCTTAGAGCTCTAATATTTCCTACTCCTTGCTTGCGTGGGTGGATTACCTGCCCACACTTTATCCTTGGAGGCTGGGGACATCGGCAGAGTCTGGGGCATCCCTGTGACCTCCCGCAGGCCAGGGAGCAGCCACTGGTCACAAAGGCCCTCAGGCCAAAGGAAGCCAGAAAAGCAGCAAGAATGATGCAAGCGTTGGGGAAGATGGGGGGACTGCAAAGGGGGATCCTTCCCAAAGTCAGTTGTTTCAGAAGACCCACCAACAGGCCACGGATTGCAGGGACAACCCTGCACGAGTGTTTCCTGAGAAGAAGGGAGTAATGGGGGTATCCTCCTTCCAAGGAGGTGTCCGTCCTTCCGTGTACGCATGCCAACAGGAGAGTCCTGTAGAAAGCAAACATTGCTATTGCTTTTACATAAGAAGGCATTTTTGACAAGAACGAACAGGAAAATTGGTCATGAATTGGTTGGTGTGGCCAGGGTGCTGCCTGTTGTTGACACCAAAGGAGAAATGTGCAGGGTGGGGAGGAGAAAACAATTTGAATGAAAAAGTAAACAGAATTCAAGAGGTTTGTGTAAAGACAGGGCAAAGGCAAAGGGGTGAGCAGTCATCGTGCCCGTGGGCGGCCCATATAAGTGTAGGTTCTTCACACAGGATTGTTCCCCTGTGGGAGTCCTGCTTTCTGGTCGTGCAGCCAAATATGCCCTGACACTGGCTGAGCACCTGAGGTGCCCAGCAGCTACACTGGAAGGACTCCCTGCTCCTTGCCAGATGTAGGGTGGAGGTATTCTCCCCTCTGGCCTCAGGCCAGTCCTGCAGACCCAACCCCTGCCACTGGGAAACTGGGTGGGGTGGCCACTGAACCAGAACCACTAGGTGACGTATCATCAAAATGTATTTGCTTAGCAGGAGCACAGTGGGTGGATAGCAATATCTATTGTGCAACACACAGACGTGACAGGCTCGCACGGAGCAGGTCTTCTGCCCCTCCAGACCAGTTCAGACCAGCACAATACAGGCATGGGAGAAAGGATGCTCACTTCAGCCATCAGCATGCTGACTCCTGCACGTGGCAGTTCATCTACGCAGTATCAGCCATGCGTGTGGTGGTCCCCTACACAGACACATCACTGACTTATCTCTTTACTGCTTTTTAAATTAAATTGTCAGTATAAGCTGCCAAAGGCCTCACTAACAGCATAGCCCCTCACCAGTCTCCCTGCCTCCCTCCATACCTGAGGACATTTAGCAGTTTGCAGTTTCCAAGCACTCATCGCCCTCCCACTCCGAATGTGTTATAAAAATGCAAACCCAGCAACAATTGCACAACGGTTTATCAACTGCTTCTTTACCATCCCCCAGATACCAGATTAATCTCACTGGGTAGAGCTGAGCAGACAGAGTGTGGGTCTCGCACATCAGGCAGGTGGTGTCAGGTAGACCACTCTCCAAGACAACCACCAAAGGGGTGCTAGACCCCAAGAAGGCATCAAGAACACATCCACATGTGCCACGGGGCTTGCACACATCTGCATTGGGCTATGACACTGCAGCAGGGGGATTATGCCTGGAGCGCGCATCTCCGTTAATGGTGTGAGTAAAACCCCACAGACTGATGAAGCCCTGAACCAATTATGATGGCAGGATCACAGACCCATTCGGAGCACCTGTGCACACTATTGAGAGTGACAGGGATGGACACCGTGCTGGTAAACTGGGGCAATCTTTCCTGATGTACTCAGGGAGAACTGGCCTGGTCTCTCTGGCGCATGGGAAGAACTGTCAGCTAGTGAATTTGTGTCATTTATTAGTTCTCTGCAGGTTGGGGAGCTCAATACTTTGAACTCGCCAGTTATTTCTCTGGATTCCATGAAGTTATACATAATCTTTGCACTTGAGAGAGTTCAGGGGTTCAGTCGGTACAGGCCCAGCTTTGAAATTCCTGCACTCGGGCGGATTACCCACTGAGCGATGACATCTCTCCAGCCCCCACTGCGTAATGGCCCCAGTCTTTCCAGTGGGCAAAACTGTGCCGTTCTGTCCCCATTGCACTACGCAGGGCCAAGCCAAACCTGATTTTCCTTTTACATGCAAAATTTCTGCAGACACGGTAAAACAAATTAAACCCTACAAAGCTATGATATTCTCATACCCAGAAATGCAGGTTCACAGTGTTGAAGTAGCCTGCAAATATCTCCATCAACCTAAAGCTTCTCCTCATTTGCTGTAGCTGCTGCTCATTTACTCCATCCAAACAAATCTCTTTCACAGCTGCCCGAAACATCTGACTCTTGCACCTATCCACCCACACCCAACCACAGCGCGCTGGTGGTAGAGAAAGAAGGGACATGATGCTGCGGACCTTCAAAATCCTGTACGCAGCACAGGCTGGGGGCGAGCGGGGAAGGGCAGGCTCTCTCCTGGTTTGTACAGTCAGGTACCAAACTCAAGACAGCAAATGGCTTCCTGTTGTAGGTTCTGGTGTAGTCAGAGCTATCCCCCATGTCAAGGGTGTGCAGCTCCAACGCAAGCGCTAACTGAGCCTGCGCTCCGGCACTTCACTGTTGTCACCAGCTGTGGACTGGAAAAATGTTTTCCAATGAGAGAGACGCATTGATAGGACCTGAAGGCCAGGTCCACAGAGCTGCTCCATGAAGCTCGAGACATACAAACATTAACTGAGTAATCTTCACGGTTATCTTAATTTCGTCGCAAGATCATTATAAAGCTTCCTAAATTATCCTGTGTAAAATACTTTGAGATCTTGGGTGGAGCACACTTTGGAATTGCAGAAAGCATTCCTTTCATCTCCTTTATTAATCACGTAATATGGACAAGAGAGGTTGATCCCATGCACATACCTCTTTATCTCCATAGACATGTCTTCTCCCCTCTCGCATGTGTTTTCTCTGTAAACTTTACCTTTGACAGAGGCTCTGTCTTAAAGATTCTCAGCGCTCCCAGATGTACACAGCATTTGTCACCTTATGGTGCACGATGGGCTAATTATCTTTCAAAGGGGAGCCAAAGGTTTCTGCTCTCACCTTTCTTTGCTAAAAACTGAGCTCCTAACACATTGGGGGTTTGTTTGTTTCTTTAACAGACTAAAATTGAAATCTTAACCCATCTCCAGTGAGACCATGACAGAGGCTGAGCCAGCCTGGCCAGACCTGAGGTACACAACAGGTTACTGCAGCTGCTGGAGGAAAGTATGTAAATAGCTCTATGGTGATGGGCGCTGCGCCAGCAGCAGTTGGTCTGCGGATTTGAAAATTAGGCGCCAAATGGCTGTTTTGAAAAAAACACTGGGTTTGTTTTCGTTAGCTTGGAGATCGGTGCCAGGTTTTATAGAAACACAGTGCGGGGGTGTGAGCGCTGCACGCTCCCCTCCCACAGCTCCACTGGAGTATTAATGATCTCAGTGATTCTCAGAGCGGAGCTGGGATTGCTGCTGGCTGATAAAGCAAGCTTTGTGAACTCAGAGGAACCCCGCTTCAGAGCCAGTCCCCACCCTCCTCCACTACGCTCTGCAAGCTGCCAAATGGCTAAAAGATTAGGGGCTTGCTCGTGTTTGGAGGGAAGCTGAGCTCCACGGAGCGCTGAGAACCTGGGGCTACGCTGGCAGGCTGCATAGGCGTCTTTTATCTTTGGATCCCCGAACGTATAATTAGAATGAAATTCAGCTCTGTATGTGAAAGTCAAAACTCATGATGCTAGACATTATTGGCCCAATATTTCATTAAAGGTGATATGAATAATCCCTTCCTTATCTTAGATGAGTTTTGCTATTTACCTATATAAATAGCAGCTCGTTTGCACACAAACGCTCATGTCTCCATCCCCACAGACTCCAGGGCTGCCGGCAGCCTGACAAGAAGGAAGTGGTGATATTGTTCCTACCTGGCCACCTCATCTGTTTTCAGAGGTGTTTTCACAGGATTTTATTTCCAAGAAATCTGTCTTCCTATGACTCTGGAAGAGTTCCTGGGCTATGGGGAGGGAGCCCATGAGGGGAAGACTCAGTAGGTGATGCTGCGCTGAAGGCTGTGGCGCATCACACAGTACAACGCTTCCTTTGCCTGATAAAGGCTGTGAACGAGTTGCAGTGCAGAAAGCCTCTCCATCGCTCTGGTGTTACAGACGTGGCTCTTTTTAGCATGTAGTATTAGAAGTAAATGTGTGGAAAAGTGATGAAGTGGAATTCTGGTAAGTTGAGGAGCCCTGAGCACTGACACCCCCCTCTCCCCCCACCTTCTTCCATTGGCGCTTCTCTGTTGAGATGGGGGGAAATATGAGGGGGGTTTTAAATGAAATTCTCATTTCTGTCTGGTCACATGAGACCGGGGTCCGGTTCCAGCACAAAAGTCTAAAGGGCCACCCAGGCCCTCCTGACCATGAAAGTCACGGCCCTTCCTTCCACAAAGGAATGAACAGTCCCAAGCACAGACCTGAATTCTCCTCCCCAGGCTTGGTTAACCCTTCCCCCAGTGTGATACATGTTAAATTCTGCCTCACTAAGGAGGTAAATGCTGTACAGAAGAATATTATTGTTCAAGGCTCCTGCCAAACATTATATGCCTGGAATTAGACATAAATATGCCCTCTACTTGTTATAGTGTGGTGTCTTGTCTTGAAAAAAATCCTTTTTCTATGTACAGTCTGCTGTCTGTTTGCTTTAATCCCACAACTGTACACTGTGTTCCTCTTTGCTCTTTTTTACATGTCTCTTAGCAAACCTTCTCACAGCAGGTGAGGAAGATCTCATCCATGACACATGGCATAGTATTAATTTTCTCTACTTGCTTTCGTGCTTTTTGTCCTGACGCTGCTGGAAGCAATTTTATTCACTGAAAGCTGAAATTCTGGAGCAGAAATCTGTGCTGCGGTCTGAGTGTTTCTTCCAGACTTGCAGTCATTGCTAGCAATTTTTTAAGCTCTAATGCTGAGCTGGATTGAATTTGGACTGATAGGAAAATGTTCTGTGCTACATGTTCAGTCCTTGCCCCTACCTGAAATTAATGAAAATATCTGAGACAATTGATTAAACATTGACAGGCTGTTCAGAGGGATATAAGGAACACGAGGCAGACGGGAAGTTAGGCAACTACAGAGAAGACAGAAATAATCCTGCTATTAAAGGCATACAAATAATAAAGTGTAGAATGAGAAAGGGAAGGGTATGGCAGCAGCTGCCGAGAACCTAAAGCAGTTGAGGTAAAAAATAGCAGTGGAAATCCTGCATCCCCAGATTTGTGAAAATTTGAGTCATTATGAAATCCCAGACAGCATCACAAAACTCGTTACACCCAACTGTACAGGAAACCAGTCAACGATTGAGAAGATGCTCTACATCAAAGGATACATGAGGTTTTCCTTTGTCTTTATTGCGTACTGTAAGGAATCTCCTCATTTATCTGGAGGGAGAAGCATTCCAGTGCTAGGCAGAACCTAGCACTGCTGTCTGTGTTCTCTGACATCCCAAAAATTTATTCTTATCCTTCCCAGACAGTCTGATATGTTCCAAGTACTTTTGAGTTAGATACTAAGCCCAGGGCACTTCCAAGTTCCTGACTTTATATCAGAATGAGACCTGTACATGCACCAGCCTTCTCCTGCGCTCTGCTTTCCACAAAGAGTAAACCCTGGGGGGGGAAGGCAGGAGCCTTGGTGTGCTCCCAGCAGGTTCCCAAGCTGGGAATCCCCCAAGCCCAGGGGATGAGGCCCAGGGATTGCCACGGTCCTCTGCCACCCCGCTCAGGTTAGACTGACGCATCCCTAGACTGTCCCTTTGTTAAACACTAAATGACTGTGTCCTGGGCTAACAAATCAATTCTACCTTCTGAGAGCAGAGAGGGAGTTTATTATAAAATTGTTTTGGGTAGCAGCAAACTGCCAAGGTCCTTAATGAAATCCTGATTGTTAAACAGTGAGAGACATGACCCCACTGACTCTGGTCCAGAACTGACCCAGACCATCAGTGACCCAGGAGGACGAGCATTTGAACAGATGTTAATTCCACGACTAAAGCACACACTGTGCTCCCTGTGAGACACAGCTGTCCCGTGGGCTCTCAGCTTTTGCACTTCCCCTCCTCCCTTGGTGCTTTCCCCTCCCCATCCCACCCCCAAACCGTTCTCCTCCTTTTCGCAGAGAGAGGAAAAGTGAACATACATGTGAAGAGGGAGGGGACTGGTGACAAGGATGAAAGTGTGCAAGTGTTCTGGTTACTGCTATAGAAAGGGACCTTCTAAAAATGTAGAAAGTATCAGGCATTATTATTGAGGCATATTTCAGGAGTATATTTAGAAAAAAGATTTTACTGCAACACAGTTGATATCAGCACTATGAAAATCATGGGTAACATTAGAAGGCAAAAACCCCCACAAATCCCCTCAAAAAAACAAACCAAACCCTTGACACATTCAAAGTTTCTAAGCCATTATCTAAAAAATCTGACAGAAAAAGTAATGGGGGAGTTTGGGCTAAACTTCCTGAACAAAGGGGATTTAAATCTGGATTACATTATCAATCAAAATTAGGCAAAAGCTTTAGAAGAATTTCCAAAACATGACAGATGCCCAGAGTATCACGGCAAATCACAAGAGAAGAAATGAGCTAAGCCGAAAAATGCTTTTACGGAGAGTTGTAGCATTCCTAAAGCATGTTTTTTTTCTGTCTGAACGTCACCGAAGTGTATAACCGGCACCGCGGGACTTTGCTGCCGTTGGGCGCCGCCCGTCCGCCGAGCGGAGTGTGAAGGGGCGGGCGGGGGCCGCGCGCAGCCGTTGGTCCGCGGTTGGCGGGCGGGCGCCAAAATTCAAACCCCGCACCGGGCTGGAACGGCGGGCGGGGGGCGGGAGCGGCCGCGGGGCAGCCCCGGCCCCGGCCCCGGCCCCGGCCCCGCGGGGCAGAGCGGCCCCGGCACTCTGGGACTTGTAGTCGCGGGTTCCCGCTGCCGTTTCCAGAGACACTGGCGGCAAAACCAACCCGAGTTCCGTCTGGGAGCCGGGCTCCGCGCGGAGTTCCCCTCACATGAGCAGACCTCACTGATAACCGCCTGAGAACGGCGGCCTCCAAATCGGGAGGTTGGGCGAGCACCTGCAGAAAGGGCACGTGCCGCGATCTAAAGGCTCGCTTCCATTCCAGCTGTCCTTCGTAAACTCCCTCCCATAGCCCGTGGAGGCCCACGGCGTCGCGGGCGCCGCCTGGAAGCCCCTGTCCTCCGCTCCCTGCCCAAGGCGCGGGCAGGAGCCACCGGCGGCATCCCAGGAGAGGTGATGTCCCAGCAGAGACGATGCCCCAGCCAGGTGGGACGGGCACTCCACCCTCTGCAGGGGAAGCCTGGACAACTCTTCTCATAGCGGATACATATTTTTAAACAAATACATTCAGGTGAAAACCTACTATTTACATGGGTCGGCTGCTAAAGATATGCAGTGATTGCAAAAGGGACCCAGAGCTATTGACCAACGAGGGCACTGAGCATCCAGAATTCCTGGATTTATTCTGAGGTTTTCCAGTTTGAGGTGTGCTCGATACTGGGATCCCAGATCCTCTGACATGCGGATCGTCTAGCTTCTGGTTTGAGGATAAACCCATTTGCACCGATTTGTTCAACCTGGCTCCCCAAGTCTCTTTTCATACACGGTGTGCAGTATTTTCTTGCTCTCTTTCCTGTTTGTCTGGATCTGTCCTCCCGCTCCGGCACATTCTTTGCATTGTGCTCATGCTGCTTTTTTTCTTTGCTGTCCATGTATATGGACGACAGACTTTGAATCTGTTTTTTTCAGCTTCTCAGGCAGAAGATCTCCCTTTTCTCAGCCTTCCCCGGTAGCCGAATGGCACAACGGCTGTACGGGCTTTTCAGCCTCCAAAGTTTTGGGACACGAGGAATTAGCTCATGGGAATGGTAATCCACTTTATATCTGTTAATGTGCAAGGACTGACAGAAGTCGGGGTATATTCAGTAAAAATATGTTTTGGGAAAAGTAATACAACAAATCTTTAAGAAGGGAAAACCTCCCAGTGGATTTTACTTGGTACAAAATTTGCCTGCGTTCCCTTCGACTGCAAAATTATTTCAGGATAACTCCCCTCTTGAAGGGCGTGATCGGAGACTGGCATCTCGGTAAAACTTCAGAAGGAATTTCTAAAATCTACAAAATGGCAATCCTGAAAATTCACCCTTGGAAACAGCTGATGGTTTTTTTTTTTCCCGAGACTCTCCACCCCCAATTTAAGCAATCACCAGGTCCCCGGCCTACAGAATGGCACCGCTCACAGCAAAGCACGGCAGATCCGTGAGCAGCGCGAGCCGTGTTTTAGGTAACTGTGTGACGTTGGCACGATGGCAGTCGACGGCCGCGTTGTGTTTGGGGCGCAGCGGACAGAGGCCGGGGGGGCTCCTGGCAGGGTGGGGACCCGCGGGGGGACCCGCGCCCACCAGCAGCCGGGACCTGAGAGCCGCTGCTGCCCGCCGCGGGGCCTGTGAGGAGCAATGCAGGTGGGCTGCTCTGGTCCCTCCCGGTTTTATTACCAATAAAATCTTGCCTTTAAGATTGCCCCTCGCCTTATGCGCTTCGCTCACGCTCACGACAGCCGAATTTTGCATTTTAATAGGCGGCACAGCTACGCTTTTGGATGAGGAGCAGGCTCGGGCCCGCCGGGCGCCTCACGCAGCGGAGGGGCAGCCGGGACTGCACCTCCCGGCGCGCCCTGCGGCGCGGCGCCGCCATCTTGGCGCCGGGACTTCATTTCCCAGGCGGCGCGGCGGCGGGGGAGGCGATGTCCGCCATCTTACCGCTCCCTCCTCCCCCGGTGCGGCTGGATTGAATGAGCCCGCTGCCCGCCCGCCCGCGAATCGAGCGCCATGTCAGCCACCCCGAGCCGCGGCACCCCCGGCGGGACCCCGCTGTCGCCGACCCGCATCTCCCGCCTGCAGGAGAAGGAGGAGCTGCGGCAGCTCAATGACCGCCTGGCCGTTTACATCGACCGTGTGCGGGCGCTGGAGCTGGAGAATGACCGGCTGCTGCTGAAGATCTCCGAGAAGGAGGAGGTCACCACACGGGAGGTATGGCCCGGAGCGGCCTGCTGGCCCTCGCCCGCGGCGCCGGGGCGGGAGGGCGAGCAGCGGTGGCGGCCCGTTGGAGGCGCTTCCCCGCTCCGTCCCGGCGAGGGGGCCCGCGGGCCCAGCCGACCTGGTCCCGCGAGGCGCGCCGTGGCGGCTCCGCGCGGCCGCGG
>VUYV01000344.1:725467-740610 GCA_008711295.1 Anarhynchus alexandrinus
GTGTGCGTGTGATCCCACGGGGGGGCTGTCGGAGGGGCTCTCCGGCCGCGATGCTGGGCGGAGAGGCTGCTGGGGACACCCTAAAGGCGGCTCAGGCCGGGATCGCCACCGAGAGGAAATTCGACACCCGGAACGACGCCGGTGCCGGCGGCGGGAGCGGGAGCGGGCCTGGCCGTGCCGGGAAGCGGCGGCGGGCGGGCGCGGCGCCCCTCTGGCCGCGGGGTGGCGGTTGAGGTGGCGCGGAGCCCTCCGTGTCCCGGCCGGGCCGGGCCGGCAGCGCGGGATACCGGTGCGGGTCTCGCCCGCGGCGGGCGGCTCTCGGCGGTGGTCTGTGGGGCAGTCGGTGTACCGCACCCCGTGCTGAGCACGCGCGTCCGGCGGATTCTGGCGCGCTGAATGTTACTTAACGGTCCCTCTCCCGACGGCTGATGTGATGAGATGAAAAATTTGAAAGGGTTTAGACTAACTTTGCTTCTCACCGGAGGAAATCTTCCTTAGTCCCCGCAAATGCCAGGAGTCAAATCTTTGTAGTGCGAACTGCTCTTTGCTGACAGTCCCCATCGTGGAAGGGGATCTCGTCTGCTTCCTGTGCTCTTGGAGGCAAAACTGGCTGATCCTTTTTCCTAAGCCATGTTTTACTTTTCCCTCTTCTGTTGTATCAGCTTTCCCCCAGGGCTCTCTTTCCCCTCGGAGGAAGGATGTAGTCAGTGACACAGCTGGGGGCAGTCCCACCCATCCTGTACCAGCCCGACCCCCCCTGCTCCGGCTTGGTGGAGGCGGTCTGCAAGGTGAGGTGTCCCCGCGCTGAGATGAAGTGAAACTTCTGTGGAAAGCCTGTAGATAACAGCCTTGGCTGCAACTTGTGTGATGCAATTAGTTGCTTTGCGCTGTGTAGGCTTCCTCCCCTGCCCCCCCTCCCCCCCCCTTAAGGGTCTGGTTTGATGATGCTAGGGGTGGTGGGAGGAGTGTTTGAATTCATTTATTTTAAGCAGACGAGATATAGCGTCTTGTTTTGGGAGTGGTTGGCCTACCTACAATCAGTGTACATCCAGGATTCAGGTACCTTAAAGTACCTTTATATTATAACTTCCATGTTTTCAAAACAACTAGATATTTCTAAACATAAAACATGGCTCCATCACTTGTCCTGTGTGAAATCATGCTATAAACAAAATAACCATGTGTGGTTCAGGGAGCTTCTAAGTTGTAGATTGCTGGAGGCTAGAAGGAGTATGCATTTTAAACGTAGAAGCAGAATGTAATTCTATTGACAGCAAACAGGTAAAAAGAGTAAGAACAGGACAAGCAGAAAACATATAGATATAATCTCATTAGATTTTTGATACAAGCATAAACTGGCTCCTAACAGCAGTTCTGTGTCTTATCGATTCTGGAAAAATACTCTAATCCAATAATTGTAAAATAGAGGATTTTGATATAAATATTTTGCTTATTTTGTGCTTGAGCTTTCCTTCACTTTTCTTCCAGGCGTCAAAAAAAAAGTCCTAATTCTTAGAAATATTCTAACAAACTTTGTTGTTCCTAAAGCTCTTCTTTGACACTTCGGAGATGATGTAAGATACTGTAGCTGGTCTCTGGACCACATTTGTTAAATGCTTCCCCCATCCCTTTAGGGCAGCTTATTTATTCTTTACATATGTCCAGAAAAGGAGACTTTGTAGTCTGATTGTTTTGATCCAGGATAGTGGACAGTAAAACTTCAGATGGCTGTCTGATTTTGGGTTTATTGGAGTGAGAGAATCCTGTAGTTTCAGGACCAATCTAGTAAACTGGGTTTTCTGCTGACAATTCAGTTGTTACACTGTTAGAATTTGTGTTTGTAAAATGATTAGGCTTAGCATGAAATAAGATATTAATTAAAAATAAACCCACCAAACCCCACAAAAAGCCAAAAAAACCCAAACAAATCCCAAAGCAACTGTAATTTATGTGTAGAAGCACAGTTAAGTGTAGTCCAGTGATACTGACATATTTTCTGGCTACATTGTTATATCTTTATGTTAGCTCTATATGCTTAAAATAGTATATTTTCTTTTCCCAGGGTGTTCAAGATGAAAATTCTCCTTGGTTTTCCTCAACTGTGTGTAAATTTACTCTGATTTTTTTTTTTGGCTGTCTAAATATTCTAATATTTTTAGCTTATCTCTGGTAGTAGCAGGTAACATCATCTACCACTGTGGTGGATGGAATGATGCGTGTTGTGGGATGGCTGCTCACCAGTGGGCTCTATGTTAACGCCTGAGACTTTTGCCTTGAGACCAGGTAATGGTCCATAATCCGAGGCAAGTGGGAGGTTGAGGATTGCTATGACAACCAGTAGACGAGAATATGGTATCATGAGAGAAATGTTTGTCCATTGCTTGTCACTGTGGGATACTGGAGTGACCATGTCAGAAAGGGGCTGGGGTGAGACCGTTACTCACATCCTCTCCCCCCACCGCTGCATGCATGGGAACAAAGAGTTGGCATTTCTGATCTTGTTTCAAAGCTCTGGTTTAGGGGAATATCCTCTAGATGAGTGGAGTTCTGCTGATGCTGTTCAGGCAAGGACCATAGCCACTGTTCTGCCATAGATTCTTTAATCATCAGCTGATCAGGATGTTCTTTTTCCTTGCTTGTTTTAATCACCAATCCGCAGAAGATCGAAAAAAGCAGCCACCTTCTCCTCCTCTGTTGGGCAGTCTCCTTAGTGTTACAGACCACAGCTGCATCATGGCCTTGGAACAAAAGAACTCCTGTTGCTCTTTGAGGAACACAGGACTGCCACCTCTAAACAGTAGAGAAAAGGAACTTTGCAGAAGTTGAGATTCATCTCTAGTCCTCTACTAATTATAGCCCTTTTCCTGCTTTCCCTAACCCTGTCTGATGCTGTTATATCTTGTATGCAGTAGGCCTCTAGAGAAATAAATACATATGTTTTAAGCCCTCAGATAAGTACAAAAAAAATGTTGCCTGTGTAGCTGGGGGAATCTATAAATGTCCTCATTCTTTCTCTGTTCTCTTGCATGCATCCCCTTGTGTAGCTTAGACTATGACAGACGAGAAATTTAGCTCATCCCCTTCTTTTTCTACCTACCTAGTACATGACTGATGCTATACTTGCTATGTTGGGGTCACTGTTACAATAACCTAATTTGTGAGACTGGGAGGGGGAATACTGGAAGGGCTAAGAGGAAGAGTCCTAGAGGTCTGCTTGATTCCCTCCCTGTCCTCCCCTGTGTTGCTTATGATTGCAGCCTTCCAGAAAAGATGTTTTGATGGTCACGGGAGTGGTTACTACACTGTTCTGAGGACATCCCACTGTTCTCACTCACAGAAAGGAGTAGGGAGAAAAAAAAGAGAAAATCCCTGGGAGCCTCAGCCACTGACAGTGATTGCCCTTGTGACAAAAGCAGTATCTACAGGGGATTCCCTCTTTACCTATGTCTTCCCAGCTCTGTGGGTGTGATTACAGGTGGCTTCAATTTTGTATGTCGCAGCCATCAGAACCTTCACTGTAGTCTCACCTGGTGTCCACTTATCTGCCAGCACTGCAGCTACTGTGTCCTTTGTGTGCACCATGTGTAGTAACCAGAGCTATTGTCATGACCAGGATATGCGGGTCTGGAGTTGGCTAGTTGCCACCTGCGTAATACATGTTCAGATGCTGCTGTGGATGGTGGGTCAGTCAAGAGCTGGAGCCTCCAAGACATGGGGTTAAATGATCTTCTGGCACTATAGACGTCATCTGGGGGGTGATAGTGGTGATATGCATCTCACGTTTACATTGTTCTTGAGAACTTGACTGATGTTCTTGGTGAGTCTGAGCCATAGCTGACTGGCAGTCCTTCATCAATCCAGAGTGGGTGAATAAGAACACATTGAGCCATACCTGCTGGGAATACGCTTATGTTTTGCACATTAATGCACATTAATGAGATTAATGTTTCATTGCCAAATTTGTCTGGACTCACTTGTGGTTGGATGGGGCATGCACCTTGCCTAGCATGTAGGTTCATTGCCTTCTTGGCATGTTCCCTGTGTCTTCATTGAGTGATGTCTTGCAGCTTGTCCCAAGTGATTGCTGTGGGAGCGTCTGTGTTTGTATGTCTGTCCTTGAACTGCACAGTGAGCTTTGTTGAGTGCTCCCAGCACAGGTTGGTACCTTAAAGAGCGTCCAGCAGTCCTGCCTTTCAGACTGTGCTATGGAAACATCTTTATTTTCTTTTTCTCCACATGCTCTATTTCCTTGTCCCCTGTGTTGCCCAGTTACAAACTTGCAGGCTCTTGCCAGCAGAAGAGGAAAAAAGTGAAAGCACATTCATAGTGCAATTTGTAGGATGTCCAACTTGGCCTCTGAGCAGGAAGAGTTAGGCTTGGGTATATGTTGACATGTAGTGGATCAGGCTGCAGTGTGTCTTCTGGTTCCTGCTGAACTCCACTTTGAGTTTTTAGCTTTATTTCTTCCATCGCCTTCAGATGGAAGGGGCTACGTTTTCAGAGTGGAGGGACCCATTCGCTGGTCTAACCTGTCATCTGGGGAGGTTTCCTGCTTCTCAGGGGCTTGCATTCTGGATGTTGTAGAGAGGCTACTGAGGTTCATCTGGCAGTATGACTATTATCCCTGCTGCTCTTTGTGTAGGCACCAGTGATACTGGCAAGTATCAAACATGATGACGTGTCTCTGGATGATTGTTAATGGCATGGGGGCTCAGGAGGTGTGGTGAAAGTGAAGGGTTGGAGGATGGCTCAGCAGGTCCTGCAGAGTGACACTGGTTTGCACAACTGCTGTTGGCAACAGGATTTTGGTTTCTACGACCATGGAACCGTCTTTCAGGATTGACGACTGCTTCAAAGAGACAGGATCCACCTAAGTAGGGCAAATGTCTTTGGGAACAGGGCTGGTCAACCTGCTAAGAAGAACTTTAAACTGGGAATGATGGGGGAGGGAGAGATTCTTTTCTCAGTTAGGATCAGGTGAAGACGTGGTGAATGGGATAGGCAAGCAAAAGACCTGGGGTTATGTGAACAGAAGAGAAAGCGACAGAAAAAGGAAGTGGAACACCCCAAGCATAGGCATGTAAAGAAGGAAGTGCCTACAGGACAGCCGTGTGGGGAAAGCTCTCCTGCTTTTCCTGGGGATTTATCAAGCCTCAGTGCCTCTGAAGTGTCTGTAACACTGATGTGTGCAGCATGGGGAACAAACGGGGAATGAGAAGTCTGTGGACAGTTGCAGAACTATGACCTTGTTGTGATCAGGGATAGCTCATATGATTAGAGTGCTATGATGGATGGATACAGGCTTTTCGGGAGGGTGAGTAGGGGGAGTTGCCCTTTATGTGAGAGAACAGTGGGAATGCCTGGAGCTTTGCCTACGGACATTTTATGAGCTAGCTGAGAGCTTGTTGATCAGGATTGGTGGTCAGACCAGGATGGGTGACATTGTGGTATGTGTCTGCTACTGACCTGATCAAGGAGAATAGGTAAATGAGGCCTTCTGCAGTCAACTGGAAGAAGCCTCGCATGCCCTAGTCTTTGTGCTCTGCTGGACCAGGAAGAACTGGTCAGGGATGTTAAGGTCAGGGCAGTGACCGTGAGACAGTGGAGTTTGGGATCTTTAGAGGATGGAGCAGAACAAGAAGCAAGACCAGAACCCTGGATATCAGGAGAGTAGACTTTAGCCTCTTCAGGGCTCTGCTTGGAAGAATCCCATGGGTTACAGCCCTGGAGAGAAAAGAGGTCTGTGAGAGCCAGGTTGATATGCTCAAGAGTAACCTCCAAGCTCAAGAGTGGTCCATCCTAACAATCAGGAAATGGAGCAAAGGTGGCAGGAGACCTGTATGGATGAGCAAGGAGGTCCTGACTAAACTCAGAACAGGGAAGGAAGGCTGATGCACTCAATGCCTTCTTGTGGTCAGACCAGCCTTCAGGAATTCCAGGCCCCTGAGACTAGAGGGAAAGTCTGGCACAAGGAAGACTTATTCTTGGTAGAGGAGTATCAGGATAGGGAACATCTACACCAACTGGACATAAGTCCATGGGACCTGATAGGTTGCACCCATGAGTGCTGAGGGAACTGGCTGACATCACTGCAAGGCCACTCCGTTATCTTTGAAAGATTATGATGATAAGGAGAGATTCCTGAAGACTGGAAGAAAGACAGTGTCTTCAGGAGGGGCAAGAAGGATGATCCAGGCAACTACAGGCCAATCAACCTCACCTCAATTCCTGGAAGGTGATGTCTCTTCTTGTCCTTTTTTCTTCTCCATGCCTGCCTAGACTGTGCATGGCCTCTGTAGGAGCCTTTGGTGGGGGATGTTGTTCAAGCCTTTTGGGAGTCCAGACAGACTGTCTTAGCTCAGTCTCTGCTTTCTGAATGCCTGTTGACTTTTCAAACCCTTGTTCATGTGCTTGTTCCCTTGTCCAGTGTTTCCTTTTAAAAAAGCCATACTGTGTGACTCTCTCCACACTGTTGTGCTTCTACATGTACTCACTACTTGTTTTTTTTACTGGATCTGTCATGAATACCTGCTCCCTGTTTGACTGAGCAAATCCAGCAGGTTGTGAAGCTTTTATTTTTCACAAGTCATACTGATTCTTCCTCAGTATCACTCTTACTCATGTGCCCTGTAGTCCTGTTCTTCAGGTTAATGTCTACTGTACTGCCATGGACTTCAGAATTTAGTGATAGGTAGTTCCTATTTTAGAACTTGCATGGCATGAAACATTGTCTAATGCTCTAGTACAGAGTGGACTCTAAATGAGAGATTAAATAACATACTGATTGATTTAGTTATAAAACTGGGATTTAGAAAGCTGTTAATGTTTTCTCATTGTTTGTTTCTGCTCATTTTGTTGATCTGTTCTATGACACTTTCAACTGATGCTTAAGTGCAGAAGTCTGTTATATCTGCAGTAGAAGAATCTTTAAGTTAAAAAACCCAAGCAGACAAAAACCCAACAAACAACCAAAAAAAAAACCCACCCCAAGACCAAAAGGTATGTTTTCACTGCATTTTTTTTAGGTGGTTCTTCTACATAAACTGATGGACGTGGGGCCATGGACTCTCACGTATGCCTTTTCCATAAGCACAGCAAGAGTAATTACTTTCTACACCATTCATGAATTGTTCTTCGAATTTCATTTTTTAGCTTGCCATGTTGTATTGTGATTGACAGAAGTCATGATTGATTTTTTTTTCTTGTCTGTACATGACCTCAGCTTGTTGAAAAATGTTTTACTGTGTCTCATATCCTCCTTGTTTTGAGCATCTTAAAATGTTTTGTATGTGTGGTCCTCTTAGCCTATGATGATGTCTTTATACAACATCTTGCTTTCTAAAAAGATTTTATTCTCAGCTGCTTTTTCACTTGTTTTAACAAATACCTCAGTGTTCCCTAGTTGCCATGCTGAAACAATTGCAACAGTTGTAGATTTTTTTTCTTTGCTTTTTTTGCTACTTTAAGGATGCTGAAACCAAGTCAACTGAGGTTCTTGACAGTATCTTGGCAAATCTGCTCCCTTGTGCTACTGAGAACCAGGTGAAGAGTTGCTTTCTCTCTTGTGGCTTTCTAAATTAGCCACGCCACAGCACCTCACTACTAACATATGAAAATATAGCTCAGGTGTCACCTCCTGGATTACAGCTTGGGTTAGAATTGCTGCATTTTCTGCCCCTCTGATCTCCTCTAATGCCTCTGTTTTCCTTTGTAGCTGGTGGTCAATAACCACTGTGTAAATTAGTGTTGTTTCTGTATTCTGAATGCTGCTTGCAGTTTTCTTAACTTATTTTGAAATGTCTAGAGTCTGGAAATAGCATGTAAGGAAAAGGTGACAAAGATGAGCAGAGCAGCAGAATAATTTCTGACCAGGAGCAAATCTGGAAAAGACATGAGAAGAAACCTGTGTCATGAGTCCAAGCAAAGAGATTTGTATAGGAAGCAAATATTCAGCATTTCTCACAACACAAAAACTGTAAGCATGAAACAAAACTATCAAGCAGTAGGTCTTAATCCATCCGTTGTGCTTGTATGATGCTCTGATGTTGTAGAAGCCAAAAGCTAAAGACATTTACAAAAGGGTTAGACAAATTAACAGTATTTGGTGACTGCTGTTTTTTGGTTCCTGGAAGCAATTTTTGGCTCAGAATTTTTTTAAATTTTTAGAAGCTGGGAGTACATGTGAGTGAAGAATCATTGTATGTTTGCCTTGTTCTCTATACTTTTTCCTTTCAGCATTTGCTACCAGCTGCTGCTCTTACTGGCTTACACTGGAAGGGTTGGCATAGGCTTCAAGAATGAGTTTGTACCCTTCTCAAATGTGGGAAGCAGGAGACAAAATGATGAGAAATAACAAATGAAGGAAGGAATTTGAATTGATAGATTGTACTGATAGAAGATGACAAAAATGGAAGATGTCAGACAGATTATCTCTTGCATCCGGTGTTCTTTGGGAATGTTCAAAGACAGGTAGACGCTGTCTGGTGGCACTCTGCTCAGAAGTGTGATGAGACAAAGAACCAGAAATGGGCTTCATAGTTGCCAGATGCATTTATTCAACTTCCTTCTCTTGTTGCTGTGGACCCAGGCTGTTGTTCTAGTGGCTTGCTTTTTTTTTTTTTTTTTTTTTCCTGTCCAGAAGGGGCATGTGAGGCTTATCCTAGGAGGTTCTGCTTTGGTTTAACAGCACCTTTTTAGAAGTGTCACTGTATTAGAGACCAAACTAAGCATCAAATGTAAAGTTATTTAAAAAGCAAGTGGGCAGAAGAGTGTCTGTAGAGTCAAACCAAAGCAAAATCATAGGTATACGCTAAACAGAGGCACTTTTGGGGTGGTACGTCTCTGGAGATTTTCAGAGAGTTAGTACACCCCAAGTTAGGCAGGCTCCTTCCACCAGAACAGAGTTTGAGGGGTGACAGTTTCAGGGAACAGAAATATTTTTCTGGAGTTTCTCTCGGTGTTGCGGTAGACAGGTGCTTTCAGTGAATAACCATCTTGGGCTAGAAGTGTTGTCAAGCACATAATACCAGGCTAGTTCAGCTGAGCTGGCACTACTTACTTTGCTTTGAGCCTATTGCTGTGTTTAGTTCTCTTCTTTGCTTGACCAGTGCTGAAAATAAAAAAAGATGTTATTTTTATGATCTAGCAAGACCATCTTGAGCTTTCCTCCAGTTCAGTTTGATCATCTAAAACTTTTATCAATGTTATCATGAATTCATATTCTTTCTATCTTGTTGTTAGAGTTCTGGTGAGGTTTGGTTTTTTGTTTGGTTTG
This sequence comes from Anarhynchus alexandrinus, assembly GCA_008711295.1. Lineage (NCBI taxonomy): Eukaryota > Metazoa > Chordata > Aves > Charadriiformes > Charadriidae > Anarhynchus > Anarhynchus alexandrinus. The sequence goes on from VUYV01000344.1 coordinate 734,742, forward strand.
TTGTTTGTTTGTTGGTTTTTGGTTTTTTTTTTCTCCAGTGACTGAAGGTGTTACTGCTCCCAGCTGTCTGCTGTCTCCCTGTGCTGAAAGCTGCAGTGGGTCCTTATGTCTCAGTTATTTCTCTCTGCTCAGTGCCTTAGCTTAAAATTCTAGTGAAAGTGGCTTTTTGATTAACATTTTGGACTGTGAATTGGACCCTTGTGTTTCCTTCCCTTGTTTCTTGCTGGAATAAGAGCAGAGAAGAGGAGGAGAAAAATACGTACTAAATACGTACTAAAAATACTGCTGCAGGAGAAAAATATGTACTAAGCTACCACAAACTAGTTATGCTCAATCAGTCCTTTCTAATTAAGAAGCACCGTCTCTGGTTCTCTTTTTACCAACAGGTTCTGAATGGCTTTGATAATGCAATTTTTCTCTCCATCTAGCTATGTTCTCTCTACACAAGAATTGCATTAAGCGTTTATTCACTGTTCACAGTGTTGTTTTGGTGGTGTTAAGCTCTGTATTGTCTGTAATGCCTCAAAAGCATAAATTATTTACTGCCTGTTAAGTATCACACCAGCAACACCTTTTTGTGACAGTATTCAGAAAAACCTAGGGAAAAAGTCTGTCTTCCTTTGTACCTTGACATACAATTCCAGTTTATGCCCTGGAGTACAGGGAAGGGATTTGTCCTTGTATCCTGCACTGTGATTTAGTGTGTCTGTCTGAACCTACAGCCATTCAGCCCCAAGTTCCTGGTAGATGTCCTAGGGCAAGGATTTTGGCAGATTTAAAAGCTGAAGGGCAGATCGCCTAAAGAAGGGCCAGCATTAGGGAAGGAGTGTTGTAGATGCAGTACCTGATGGTGCAGAACCAGTGCTTGGCCTTTGGGCAATTGTATGTTGTATTGCAATTTGCAAATAGTGTATTTTCACTCAAGGGTCATCTATAATGAAAGGCTTTACAGCCTTAAAATCTCCGAGCTGTTGTTACAGTTTTTCTTTTGGCATTTTGGTGTGCTGTATGAAAGAGTTTAGCACAGTCATGGTACGCTTCTTTGTAGAACTTCCTAAATTTTGTAACTGATAATACAGAGTTATGTTAGCCAGAGGTTGTCTATGGCACAAGCCGTCAGCTGGGGGGGGGGAAGGGGGGGGATGGGGACGGGGACGGGATGGCACATGACCAAAAACCCAAACCCCGAAATTTGAATAAAGCTTGAAAGAATTCTTTAAAGAAAAGTAAGGTTGCATGGATAGACAGCCAAGTCCTTCCTGGTATGTGGTATGCTTGTAAACTAAAGGCTTCTCAGCCCTCGTAATGTCATATTTTAGTTAATTTCAGAGTATTTATGAGAATATAGTCTATCAGGAACTTAATTATATCCTGACTGCTTTTAATCAGTCTTTTTGAAGACCAGATGGTTGAGTCTGTCATTGGTGCTACTCTGATGTTGAAATAGGCACTCCTAGGGATAGCACAGTTTGCTTTCTTGTTTCTACATTTTGTGTGTTGTTATGAAATTTCTCTTCCCAAAGTTGGTACATTCTGCTTTTGGCTCTTCTCACTCCCCGATTGCTCTGTTTCTGGTTTACATTGGTAATAGTTGTTCTGGTATCCTTTGATAGAAGCAGTTGCAGCAATCTTATATGGTCTTGACATTTTAGCTATCTGATATACCTTTCAAATAATCTTGCATTCTAAAAACAATAAAGGCGTGGAAGACTTTGAGGTGCCTTGCTGCAGTCTGAATAGCTGATTATGTACTATATTGAATTGGGACGGGGAGAGGTCTGCAGATCCTTATCCTCTGAGGTAGAGAACAGGAGTGGAAGCTCATCTCTTAACAGTTGACATTTCTGTAGTTCATCTAGTTTCAGATTCTTTTTAGCTTTATAGTGCAAGAGTAGCCGAGTCAAATTGAATTGGGCCTCAGACCTGTATTCCACAAAATAAGTCTATCTTAAAGTGGTACTACTGTTAAAAAACATCTTCCATAGCAGGGTGTTGGAAATGAGGGCGAATAACTTAAGGTCTGATTGTAGGGTGTACTGATCTGCTTCAGTTCATCTCTTTGGAAGACTTGCACACTTCAAACATAGTATGTTTTGTTATGTCCCGCTGGGAATAAAAATTGAATCTTGTCTTTGGGACTAGATCACATCTGATCGTAGGTGCATATTAACTGAAAATGTTTGATATAGAGTGTTCTTAAACAACAGAAATCATCATGCACCCTTTTTTTCAAAGAAAGCTATGTGAAACCTGGTGCTGTGTTTCAATTCTTTGATAGTTAGCCTTTGGGATTTTCTCATATCTGAATACTTTTTTCCCCTTAGGTGAGTGGAATCAAGAGTCTCTATGAGTCTGAACTGGCTGATGCTCGAAGAGTTCTGGATGAAACTGCCAAAGAGAGGGCTAGATTACAGATTGAAATAGGAAAACTGAGAGCGGAACTTGAGGAGTTCAATAAAAGGTAAGGAAAGTCCTGCATTATATATATATTTTTTTTTTTTGTTTTTGTTTTTTTTAATTAGAATGGGCAATATTTGCAGTGGGAATCATACTAATGATGCTTCTTAAAATGCCTTAGTGGGTGTCTTTTGGAAGCATTGCAGATCAATAAGATACCGGCTTGTCAGAGGGAAATTCCTCAGCTTGTTGGCACAGCTAGTCAGAGCAGATAATCTGACCAGTATATACACAAATTTATTTGTAGGTAAGATTAATATACTGTGATTTGAACAATTCAGAGGTTAATTTTTAAACATTATCAGTTTTATTGTCTGGTTCACTGTTCACTGTATTGACTGATGGCAGAAATGAAGGAAAAGGGTGGCTCTGAGCACTTTGGGAATATGGAAGCAGCGTTGGCTTGAAAACAGATGAAGTTACAATGTAAGTGTGCTGGAAAAAGACCTTGTACCGACTACATTTTTAAAAACTGCTGTTCAGTCTGTGTGAAAGAGAATTGACCTAATAAACTGGCTACTTAAGCCAAATGTAATCCGTTATTTCTATTCCCACAAGGGAGGTTTTGTAATCAAATACTGTTTAGCAGTTAAAACTTCATTTTAAAATGAATATATGTGGTGGCAAAATTATTTTTTTTGCTTCTGATTGAATTTTGATACCTATTTTGGTAGGTAAGATTTGGGAGCAAAATATTTTTCCTGAGCATGTCAGTATGTACATCACCTGGATATGAAAGTTGCTGGCCATAAAATTGCTTTTAATCTAGCAGTGCCGGTACAGGCCTCCTGTCAGTCTCCCATCTCCCTTCATTTGCATCTAAGTGGTTATAAAAGGAATTAAGTGTTTCCTTCCCTTGTGTTTTTTTTCTGACTAGCTAGTTAATTTATGATGAAGTATTTCTTGTTTTCTCTGTAAACTTTGCTATGTCATTGGATCTTCACTTCCTGTGCTGGGCCTTCTTGTTAAAGTCAGCCATTGGAGATGTTTTGTGGACTTTGCCCCTAAAATAGCTGTCCAAACATGAAATAGCTGTAGTGTAAGCATCTCCATTTGAGTAAGTCTCTGTAAAGCCTACTGAACTTGGTGCACAGTTCATACTAAAAGATACGCCTGCGTGTAGTAGGATGACCTGTGCGCTAAAATTTATGGACTCAGTTAGCTAGGCCTTTGTTAACTATAAAAAGACCTGATGGTAACCAGGTCAGATGTAAACCCCTAAAGTTAAGTGACATGAATACCACCCAGCCCTGCTGTGATGTTCCTGTTGGGGACTGATTTCCCTCTTAAAAGTCTTAGGCCAGCAGTCTTGGCATTTATTTCAGATAATGTATTTTGCATGGCAGTCGGTGTTACATGGCCATCAAGGTTGTCTCCCTTGTCTTGGTGATGGCAAATACTCTGCTTGCTTGGCTTTTAAAGCAAGCTCCAGAACAGAGCAGCAGCAGTAACTGGGAATTTGGTTCCTCTCTCCTGTTCTGCAATATGCTTATTTCTGTATTTTGATTAAGGTGTCCTTATCAGAAGTATCTGTATTTGGCAGCTAATGAGAATCAGTGCCAATTGATTCAGGTTCTTCAGGCTTTTGATAGTGCTAAGAGATTTTACAAATACCTTGTTTTAGAATGTTGTGCACTTAAACTGGTGGAGAAGCTGTTTTCCCTTGGGTCTTGTCTCCCTTGCCCTTTGTTTGGACAATTGAGTTGCCTCTCACCAGTCACTTCAATGACTGGTTAATTCTGCCGGACTAATTTCAAACATTTTTTTTTGTTTTCTGAGACAGACTAAATATGAGGAAAATATACCTGGTTTTCTGATTTTTCTTTCTGTTCTTACAGTTCATAGGAGTAGAATTGAATTCTTCCCTGGCTTGAAAATTTCTTCTACCAGATTGCTTCCAGTCCCTTGAGGTGCTTGTAATGTACTTGGAGTGTTCTCAGGGTGCCTAGCTCGGGTCACGTGGAAGGTTATGCTTGTGATGTGGCCAGATTTTAAATGTGATTTTTGCAAATGCAGCTTTTAGAAGTCTGTTTGCCTGGTTTGCACAGTGTCCACCTAGCTCATGACTGAAGTCCTCCTTGCCCATACTGACAGTCAGATGGTGCTTCTCACAGGCCAAGCTTGCTTCAGTGCTTTGAGAACTGTGTATAGTGGAAGAGTAGGTTAGTGTGTAATTTTATGTTCACTACAGCCATGTTCCTGTTAATGCGGCCCAGGGTGCCTTTAGCCTTCTTTGCTTCTGTGCCCTGCTGGTTCACAGAATCATGGAATAGTTTGACTTGGAAGGGACCTCTAAAGGTTATGGGCAGGGACATCTTCCACTAGATCAGGCTGCTCAGAGCCCTGTCCAACCTGATCGTGAATGTTTCCAGCGATGGGGCATCTAGCACCTCTCTGGGCAACCTGTGCCAGTGTTTTACCACCCTCATTGTAACGAAATTTCTTCCTTAGATCTAGTCTAAATCTTCCCTCTTTTAGTTTAAAACTATTATCTCTTGCAACAGGCCCTGCTAAAAAGTGTGTCCCCATCTTTCGGGTTTGCCTGAGACCAGCCAAGGGATGTTGTGCCAAGGAAAGAGGAATGGGGTGCTGGTGAGGGTGTGCAGCCATTAGCTCCAAAATGTGCTGGCTACACTGCAGCATGCTCACAGTCTTACGTAGACGAGCCAGAAGCTCGTGGACCAACAGGAGCCAATGGAGAGGCACAGTTAATACATAGCAAAGGAATGCTGCCTGGAGAGCAGTGCAAAGTAATTACAGCTGCTCCAACCAGGTCAGCCTCAAGGAAGACAAGGCTGAAGTGCCTCTATACAAATGCACGGAGCATGGGGAACAAACAGGAGGAACTAGAGATGTGCGCACGACTTCAGGAGTACGATCTCATTGGCATCGTAGAAACTTGGTGGGATGACTCCTATGACTGGAGTGTTGGAATGGAAGGCTACAGGCTCTTCAGGAGAGACAGGCAAGGGAAACGAGGAGGTGGTGTTGCCTTGTATGTTAACGAGCAGCTGGAATGCATGGAGCTCAGCCTGGGGATGGATAAAGAGCCAACTGAGAGCCTATGGGTTAGGATTAAAGGGAAATTGGGAGCAGGGGACATCACAGTGGGGGTCTGCTACAGGCCACCCAACCAAGAAGATCCAGTGGACGAAGCCCTTTATAGACAGATAGGGGTGGCATCACGTTCACAGACCCTGGTTCTCATGGGTGACTTCAACCACCCTGACATCTGTTGGAAAGGTAACACAGCCAAGCATAGGCAATCCAGGAGGTTCTTGGATTGCATTGAGGACAACTTCCTTCTCCAAGTGGTTGAGGAGCCAACAAGGAAAGGAGCTATGCTGGACCTTGTTCTTACCAACAAGGAGGGGCTGGTAGACAGTGTCAAACTCAAGGGTAGCCTGGGCTG
>VUYV01000344.1:742498-771096 GCA_008711295.1 Anarhynchus alexandrinus
AAACTGGAAGAGGGCAGGTTTAGATTGAACATTAGGAAGAAGTTTTTCACTTTGAGGGTGGTGAGGCACTGGAACAGGTTGCCCCGAGAGGTTGTTGAGGCCCCATCCCTGGAGGTGTTCAAGGCCAGGCTGGACGTGGCCTTGGGCAACCTGGTCTAGTGGGAGGTGTCCCTGCCTGTGGGACAGGGATCTTCAAGGTCCTTTCCAACCTAAACCATTCTATGATTCTATGATCTTTCTTATAAGCCCCTTTTAAGTACTGGAAGGCTGCTATAAGGTCTCCCCAGAGCCTTCTCATCTGCAGGCTGAATGACCCCAACTCTCTCACCCTGTCATCATGGGAGAGGTGCTCCATCCCTCTGGTTATTTTTGTGGCCTCCTCTGGACCCACTCCAACAGATTCATGTCTTTCTTGTACTGAGGACTCCAGAGCTGGACACAGGTGGGGTCTCACCATAGTATAGGTGGAGAATCCCCTCCCTCAACCTGCTGGCTGTGCTGCTTTTGATGTAGCCCAGGATATGGTTGGCCTTCTGGGCTGCAAGCGCACATTGCCGGCTCATGTCCAGCAGTACCTTCAAGTTCTTCTCCTGTCATCCCCCAGCCTGTATTGATACCAGGGGTTGCCCTGACCCAGGTGTAGGACCCTGCACTTGGCCTTGTTGAACCTCATGAGGTTCACATGTGCCTGCTTCTTGAGCCTATCCAGGTTCCTCTAGATGGCATCCCATCCCTCAGGCATGTCAATCTCACCAGTCAGCTTGGTGTTGTCTGCAAACTTTCGGAAGGTGCACTTGATCCTACTGTCCATGTCATTGATGAGGATATTTAACAGTACTGGTCCCTGTACGGACCCCTGAGGAACACTGCTTCTCACTGATCTGATCTCCATTTGGACGTTGAGCCATTGACCACTACCCTCTGAATGCGACCATCCAACCAATTCCTCATCCACTGAACAGTCCACCCATCAAATTCAACTCTCCAATTTAGAGAAGCATGTTGTGGTGGACCTTGTCAAAGGCCTTACAGAAGTCCAGACAGATGACATCCCTAGCTCTTCCCTTGTCCGTTGTTGTAGTCACTCCATCATAGAAGGCCACTAGGTTGGTCAGGCAGGACTTGCCCTTGGTGAAGCCGTGCTGGCTGTCTCAAATCACCTGCCTGTCCTCCATGTGCCTTAGCATTGCTTCTAGGAGGATCTGTTCCATGATCTTCCCAGGCCCAGAGGTGAGTCTGAGAGGTCGGTAGTCCCCAGGGTCCTCCTTTCTACCCTTTTTGAAAATGGGTGCAGTCACTGGGAACTTTGCCTGACTGCCGTGACTTTTCAGATATCATGGAGAGTGACTTGGAAACTTCATCAGCCAATTCCCTTGGGACTCTGGGATGTGTCTCGTCCCATAGACTTGTATATGTTCAGGTTCCTCCGGTGGTCACGAACCTGATCTTCTCTTGCAGTGGGAGGAATTTATCTCCCCCAGTCCCTGCCTTGCGGTCCATCTACTTGATAGGTGTGGGAGAGAGGCTGCCAGTGAGGACAGAGGCAAGAAAGTTGAGTCCCTCAGCCTTCTCCACGTCCGTTGTTACCAGTTTGCCAGTCTTGCTCATTGGGGAGGGTACGCTTTCTTTGACCTTCCTTTTCTGGCTGACATACCTGTAGAAGCCCTTCTTATTTTTCTTAATGTCCCTTGCCAAGTTCAGCTCCAGCTGCGCCTTGGCCTTCCTGTCCCCATCCCTACGCAACTGGGCAATGTCCCTGTACTCTTCCCAGGATACCTGTCCCTGCTTCCACTGCCTGTGCGTTTCCTTCTTGCCCTTTAGTTTGACCAGCAGGTCTCGACTCAGCCATGCTGGTCTCTGGCCCTCCTTTCCTGACTTCTTACACCAGGGGATCAAGAGCTTGCACTCTATGAAAGTGTCCTTAAAGATCTGCCAGCTCTGTTGTGCTCCCTTGTCCCTGAGGACAGTTTCCCAGGGGGTCCTATTGACTGACTCCTTGAAGAGCTGGAAGTTTGGTTTCCTAAAATTCAGGGTCCTGACTTTACTCTTTGCTTGACCCTTATCCCTCAGGACTGCAAACTCCACCAGTGCATGATCGCTGCAGCCCAGGCTGCCTCCAATCTTGACGTCACCAATCAGCTCACTTGCATTGGTGAGCAACAGGTCCGGTATCGCAGGGCTGTCTCTTATCTGGCTTAAGAGGTTATCCTCGATGCGTTCCAGGAGTCTCCTGGATTGCCTACAGCTCGCCATGTGGCTTTTCCAGCAGACGTTGGGGTGGTTGAAGTCCCCCAGCAGGACGAGAGCCTGCACGCACAATGTCTCCTGGAGCCGGAGTAACAGGCTTGTCAACAGGCTCCCTTTGATGGGGTGGCCTGTAGTAGACCCCAACCACAGGGTTCCCTTTTGCCTCAGTCACTAATTCTTACCCATAGGCTTTCACCCTGCATGTGGCTGTTCTTCAGAGACAGCTCTTCACGCTCTACCCATTTCTTGATGTAGAGAGCAGGGCCTCTGTCCCTCCTTCCTCCCCCGTCCCTTCTGAACAGCCTGTAGCCATTGATAGCCACACTCCAGCCATGGGATTCCTCCCGCCAGGTTTCAGTAGTGGCAACCAGGTCATAGCTTTCTGGCAGCATGGTGGCTTCCAACTCCTCCTGTTTGTTGCCCATGCTGTGTGCATTGGTGTAGGGGCCCTTCAGCTGGGCTGTTGGCTGTGTCACCTTCTTAGAGGAACGCTTCTTAATTCTTTTGAGGTATTTCACCAGTGTTTCCCTGTTGATTCCTGTTACCTCAGGAGTCCCTGGCTTATCTCCGTAAGACTTCCAGTGTGCTCCAGTGTACCCAACACATCTCAGAGCAACAGGCCGAACGCCCTTGCTGGCACCCTGTCTCTGTAACCTTGGCGTGTTGTCCCACAGCTTGTCACAGGCAAGCCTGATACTATCCCTCTTCCCCTTCAAGTCTACTTCAGCTTCAAGTCATGTTCAACTGTAATTTCAGGGAGCTTTGTCATAGAGTGAAACTAGTCTTGGTTCCAAATTAGAGATTGATCTGCAGAAGATAGCGAGGAGCGTTGGTTAAGATGTTAGCAACCCATGCACATCTCAGTTCAGTTTGCAAATGAATAATGGGATATATTATTTTCTTACATTACAAGTGGGATTCAGATGCCTGAACATCAATGTCTCTTGCATTATGGACATTGTCAGTTATCCTGCATTATGGTATAAGTCTCCCATGGGTCCTTTTTGTTATACATGCCAGTGCACCTGGGTAGGGCAGTCCTAAACATGGATACAGGCTGGGCAATGAGTGGACTGAGAGCAGCCCTGAGGAGGACATGGTATTGGTGAATGAAAAACTGAATATGAGCCAGCAGTGTGCGCTGGCAGCCCAGAAGGCCAGTCGCATCCTGGGCTGCATCCTCAGCAGCGTGGCCAGCAGGGCGAGGGAGGGGATTCTGCTCCACTCTGGGGAGACCTCCCTGCAGTGTTGCCTCCAGCTCTGGGGGTCCCAACATCAGAAGGACATGGACCTGTTGAAGCGGGACCAGAGGAGCCCCTCTGCTGTGAGGATAGGCTGGGAGAGTTGTGGGTGTTCAGCCTGGAGAAGAGAAAGCTCCAGGGCAACCTTAGAGCAGCCTTCCAGTATCTGAAGGGGGCCTACAAGAAAGCTGGAGAGGGTCTTTTTACAAGGGCATGAAGTAATAGGATAAGGGGTAACAGTTTCAAAAGGAAAGAAGGGAGATTTTGGTTAGATATGAGGAAGAAATTGTTGCCTGTGAGGGTGGTGATCCCCTGGCGCAGGTTGTCCAGAGAAGCTGTGTCTGCCCCATCCCTGGAGGTGTTCAAGGCCAGGTTGGACGGGGCTTGGAGCAACCTGGGCTGGTGGGGGGTGTCCCTGCCCATGGCAGGGGGGTGGGACCAGGTGAGCTTTAAGGTCCCTTCCAACCCAAACCATTCTTTGTTTCTGTGTGTTTTAGAACATGTATAACACATACCTGTACCTTGAACACAGCTCATGAATTTAAAATTTTTTCTATTGAGCCAAGTTCCTAATTAGGTTCATAAAGCAGTTGGATATTTCACTTTTTATAAAGTGAAACTATCTTTAGGACGTTATAACACTGTTTCTATGACAGCTTAACTTTTTAGTTTAAAGATGTTTCTATCAGGAGTAGGAACATATTTTTAAATCTAGGATTAAAATACTGTTGTGAAAATGGACGTTCTGATACCCTTCTGAAGCAGGTATGGTTCTTTCTTGTATGATATGTAACAGCTTCCAGTGCTTTTGTGTGCATCTTTTGCTGCTTGATGAAACTTTTGATGGCTCGAGGGAGGGGATGAGAGGAGGAGGCATAGATGGGAACGTTTAATTTACTAGTGAGGTGCACAATATTTTTGCACAATTGCTGATTGTATTTCAGCACAAGACTGCTGAACGAGACCTGGCATAGTGATCAGGGTGCATTCAGTCATAGCAGAGATAACTTTGACCTGGTAAAGGAAAGTCTCCTATCCTGATGTTCATGAAGCGTCTATTCATATCTTTACCCGTGTCACAGGTCCCCAGGTCAAGCACAGCCTGGAGGTAGACATATGTAGGCCTCGTCCATCTGCTCCTTTTAGCAGTCTTCCTGCTTGAGCTGCAAGCTCCCAACTCTTGAGTCGTGTGACTGTCTTGCTGTGGCTTCCTCTGCCTGCTATTTCTCATGGTCCCTGAAACATTTCCCTTGAGCAAACTTGGCTGCTTTCTGGAAAAAAAAGCTCTAGAGGGTTGCTCTAACCTGGTGTTCTCTAAGAACATTGGTGTGTCTCAACAGACACATCGACTGCTGTTTGTAACTTCCAGGCATCTCGGAGACCCCCTAAAGTGGGTTGCACCTTTTGTAAAGTCTTCTGTCAATTTTCTGCATGAAGATAATAAACCAGGTTGGAGTGTCTTCCAGTGTTAGTGTTCATGAAGGAGCAGAAGTTATCACTGTCAGGAATTCTTTATGGTGCTTTGTCAAGCTGCACATTGAACATCTCCCTGGGAGTACGTGTATGCTGCCTGGCTTCTGCAGGTGGGAGGAAGCTATGGACCGTGTAAGCACACGCTGCTGTTCATGCTCCATGTGAAGCAGCATTTACCTGCACAGAAAGAAGGTTTCCAATGTGATTGTCTGTGACACATGCACAGTTCCTTGTTTTACTGCGTGACACATGTGATGCAGGGGCATGTGTCTGGAGAGTCTATTTTGAAGACTTTCTGGTTGCTGCTAAATAACTGTCTTTTAAGTAGAAGTCATGTTTTGTCTATATGTCTCCTGCAAGCTGCTGAGCTTGAAGACACTGCGCATATGTTGCAGGACAGGATTCACAGTGACAGATTGTACCACTGATTAAGAAAAATTGGTTACAGTTGAATGAGAACAATTTCAGAGATCTACACCAAGGAATGCAGAGAAAACACATGAGCTTCATAGCTAAAGCGTATCACAAAACAAGTCTGTGGATTTGTTCTATTGTTAGGAAAAGATGCACATCTTGCTGAAGCATGTAAAGAGATACTGTCTGTAGGGCACACCAGTACCCCATAAAGCAGGATTTTTTAAAAATAATTCTGGGCATCACATTTTGTTAGGGTTATAGGCAAATTAAAAATTTAAGAGGACAGTACAAGTGATCAGAAGTTTGGGAACCAAGACTCAGGGTTTGGGCTGGGGAGCAAGGTTTGTATAATCTAGAGCAGTGGTTTTCAGCTTTTTTTCCCTTTGTGAACATAATGTTTTTTCCCATGTTTGGAGTTGCAGACCAAATATAGAGCTTTTCAAAGCCTATAGGTAGTAGGACTCCCCTTTAAATTATTTCTGTGGGCCCTTAAAAGCAGCTCACTGACCACAGGCTGAAAACTATGGATCTGTAGAAGAGGAAGTTTGAAGAAAGGGAAGGAGAAAAATGAATTCTAAGATGATTTAAGAGAAAAAGACAAAAAGCCATTCCCTGCATTCTTATTGGTGTGAGACTAGACTAGGAAGCTTAAACTGCAGCAAGGAAGGATTACTTCATGTAACAGAACAGTTTTTTAATAACATGATGCCACACACCTAAGAGAAGCTGCAGAAAGTCAGTTTGTTAGAGGAAAAGGTAGACAAATACTTGGCAGGCAGGAGGAAAATGACCTGGATGATTTCTGCGAGTTGGATATAACAGCTTGAGTAGTCATATTTAAAGTGACGAGGGTTGCTTTGCTTGTAATGAATACTGCTGAAGAAATACTGGTTTATTCCTGAAAGGTGATGATGTTTCCATGGTGGATTACTGCTTTGTGTGGTAATACATCCTAGAGAATGGGTTTTGTCACACCAGTTACAAAACGTTGGGGATGTGCATGGACCTCTTTGGGAGATGCATGCGCTCTGCTTCTCAGGGGCTGTAGTCCAAAGTGATAGATGTCAGCAATTAAATGTGCTGTGCAGCAGCGAGATGAAAAAAATACTCTTTACACCTTGTGTGTAGAGCAGCTTTATCATCATGTCTTAGCTGAGTTGCCTTCTTGTTTTCCTTTTATCAGGCAAAGCATTTACAGCACATTAGTGCAAGCTGCGAGTTTTAAGAGGCATTTATGATTACTTTTATTAGCTGCATTTCCAGGTTACTCTGGGAGCCATCTAGTGGTACACTAATCCTAATAAAATGTGTATAATAACGAAATAACTGTAGTTGTAACCAAGTCATGGTCAAGATGTGTGTGCACCCACGTATAAATGTAACTAACTTTTTGTTTCAGCTACAAGAAGAAAGATGCAGATTTGTCTGTGGCTCAGGGTCGCATTAAGGATCTTGAAGTGCTGTTCCATAGAAGTGAAGCAGAGCTCAATACTGTCCTGAACGAGAAACGCAGTCTGGAAGCAGAGGTAGCAGATTTGCGTGCCCAACTTGCTAAGGTATGTCAGCCATTGCTTCCTTGCAATGGAGAGGCTGTGTGTTGTAAAATTTGTTATTTTTCTTTGCGGCTAGTTTATAGTCTGAACATCGTTGATCCAGTTTGCTTACTGCTGAACCCTAGCCTGCCCCTCTTGGATATAAAACTAAAATGTAAGAATCCAAAGCAACATGGTGTTTTAAAAATTTTGCTAGTGAAAAGCTTTTATTTAAAATTTTCTGGTGTTTCTATATTTGCGAGATACCAGGTTACTAAATGTTGTCCTTTGTAAGGTGCTGCATCATTTTAAACTTACATTGTAGTACCCAGTGGGACTACACTGGCAAGAAAAAGAACATGCAACATAGTGCTTGAGGAATTAATAATCCTCAGCTCCATTATCGTACTGTATTGAAATAATCCTACATTTTAAATAACTGGTATAAAAGCATGAAAGCTTGTTTTAAATATTCACACACACACTTTTTTTTTTTTTTGGAAAATCAGTGGCTTGACATTAGATTTGTTGTTGTGAGTAATTGGTCCAAAGATGCCAAATGAAGAACATAAAGGGATTATGGATGGGAAATAGGGATCCAGACAAAATTACATCTTTATCTTTAAAATTCTTTACTAGGCTGAAGATAGTCATGCTGTGGCTAAGAAGCAGTTGGAGAAGGAGACGCTCATGCGTGTGGATCTGGAGAATCGGTGCCAGAGCTTGCAAGAGGACCTGGATTTCAGAAAGAATGTGTTTGAGGAGGTAGTATCAACCTAGCAATCTCATCATAGTCTGAAGTTTATGTAGCTTTTATTGAAACTGACTATAAGCAATTACTGACTAGCCCAGGTAGGGAGAATTGGTATTATCCTTGCTATAAATGGGTTGAGTAATAAAACAGTTAATGGTTTTGCAGGAGTTATGTGGTAAATCACTGGCAGAGCTGGCATGAGAGTCAAGCGACAAGGGTATTGTTCCATGGGCAGGTGAGCTAACGTAGTAGCTGAGTGCTGTGAGAAAGGCAGAGTCTTGTTCCCTCTCTCTGGACCTGGTTGCATGGCACTGCTCCTTACTTGCACCAACTTTGGTAGCTGGTGGACCTGACTATAACCTGTTTTCATTGACAAGAACAGTGTGCAATTACCCTGCTTTTTGCAAGGGTAGTTTTCTGCCTGTTTAGTGAGTTGAGTTGGCTCATAGTTGTTCTAGTGAGGACCAGAGTTTTTATTAAGTAAATAGTGGGAATGCACAGGTAGGAGTTGGGAAAGGGAAGCATGACCTTCTGTCTGTACCAGATGCAAAGTGTTATGTCAGTTTATTCCATCTTGTTAAAACCAACTCTGACCTTTTGGTTTTTCTGCAAGCGCGTTCAATTAGTGGCTGCTGAGCAATTGCCATATGCTTCTGCCCGTCATCTCACCTATGCTAGTTGTGATGTTTGGCTCACCATGCACCAAACCATTTCAGCCCGATGAACTAGTAAAATACTTGGGGGGTTTTGGCTGAGTTTAGTTCTTGCGAGCTTAAGTGGCTGTAATGTCTTACCATGGAATGAAATGAGTGCGCAGACTGGATTAAGGGATGGGGCAGGTCTGTGGGGCTACGGACAGGGGCTGGAGCAGGGCAAAGAAGCCAGCTAAGCAGGTAGATGTCCCTGAGTTGTACTGACTATTGTCTCACTTCCATGCTCTGGAGTAGTTGGATTGCTGCATGTGACTGCAGTAACAAACCCTTGCTTGGTTGTAGGGCCTTAAAGTAACTGTGCTTCCTGAGGAGAGTTGTGTTGCTGCTGACTAAAGGTGAAGCTAAATGAGACAGCAGAAACTAATCTTAAAGCTTGCCACACTGAAGTGGTGGTTTTCCTGTAGCCATCCCTGGAGCTCTTTGATCTTTGTATGGACCAGTTCAACAGACAAAGAAAAAACGGAATTGGTTTGCTTTAGGTTAGTGAATTCGTTTGATTCATTGAAGGGTCCAAAGCTCTATTAGAGTTAGAATGTCATGATTGGAGTGTGGCAAGTGAAGCCTGCTTATTCTAGTGGTGTTAAACTGTGAGATCAGCTCAGCCCTTCACCTGGTGCTATGTAGTCCCCCATGATATTTTTGTGCCCTCCAAGGGGTCGTTGCCTACAGTTAGTGAGAGACTGCTGCTTGCTAGTTTTCTTGGCATAAAAATTCACCACAGAAGGGGAAAGTGTCTTCCAGATCACATCAGGGCACATTGCTGTGAGTAGAAGGGCATGTTTCTAAGAGTCTATTTTTAGATGTAGAGCATTTCTGCAAAACAACATGTAAAGTCGTGCTGAATTTGTGTTAGCCTGCTATGACTCCAGTTTAGGCATGCAAAGTGAGCCTTGCTTCACTTGCCTGCTATTCCTGCTCATGGCCCTGCTGCTACCTTCAGGCCTCCTCCCAGCACTCAGTACCGCTCCCCTGTTTGTCCTGCCCTGAAGGGAGAAATTGTTTCTTTCTGATACCATGCGTTCAGGCCTGGCCAGGTCTCGGCATGATTAAGGGCGTGAGTAAGTCTTGCCTCGCTAGTTTGGGACTGGTGTTCGAGGCACAGAGCAGTCATACTTCTCTAAAAACAGAAATTTCTTAGTACAAACTCTGACCAGAAAAAAATTATGTTTTCAGGATTGCTTCGTTTGCTGCTTTCTTACTAATGTAACCAAAATCTAATGAGTAGGGGTCATACAGTATACAGAAAAAGAAAATCTGCATGTACTTAAATGTGAAATTTGAAGATGCAGTTTTTCTCTATAGTGATTATTTTTTCAATATGTCTAATGGTCACAAAAGGTGTTTGTTTGTATTTGACTCTTTGTAGACTGCCATTGTGATGTAGGTATGTATATTGAGAAGGAAAGGGCTTGTAGTGCAGCACATGGAATCTCTCTGCTGTGTAAAAATTCACGGTTCCCCCCTCCCCATTTTGACATTTGTAACATAAAACAGCTCCTTACTTAAAAACAGGGTTAAAAATATCTATATACAGTTTAAGTCAAATCACTGCTAAGAATTGTATCCTGCTAAATGAGAACAGTAACTTGCATCTGTTAGTACATGCAGTAATTCTTAGGCCTAAATGCCTTCAGTACCGTAGCTCCTACATACTAAATAATTAGCACTGAATTAGTTAATTCTGAATGTAATTGCTTGTACTAATGTGGGAATTTGTCCCCATTTCTTTTTGTGTGTGTAGGAAATTAGGGAAACAAGAAAACGACATGAACATCGTTTGGTCGAGGTGGACACTAGTCGCCAACAGGAGTATGAATCCAAAATGACTCAGGCCCTGGAGGATCTGCGAAATCAACATGATGAACAAGTCAAACTGTACAAAATGGAGCTCGAGCAGACCTATCAGGCTAAGGTAACTACTGCTGCCCACAGCACTGTCTGACAGGAAGTCTAGGTGGTGAGATAAGACCGTTTCCATCAGCCCTACTGTCTTTAAGGAGACAAGTAGTTGGAGGTGGTGGAGAGATGTGCAATAGGTGCAACGTGTTGGCTCTGAGAAGCTGGAGGGATGGGTTGGGGAGCTTGGGGAATGGCTATGTTTCAGTATGGGTTTTTGACAGAATGCAGTGAGCTTGCAAACTAACGGACATACTGGGAGGTGCTCCATGTCTGAGGTTGCATTGCCACTTTACTCTTACTGTGGCCTTTGCAATGTTCTTACTAGCCCAAACACTTTTTTAAATGTGTGTGAGCCTTATCGCATTTCAGTGGTCTAAGTTAGTTCTGGACTGGAAAATTACTAGATGCAGTTGTGGTTTCATTGGTGGCAGGGAAACTTCAGGCAAGGTATTAGACCTTTTTTGACCAGCTTTGGTGATGAAAAGCATGGTCTATAAATCATATGGGTTGGAAGTGACTGTTACAGGTCATCTAGTCCAACGCCCCTGCCAGGGGCAGGGACATCTTCAACTAGATCAGGTTGCTCAAAGCTCTGTCCGACCTGGCCTGGAATGTTTCCAGGGATTGGGGCACCTACCACCTGTCTGGGCAACCTGGGCCGGTGTTTCACCACCCTCATCGTTTAAAAAAAACCACAAAAACCAAACAAATAAAAATTCTTCCCTGTGTAGTCTGAATCTACCCTCTTTTAGTTTAAAACCATTACCTCTTGTCCTATTGAAACAGGCCCAGCTAAAAAGTCTTGTCTTCATCTTTCCTAAAATTGCAGAATCACAGAATGGTAGGGGTTGGAAGGGACCTTTTGGAGATCATCTAGTCCAACCACCCTGCCAAGGCAGGTTCATGTAGAGCAGGTTGGACAGGAATGTGTCCAGGCGGGTTTTGAATATCTCCACAGAAGGAGACTCTACAATGTCTCTGGGCAGCTTGTTCCAGTGCTCTGTCACCCTCAAAGTAAAGAAGTTTTTCCTCATGTTCAGATGGAATTTCCTGTGTTCCAGCTTGTGCCTGTTGCCCCTTGTCCCATTGCCAGGCACCACTGAAAAGAGTCTGGCCCCATCCTTTTGACACCTGTCCTTTAGATATTTACAGGCGTAGATAAGATCCCCTCTCAGTCTTCTCTTCTCCAGTCTAAACAGACACGGGTCTCTCAGCCTTTTCTCATAAGAGAGGTTCCCTTGATCATCTTTGTAACCCTCTGCTGGACTAAGCCCTCTTTAAGTACTGGAAGGCTGCAATAAAGTCTCCTGGAGCCTTCTCTTCTTGAGGCTGAAAGACCCCAACTCTCTCAGCCTGTCCTCCACAGCAGAGGGGCTTCAGCCATCGGATCATTTTTGTGGTCCCCCTCTGGAGCCACTCCAACAGGTCCATGTCCTTCTGACGGGGGCTCCAGAGCTGGACACAGTACTCCAGGTGGGATCTCAGCGGAGCAGAGTGGAGGGGAAATGTGAATATAGGAGTAATTTAATCCAGAAGGATGCTTCTTAAACTTCTTAAATATTTGCATTCTTATGGTTTATCTGCCTGTTGTTGTGGATGAGTAGAACGCACCTCACTCAAAAGAAAGAAGCAGCAATATGTTTTATTGAGGTAAAATAAGAATTTGACAGAGTTCAATAAGTTTGGTGGAATTTAACAAAGTTTAACAGTGGTTTGACAAGGTTCAATAAGTCTGACGGCAAGGTTCACCTTATTAATTACTGCACAGAAGGAACATACAAAGGAAAATTGAGTTAGAATGATTCACACAGAGACTGGAGACACAAAGAGAAAGGAGAACCCTCCTGTTGAGTTATGAGGTTCAGAGTGGACCCCCTTGCTTCCTAAACTCCTTTTGGAGCCTAGGTGCAGCTGGGTCCAGTTTTAGTCCCAAACTTGGTCAATGGTTTATGTCTAATGGAATTATCCATGCAATGTTTATAATAACATGGAGTAGCTACATAGATTAGTAATGTTTATAGTATTAACTCAGCATGCTATATTAGTCACTTACCGAGGATCTGTCGTGGGTAAGGGATCTCTCTGCCTTGGCTAAGGAAGGATCTCTTGGTCTCAGGTAAGGAATCTCTAACCTTGAGAGTTGTTCTGCTCAAGGGGAGAGTCACCTGGCATGCAGCCCAGCTGCCATTCAGGGAGAGCTCAGATTGGGCCCATCCTGGTGCTAATATTGATAGGGTGGAGTAGTTGGCTGTCAGTCAGTAGTATAGACATGATAGATGTCTTTAGCTCTGGTTTCTTGTTCTGTGCTTTGGTTATCTTGCACTTTTGGGTTTCAAAACCACCTTTTGAAATATTTTTCAAGACACCTTCACTCCCTTGTAAGTGAGTCAGGAGCTTTCCAGCTTGCGAGTTCACCCCAAAGATGTGAGGCCAGTTTTCCTTAGTCAGCCTGAACCAAACTAGGACTAGGAGTCAAGTGTATCTGCGAATCCTGAGTTAGCAAAGCCCAGTTCATCCAGCACTGGGAACATGGGAGGAGCAGCAGCTTTGTTGTTGGTACAATTGCAGGTTACAGGTTTGTTGTGTGTTTTAGTTGGTTTTTTGTTGTTGTTTTTGTTGCTGTGTGTTATATATGTATTCCTTGCCCTACCTGAAGGAATTAGGCAGCTGCCAGATTTCTGGTTATTGAAAATACTTGCCAATAATTCCAGCCACTTCTAATTAATTTGTGGTGGAGAAATTATGGTGCTGCTAACATTGTTCTCCCCCACCCTTCACCAAGACTCCCTTTGAATTCTTTGGTTTGATGATTTACAGTTTGAGAAACACTGATCTACAAATATTTAACTATTTCTTACAGCAGCAACAATATAGATAATAGATACTACAAACCAAAATCAAGTACAGTTAGCAGTCTTGGGATTATTCACAGAAGTTAGGAACATACAGTATTTTTATACAATGAGATATTTGGATTGACTTGTCACAGTCCAAAGGTGATCCAGGGCAGAAAATGCCTAGTAAAACTAAGGAGAAAAAAAAAGGAAAAAAAAAGTCTTCAAAATACAGACTTGGAGAATGAAAAAGTTACGAGATTTGAACAGGGGTATGAACAAATTTAAGCTGCTTTTTCATCTCATAAAAGGTGATGGTTATGGGTGAAGTTGGAATGTGAAGGTGTTGCAGATGGAAGTATTTGACTCAGTTATGATTTAGCAGCAATTCAACATTTATTAGTGACTTGAGGTAGATCAAGAGGTTGAATTTTAGCAGGACTTAATCATGAACTGATTTAAAGGTTTACAAAGTGATTTAACAAAATAACTAAACAGCAACTTAATTACAGATTTGAAGATGGTAAAATTCACACTAACTTAATATAAAGTATCCCAAATCAGTACATACACATATGGGCAAAAGCACAGATCTCAAATTAATGCATATACATATAAGCAAAGCATATAAGTGTGCGCATACGCACACCAGTCTGTAACTGCTGAGATCAAACATCTCTTAATATCGCACGACTCTCAACGAGCTGGTGGGTACCCCTTGTAACTCCTACGCATGCAAATGGAAGAACATCCACATCCATAAAGCTAATGTATATTTATCATAAACATGTAAATGGAGAGGTGGATGAAAGAGAGGCTAGCCTATAGTTAAAATTTCTCTTTTCTTGAGTTAGAGTAAATACAATACATTGGCATTCCTCAATGGGTGGTAATTGAGGCTCAAGAGGGCTTGTCTCTCCCTGGCCTTCTAGTCCTCGAGGCGCTTGCCTGAGCGACGTCCCAACTCAGGGGAGATACTGGCCACAGCGTGCTGTGATTCAGAAGAGCTCAAAGGGTCTTTACTAGAATCGCTAGTTACAGGATCTGAGATAATTGACTTCCGTCAGGTACTTTTCCACTCTGGCCCAGCTCAGACAATGGAGTATTTCGGTACTTTCCATGGTTACGCAAGCTCAGGAATTGCTAGGACTTGTGGTCCTGGTACCCCCTCCTCTCTGCAGCCACAATCCATATGGCGTCAGAAGTGATTAATTATTGTAGTTATCTTCAAATGGTAGGAACCATAGGAGCCACGCACACTAGGGGGTTGCCATAGTATTCTAGTCCGTTACTCCCCACCTTCAAACAGTGGGAGCTATGGGAACCAGATACGCTACGGAGTTGCCGTAGTGTTCTAGTCTGTTGCTCTCCACCCTTTCTTTGTTTCATGTTAGACCATTATGTCTCGTTTTGGTAGTTGTATTATCATGTAGCCCAGGTGGGGAAGAAATTGAGACCAAGTACTGAGAGGCCTAAGGCAGGGCGGGGGGATTGCACCACCACACAAGGGAAAAACAAGCTTAGCTGTGAGCTTCAGTCTGTGGATTTCTGGATAAAGATGCATCCCTGCTCAGAGAGAGCCTGAGCTGTTAAGGAATATGATGTCAAAGCAGGTTGTTAAGTTTAGCTACTGAGCTTCTCCAGGATGAGAGGGTCTTGGGTACAAGCTTACTTCTTGCCTGACCAGGATGACCACGACCTTTGATAATAAGCAATAGAAATTCTAAATCTGAGGATTTGGCGCTATGCCAGCATGACTGTAAGGAAGTGAATGGTTGTCAGCATTCAATTAATTTTTAATTTTAAACTTTACAAGAAGTAATGGTGTATATTGGACTTGAAGTTCCTTCAAAACCCTTAGCCTAAAGAAGGCTCTATGTGTGTTTTCTTCCCTCCTCAGAACCCTGTGAACAGCAGAGCTAATGAAGATCGAATTTTATAAAGCTTTCTGCTGTGTGGCTAAAGAACATGTTCTGCCTGTAACTGTTCTTAGAATTGGGGCACTTTAGTTCCTGGGTGGATTCCATGGTGTGTAGCAGAATTGTTGAACTCCAGCTGCAAGGCATGAAAAGGATGTTTTTTCTAGTTATCTACTTGATGAAACTTATCGTGTAATAGCTTTGAGCTCAGTTGTTGCTCTGTCAGATTTGGTTAAAATCAGCCAGGAGAAATGAAGCTTGTTCCTTAAGTGAAATTAACAGAAACTGAAAACAAATTGAATGTTGGCAACTATTAGGGAAAGAGAATAAAACCAAAAGCATTGTTTTACCTATGGGGCAGGATGTCATCTGAAGTGCTGTGGGTAGTTTTAGTCCTGCTTGAAAAGGTAGTACAGGGTAATACTGAGAACACTAACAAAGACAATTAAGAGTATGAAACAAGTCCTGCATAAGGAAAGTTAAAAATTAAAATTTCACCTGGGAAAAGAGATGAATCGAGAAAGGGAAAGATAAAATGGATGTCTGTAAAAGGATAAATACCATGGAGAAGGTGAATGAGGAGTGATTATTATTTTTCAATAGAAGTAGGGGCGGTGAATGTCCAGTGGCAGATTTGGAAGAAACAAAAGGAGGTTGTTCTTCATTAATATATAGTTAAACTCTTTGCCCCATAAATTCAAAAAGCAGAGACAAATTCCTGCCTGAAAAATCCATGAGATAGTAAGCATAAAAATACTGTCTCTGGCTTAGGAAGTCCCTGAGTTCCAAATGGCCAGCTGAGATACAATACCCATGGAATATTTTATTGAGCTTAGTCCCTGGGCATCCAGAGAACTGTTAGACCAGGAAGTGAACAAGGTAGCCTTTGCTCTGACCCGGTGTGATTGTTCTTACAATAAACGCATAGGTCGTGTGATCACATGAACCTCAGTTTTTGGAAACTATAAGGCTGCTTGTATAATAGAAGGGCTGATAGAGTTGTTTTGTTTTTTTTTAATAGCATAAGCAAATCCTATGGGAATAGACTGAAATAGATTTTTCTGGTCCTTAGGGCATTTCCTTAACGTTACGCAATTCTTACCATAAATTTACCAGATTTCCATTTAAAATTATTTATGATTAAATAGCTTCCAATTTTTACTGAAAGGATATTGGCAGGGTATCTAACTCAATGCTAGTGACTTGTATAAAACTTGCCTTCCAGCTGGAGAATGCCAAACTGTCCTCTGACCAAAATGACAAAGCTGCTGGTGCAGCTCGAGAGGAGTTGAAGGAGGCTCGCATGAGAATAGAAACTCTCAGCTACCAGCTTTCTGGCCTTCAGAAACAGGTAAAGGGACTAAATTTGCTTTCATCTCTGATACAGAGCACTGTATTGTTTGTATATATTAACATTTCTGTTCCTTCATATTTTCTGAATTTTACAGAGAGAAAGCTTTGTTATGTTCCTTTGGGAGGGAGACAAATTTTTAATTTTTTTACTGTACCCACATAGATGCCAACTGAGTTTCCATTGTGCTGTCTATCTAGGCTAGTGCTGCAGAAGATCGCATTCGTGAATTGGAGGAAATGATGGCTGGTGAGCGGGAAAAGTTTAGGAAGATGCTAGATGCAAAGGAGAGGGAAATGACAGAAATGAGGGACCAGATGCAGCAGCAGCTTACAGAGTACCAGGAACTGCTTGATGTTAAATTAGCACTGGACATGGAGATCAGTGCTTACCGAAAACTCCTGGAAGGAGAAGAGGAAAGGTACGTATAGATGTCACGTTCTTTTCTTCAGGCTAGTAGGTGTTTCTTATGCTTGTTTTTCACCATTTGAGCAGGAATACCCAGATTTTGTTTCACTGAAGTCATATTAGCTTCACAGTACAATGTGTTGCATGGAACAATTACAAGCTCTTGCAAGTGTTCTCACCTGAACACTGTCTTTATTTTGGGTTTTATAATAGTCTCAGAGTACAGTGGAATATATCATTCTGTGCTTGACATTCGTCTCCTCTTTTTATTTAAGTGCTTATACTTCTGTGTCTTTCTGTTTTCAAATGATGTGGCCCAAGAATAGTGTGTTTAGCAGTAGATATACTGGAGGGGGGGTTAAGTGATCTGTGTTGCTCTCACTAGTGATGCTTTCCATGTCACATAATCATACTACCAGAAAACTTCTCGGGGATGGATAGCACACACCACCACCACCCCCCTTCTCTTACGTAGTCTTCCTGACACACACACAGTGAGGCTGCTTTCAGCCTTGAGGCGTATTATTACAGTCTGGTTACTGAGTATATTGTAGCATTATTGCTTTTTGTATAGTTCCCTGGATGAGTTAATTAAAATGCTTGCTTCGTTGTATTAAGGTTGAAGCTCTCTCCAAGTCCCTCCTCCCGTGTTACGGTCTCTCGGGCTACCTCCAGCAGCAGCAGTAGCAGTACTTCACTTGTTCGCTCTTCCCGAGGCAAGAGAAAACGTATTGAAGCGGAGGAGTTTTCAGGCAGCGGAACAAGTGGAATTGGCACTGGAAGTATTAGCGGCAGCAGTAGTAGCAGTAGCTTCCAAATGTCCCAGCAAGCTTCAGCGACAGGAAGTATCAGCATAGAAGAGATAGACCTGGAGGGCAAATACGTTCAACTTAAGAATAACTCTGAGAAGGTGAGTGTCGGAAGAATTCCCAGAAAGCAAGGAGGAGGAGCTAAAGTGAAATGTTCCACAGCCTTTCCTAGCACAAGTAGGTGGAGTCACTTGGAGAGCAGGAGCAGCATCTCAAGGTGCAGCATCCTGCAGTAATAAACAGGAGCATTTGAAAGTTGAATGTTACAGTGTGCTAGCATGAGTGTAATGTTTGCTGCAGGAAGAGAACATTTGTGTCCCAAATGTCTGAACATGTGTACTGGTACCTTGCTCATGTAAATAGCCTGGCTGGCTCTAGCAGAACTTTTTTGTGTGAAATGTGTATCTTTTTAAATTTTGCTGAACAACCTTGCGGGATTTACACTTCAGACTGTTAATGGGTATAAAAAAATACTTTCAAGTTAGAATGCAGATATCTAAGAACCATGTAAATAAATTTATATTCACGTTATTTTAATAACAAAGAGACCTAGGGAAAGCTCTGATGCCTGTTTGCTGTGTTTTGCTCACCCTAAATAACTTTGACTCTCTCCATTAGGATCAGTCTTTGGGTAACTGGAGGCTGAAAAGACAAATTGGAGATGGAGAAGAAATTGCTTACAAATTCACTCCTAAGTATGTCCTCAGAGCTGGGCAGACTGTAACAGTAAGTTATACTTGCAGTATGTCAATAACGTACTCTTTTGTTGATGTTGTGGCAGTTGTAAATCTGATGTTTGGTACAGCCCGATCTGGTATATAACTTGATTTCATGGATCTCACTTTAGAGGAGCAGGATTTCAGTTATAAAAAAGCAGATAAGAAATTGAATTTCTATATTAGCACTTCAGTATTTAAGACCATTTTAGGCACAGAGAAAGTTGAAGAAAAGGGTATTTGAGGGGGGCAGGTCAAGGGCTGTTTATTTTCAAACACCTTTGCCCAGGTTTGGAACGCTAATCCTGCTCAACCTCTTAATGAAATAGGAATGTTTTGGAGCATTCGCTCAGTCTAGTAGACTTAGTTTAAGACTAGACGTTCTCAACCTTGACTGCAGTAGAACAGCTGCTTTTCAATAATTTTGTGTTTTATTTTCAGTCTACAACAGATGTTCTTTCAGAAGAAAAAAATGGCTTTCTTTTAATCAGTTCCAGCTATTTACACTTAAGTATCAATTGCTCAGATATATATAAAAGATTAAATTGATACACTACAGGCTCCATTTTGTGTCTTGACTCCATACAGTATAGTCGTTGAGACAGTGGTAGGAGAAATTTGTGCATTTGGAAAAGCATTGATGAGTGGAATATTAAGTACAACTTTTTTCTCTTTTTGTTGTTGTTTTTTTTTTTATGGCTAGTGTTACTTTTTGCGGTAGATTGAGAATAATATCTTATTACAAGTAATGGTGTAGGTAAAAGGATAAAAATGCCATTGGAATTCAGAAACAAAACTGGTACGGAGAGAAAACAAGGAGAATTAGGGGGTTCTGTATATTTAAAAATAAAATGTGTATGAATAGCTAATTACAGAATGTCTTTCTCACTAGATTTGGGGTGCAGATGCAGGTGTATCTCATAGCCCCCCTTCTGTACTCGTGTGGAAGAATCAAGGCAGCTGGGGCACTGGAGGAAATATTCGCACATACCTCGTAAACTCTGAAGGAGAGGTAGGCTGTGTCTGTAGAAAAAAAAGCTGTGGGCTGGGTTATCTCCCAGACTCTTTAATTGTGGGGGTGGGGGACGACAACGACAAAATCCTGATTTTAAGTTCTCCCCTATTGTCTTCTAAAATAAGACCATTTATAACACAGAATATAATTAAATATCTATATGTAACTCCGAGATTTTGGGGAAATTTTGAAAAATGGCACTTATCATCCTGATTACAGCCATAGACTTTTTCATCCTATTTTAGAAAAACACCCTGCTAGTAGAGAATTTGTTTGGAATTTGAGTATGTATTTTCAGAAAAAACAAAGTAAGTATTGCTGGCAATTCAAAGTTATGCTACATAGTACCTACAGTATTCTGGGGTGCAATATAAATATTAATGTAGGAAGATTGCTGTCCTTTCAATGTTGGAAGTAAATTAGAAGTTTTCATTTGGCACAGGTTCCTGTGTATTTGGAATTGTCCTACATCTGCCCACACCCAATTTCTTAAAACCATCCCTGCCAAAGACTCCTGCAAGGGAGGATCTACTTCAGCTGTTATTCATAAATGCACCATTATGATAGAAATAGGAAAGTGAAACAGACCACAGTTGTATCAGTTTTCATGCTGCCTTTCTTGCTGGCAATTCTGTGGCAGCACTTTGTGCTGGAACAGCAGCACAGGACAAAGTAGGAGAGACGGTCGTTTGTACAAACAGAAAGCTAACTGGCTTAGTATTTAAACAGAAGTGGTTAAACTGAATCTGAAAATATTTCAAATCCATGTCTGTTCCCACTGTGGTTACCCTTAGAATCCCTGCTTAGAACTGTATGTTCAGGGTAACAGTTTTTCCACAAATAGAAATTTGCACCTATGATTTCAAGGGTGCAGGTGTACAGAAGAATTTCTTGCTACTAAGAAGTGTTAAAAATAATTTAGTAATAAAGAAAGCTTCCTGGGGTTTTAGAATTCTTTTTAGTGCCTGATTTAGAAGACAGTCCTGATAATTGATATATGCAATTAATATAGAATATTTAGTAGAAATTAGGAATATTCTCAGTGCTGTGTAATCATACTGAGAAACTTTTTCTCACAACATGATGTGTCTCAGACAGCTCTACGAGCTTGTATAAAATTGACTAATGACCACCTAAAACATGGCTGCTTCTTCTCAAATCCCAAGGTAATGAAAGAAAATTCCCAAAGCTAAATTACATTACCGTGCCTTTCAGTGGATAGCATAGGAATGTTGTTGTGGTTTGCGGGATATTACCGGTATTTGCTTGCATAGCTAACGTTAAATCTAGGGCATGTTGCTTTAAATCCTCCAGAATTTTATTAGGGGTATTACATTGATGGAATAGCAAAAACATGAGAGAGACTACTGGCCATGTCCTTATCTATCATTTTGTGTAGGAAGTTGCAGTGAGAAGTGTTACTAAATCAGTAGTCATGCGAGAGAACGAAGAGGAAGAGGATGAAGCAGAGTTTGGAGAGGAAGACCTTTTCAACCAACAGGTAATAAGATGCAGACCAAATGTTTAACTTGTGCCTCTTTGGTTGGATTAACCAGGCATAAGATTTAGGAGGAGTCCCTTCAACTTTTGCCAGCTCTGAGCTTCCTGGTCCGTTTTTCCAATGGATGCTTGCAGAGGCCGATCCCAGAATGGCATGCAACCCTGCAGCATTACTGCAATGCACAGAGAGAGTCTGATGTGAGCCATCTTCCAGGAATTGCTGCTTGAATCGATAACAGTACAGCTCAAGCAGTGGCTGATGCCAGGTCAGGATGCCAGGGTGTCTA
The DNA here is from genome assembly GCA_008711295.1 of Anarhynchus alexandrinus. Lineage (NCBI taxonomy): Eukaryota > Metazoa > Chordata > Aves > Charadriiformes > Charadriidae > Anarhynchus > Anarhynchus alexandrinus. Next base: position 763,614 of record VUYV01000344.1, read on the forward strand.
TGGAAGTATGTGACAGATCACAGATTTACAGTATTGCAATGACATAGACTATTTTTAGGGTTAGTAAGATTAGTTTTAGCAGTCAGTGTTCCTCCCATTCTAGTAGTTGCTTCTCTGTAACAAAATGTCTGAGGTATTCTTGCTGTAAGCAGAATAAAACCATTGGGAAATATAACCACTGAAAACCAGGAAATGGGGAGGGCTTCTGTTGCTGCAAGCTTCAGCTCATTGGTTTATTTTCTGATAGTATATACCTGCTACATCTGAAATAAACTTGTTTTTTCTTAATAATACCACCTATATGTTTTCATAACCCTTAGTTAAGTACTGTGAAAAAACTGACCAGCAGTCAGCAGAGTGAAATGGAGAAGGATACTTCATACAGGTGATATCAGAAAATATTTTAAATTTATTTGAAACTCAAGTGACTTGTTCTCCTGGTTAGTGGCCATTAGTAGCTCTCTTTCATAAAGAGTCATTCTGTGCAGGTTTGAAGTTGAGTTCTGAAAGTTGTTTCTTTTTGTCTCCAGGAGATTGAGCAGTGTATTTGTAGTATAAAGCAACCGAAACAGAATTATTTTTTTTTTTACCCAAAAAAGCAGCTATAGCAGCATAGATTTTTCTCAAATGGAAGCATCATTTGAAATAAAGGAAGGAACTTCCTGTTCTAAAGCTAATGACATCACAATTTTCAGTTGTCACCTTGTATCAGTGCTGAAAGTGTGGAGATTGACCAATCAACCCATCGTGGAAAACCACAGCCAGAGTAGCAGTGTCTGAATCCTGGCAGTAGATTGTGACATGTGCTGTGCGTTCTCTATAGTTGTGATGTTCCCTGAATATTACTAAACTACAAAAAAAAAAAAAAAAGCTGAGATGATAACCAGAGTCTAGGCTTAAATAGCAAAAGCTAGTAAGAATTGAGTTCAACTATGTCTGTCTTATTTTAGGGGGATCCCAGAACAACCTCTAGAGGATGCTCAGTGATGTGAAGAAAGAAAAAAGAAACTATTATTTGCTCTTTTTTTCTTCATTTATTTCCTTTTATTTTTGCTATTTCTTTCTCTCCAGAGCCACTGAAAACTATTTTTATATGCATCATCTGATTTCTTTGAAGTTTACTCCTTGGTACATTTTGATAAAAAAAAAAATCAAAAAAAAAAACTTTACTGAACAAAACTGCCAGAATTTTTAAGAGATTTATTTTTCCCTCTCTGTTGAAACACTATATTGGAATACATCATCTTTCCCCATACAGAGTTTAAAGTCTTATGTACAAACCTGCAGCAGAAAAGAAATTTTTAGCCAAAATGGGATGAGACTCCTTGAGTGTATGGTAAATCTATAATTGCATATATAACCAGGATAACTCAAAAAAAAAAAAAAAGTGTAAGAAAGCGTGTTCATCTGCAGGGCCCCAAAAGAGATTCACAGTAGTGTTTCCTCCATACTTTCAGAAATGGTAATATCTTGCCTGGTATCCTCAGCAGTGCCCAGCTTAGGAAAAGTAGACCCAAGTTCATTAAAAATGCTACTTCACCAATGGAAGTAACAAAGGGAAGGTGCGTTTTAGATATTCTTGGCTCAGGACCACAGGATCTTGTCCTGCTCCAGGGTTTAACAGCCTAGGGGTAAAAACATCTGAGTCTGTCAGCACCTTGGCTCCATATTATTATTTCAGGAGATGAAGAATAATGGGTTCTGCTTACTAAATATGTATACAGTCTTAAGGTATGGAAGTGTGAAAACCAGAGGTTTATATTCAGGGAATTTTGATGTCACAAATGAGACCTTGTTAAGTCATGGATGCAAGTTATGATGTACGGTATTTACGATGTTAAGCATCATAATTTAATGCTTTTGACATATTCAGCGTTAAACAGAGTGGTTAAGATTTAGATGTTAAAAGGCGATTTTAAAGGTTATCCTGTGTAAATGTAAAATGTCTTTTAATCAGAGCTAGATGCAGTTTGTTCATACTTCGCTTACATTCAAAGGGGCATTGTCAGATATCTTAAGGAGCGCTATTTGCAAAATAGTATGGAAATAGTTTCATGACTTTTTAAAAAAAGTTAAAAGGAACTGCTATTGTTTAGGACATAGACATTGCTTTGCAGTGTTCAAATGCTTGAAGTAAAGTCTAACAGTGAGTGTAGGGAGAATAATGCTTTTTATTTAAAAAATGCTTTTATAAGTAGCAGGTGATTTTTATTCCAGTATGATGCATTTTGTATCTGACAGTGGCCCTATAGCTTAAGGTTTTTTCTGCTGCATTTCTGCGGAGATAACTCCCATAAGGGTTAGTATTCATATAGTAGTGCATCTTTAAGCACTAGGAAAAATACTTCACTGCTCCAAAGAATCTATTGGCTACTGTATGAGCAAAAGTTTTTTTCCACTAGTTATTAGTTTGGATACAAAATTTGGATACCATTTGATGCCAGCATAGAATCCTGTTTTTACCTGCACTCTTGAGCTCTGATCTCGTCATTCAAATAGTTTAGACTCATCAAACAAGCTACAAGGTTTGGATGTTTTCGGTGGCTTTTGGACATTACGTTCTCTGAACAATATTGTGACTGACAGATATAACCTAGAAGGTCAGTTTAGTGGCTTTGACTGATGGCTTTGTAATGCAAGCAGGGTGGGAACAAAAGGGTTTTTTTTAAGCTTACGAATTTATTTTAGCATTTAAAAATAAATCAAAGATGCTACTTTTCCCTATTTGAGTAGGATGACTGAATTACTGAAGTTAAATGAATAGAAATTTAGAATTATATCCTAAACCATTATCATAAGATCCATGACAAAAAAAAAAACAGTATGAGGATTTGGCTGTTCGGGCTAATGGGATAACTTTATTGATGTACTTGGCCGTTTTTCTAATGTAATGTTCCCACTCTGCTTGAGTAGAAGGTTAAATATGTAGTAAATCATGTCTATCTCTCTGTAAAATGTATCTTGTGAAATTATGTTTCTCAGACATACTGTTATCAATTACCTCTTCTAAATTTGTTGGTAAGCAAATGAATGCAATCAATGTAAAAGTATTTTTGCAATGCACCTTCCAACCACTGGACAGCATCTTTCTGACCCACAGCTTCTATAGTATACTAACATAATGTTAGAGGGCTTTTTGCTTTTTTTTCTAAAGGTCTGTATTTATTTTTTTTTTTACATTGGCCAGTTTTCAGATTGCTTATTCTTCTTTAAGATGGTCCTGTAAATTTAAGTTTGTTCTGTGATCTTAAATACTAAAGCAATGAGTGTGTAGTTCAGTTGCATTTTTTCTGTGATTTTTTTTTTTTTTTTCCTGTAAAGAATGGGCTAGGAAAGGCAGCTTGAACGAGGAAAACCTCTTGCTACCTGAGCCATAGTTTTCTTAACAGCTACTGTATGGGGAATGTGTCTTCTTGCAGCTTTATGAACTGGTGCTTGCCTGTCTTTTGTGATGAGCATGGTGCCCTTCAGTAACAGTCTGCAGAATTTGTCCTTAGATTGGGAACTGTGTCCTTTAACTTTGGAAACAGTTTATTTTATTCTTCAGTACCATGTTTAGGTATATACAGTTGTTCATCTAAAACTGTGATTGACACTGTGGGAAAAGCTGAATGCCAGCAGTCTAAATGTGGGTCATTCTCTCACCACAGTGCTTTCTAAAAGGCTACTAAAAATATGAGAAACAATTCCTAGCTGTAAATTACAAGACACAGAAAAACTACTGTATTCCACGTACTTTCATGTGTGTGTGCGTGAGTGTGTGTGTGCATCTTCTCTCGACGTCATCTTTTCCTCTTGCTTTTGATGCTAAGCTTCAGTATAATGGCACTATCCCTTTAAAGTTGGTGTGACATACTGGGAGGTTTTTTGGCTTTACCAAACCAAAAAGCATTGTTTCTTTTTTTTTTTCCTGTCTCTTTTTTTAGGATAATTAAACCTTTTTGTTCAAATATAGTGTCCCCTTGCCCTCTCTTCCTGTTTGATCCTGTATGTGAACCACTCTTGAAGTTGGGAGGATAGCATTTCTACTCCAGTGTCTGATACCAGGTGTAGAGCTTGAAGTAGAAATAGATTTGACTCATCGAGAGAAAAATGATTTTAAGGCTTCTCTGATTAGGGAAATTAACCAGTATAACTTTTTTCAGAGTAGTTACTTGAGTGTAACTACCCATATGGATGTTCTTATTCCAGAAAAAATAAGCAAACAACTTTTATTCTGGACGAAATAGTAAAAAAGATTCCTAAATTATTCTCACTGGTTAAGAGGGGGAAGGAATAACAGAATACCTGCAGCAGAATAGTTAAGCTAGTGTTTTCATTGTGTAGATCATAACAGAGTATCATATAAAATATGATAGGCATGCTGCCTACTCCTAAGTTCGTACCATGTGAAAATGCTTGTGTCAGAGCAAATCCATCCATCTGCAGAACCGTCAAATGTGGCATCCCACAGAGTGAAATATGGTTACAGAGAGCCTCTGACATTTTGTACCACTTTTCTCCCTCGCTTGTGTATTTGTAACGTTAGCTCTTGTGTTGCAGTGACTTATTCCAAGTAACAGAGTGGCTATGATTCCTTTGTTGCTGCACAGCTTTATTTCCCAATGTGTCTACTTAAGCTAGTTCGGGACTCTGGAGTTGCCCTGACAAAAACAATCGTTTACACTGATGCATTGGTCGCTTGTCTTCAGCACTGTTTTGCCATTAGATGAGAGTTGCCTGGCACAGTTTGTGTTTGTAGCAGGAACCAAAAGTCTCAGGAAGAAAATAAACATCTGCTTCCCATGACCTGTAATGTAAAAGCAGACGAGGTTGTCTGCAGCTTGCATTATTCGTGAAAACTGTATTGCAGCGTGAAGCAGACCATACTGTGAAAGGAGATCACTTACTGTGCCTGTTTATCCTTCAGCAACGGGTCACCTCATGTTCAGTTCAGGGATCTTACTGTTTTTTTATACACCCTTTTTTTCTTCTTTTTAATGCTCATCCTGTATAAAGGCCCTTTAACTGCAACCTGAACAGGGGTTAATTACAAGAGGCTTGTAGAAATCCTCTCTACACCCCAGAATAGTTAAGAATCCGTTTCTTTTGTTTGCATCAGAAAAAATTTGATGCTGTATGAAAAAATGCATGCTGGGTGTTTTATCTCTCTTGTAGCCACTTTTCTCACTTCCTCACCGTTACGCCATTCTATCTCTTTCTGTATCTTCTTTTGAAAGTCTTATCACTAAACAAAAGCATATCCATATTTGAGACTGGATTTTATTGCCACTGTTGGGTCCAAACCCTGTGTGAGCAGGAAACAAAACCTTGTTGTAAACCAGTGAGTGGAAGGTGAGATAGCGATTGCATTTTTTTCAAAGCATTGTTTTAGCTGAATGTCAAACCAATTTATATTGGAGAGTTTCTTTTCTCACTTAAAATGGCCTGGGAAACAGAATTTTTATTTGCCCTTCAATATGCTTAGCTTTAAACCAGTTTAAAATAATTCAGAAGTGTTTTTTTTTTTATGAAGACCATATTTACATGCAATTATTATTTGTAAACATAATGCCTTTCTTGAAATGCTAAGGTCTAGAGAGTGAAAAGGATGCTTAATATTGAAAGACCCCGATCAGAATAGAAGAAGCAGTGAATTGACTTGGAGTTCAGGAAAATAACGTGTTTTATTGAACTTCCAAATTTTCTAGTTAGCTTTTAATGAAGTGACGATTCCGTGTTGATAAGGTAGATGTTGTTATGTATTCCAGCTACCCAGATCATCGTTACACTAAAATTACAAGCAATAAGCTATCTTAAACAAGTTTAAGCCAAAATGCTTTCCATTTGGGCACAAGAATACCTTCTCAGTTGAACTCTATTTTCATAAGAGTGATGCCTTGTGACTTGAATTGTGTTTTTATTTTTTTAACACAATCTTTATTTAGATAGCTCTGGTTCTAGGTCACTGGTCAGTTTAACTGACCACCTTTGGTCAGCTGCTGCAGATAAGTTTTTGGAAGGTTCAAGTTTTTAAAATAAGGAATTGTGAAAAAGGTTGCAAATTGAAATACAAAGACAAAATGATGAAAATGTTCACATGGAACTTATGAAAACTACATAATGATCTAGACTTTATCATTTCAAAGTGTTGTTTTTTTCTTTTTAGAATATGCATGCCAAATGTCTTGTCTTTTTCAATGATTTGTAATATACATTTTATGACTGGAAACTTTTTGTACAACACACTCGAATAAATGTTTTGCATTTTATTTGTTTCCTTCTTTCATTCAATGACACAGAGGCCACATGGGCTGTCTGAAAGGCTTCATCCCAGGGGACCTTCCTGTGTGTAGAGACATAGGGGACAAGGAGCTTCCCACACTCCTGAAAGCAGATGAGCTGCATTGCCAGGTGTGCTTCAGAAGGAAATGAATGCTTTCCTTTAAACTGTAGGCAGATGCAGTGCTGGTGGGAAGCGCTGTCCTCGCTGATCAATAGCACTGCTCCCAATAAAAGCAGAGGGAAGAACTTGAGTAGCTGGAGCAGGTAAACGTCTCCTTCCTTTCTCCCCATGGACCTCTCCGCCCCCCGCACTGAGGGGTTGTTTCCATTCAGCCCACTTGATCCTGCCTTTAGAAGAGCAGATAGCGAGCCCCAGCCCGGATCGATTCTTAGCAACTAGGAGATGTGGGGAAGCATTGCTGTGAGCTGCCGAGTTCATTGTTAGTGCAGCTCTGTTTCCAGTCCACTCCTTTTCACTAGTCTGCACTCACTATAAAATTGTACCTTAGGCAGCTACCCCATCTTTAGCGCTAGCTGATAATTCTGCGAGGTATAGGAATTTCTTCCTATAGGTAGAGGTATAGGTTTCTTTTTCAAGTGGACAGACCCACAGACAGGATTATATGCTTTACAATACTCTTGTCTGCTGAGCGTGGGCTCCAGCTAGTGAAGATGAGTGTAGTTTTGGCTTTAGCTCTGCTGTAATGCTCTGTTCCTCATCGTGCATAGAGGTAAGCAGCAATTGCCCTTTTGCACATGACATCTACTCCTGAAAAAAGCTCCGTAGCATTGTGTGCTTCTACTGACTCCTACAGTGTTCTTACTTCATGGAGAATAGACCATCGTGGAATCAACGCAGGCTTTAAAGGCATGAGCTTCTTACCCGACTCATCTAAGGCAGAGGGAACCATTGCCATCTCCTCAAAGGACAGAAGAATTAATTCCAGAGAAAATTCACCAGGGAGTTGCTCTCTATAGGGAGCCCAGATCATAATGCTCGTATCTCATGTCAGGATGTAGTTGTGCAGCATTATCCTCTGCTGTGAATTGGAATTGGCTAGGTTGGAAGGGACCTTTAAGATAATCAAGTCCAACACTGCCAAGCCCACCACTAACCCATGTCCCTCAGCACCACCTCTGCCCCTCTGTTAAATCCCTCCAGGGATGGCGACTCCACCACTGCCCTGGGCAGCCTCTTCCAGTGCTTGACAACCCTTTC
>VUYV01000344.1:772616-789999 GCA_008711295.1 Anarhynchus alexandrinus
CCCGGCCCGGCCCGGCCCGGCCCGGCGGCTGGCGCCCGCCGCGGCCCGCGACCCCTCTCACGGCCTCTCTCCGCAGCGCATGACCGACAAGTGCTTTCGGAAGTGCATCGGGAAGCCCGGCGGAGCGCTGGACAACTCGGAGCAGGTGAGCGCGGTCGGGGGGACGCGGGGACCCGCGAGTCTCCCCACCGCGGCCAGCGCTGAGGGCTCTCTGTCCCGCAGAAGTGCATCGCCATGTGCATGGACCGGTATATGGACGCCTGGAACGCGGTTTCCAGAGCCTACAACTCTCGGCTGCAGCGGGAGAGAGCCAACATGTGAAGCGCCCCGGGCTCCGGGCCGAGGGAGGGACCGTGTGGGGAAGGGACGAGCGGGCGGTCCGGCCGGCTGGGGGCAAAGTTCTGCCGCCTTTCCAGCCCCTGCCGTGGCAGAGCAATAAACCCTCGCTGAACCTTTTGCATCCATTGGCTTTTATTAGCACCAGTCCCCGGAGCGAGTGAATTTTCCAGCCTTGAGAGCCACCGTGAGCTGCTTGATTTGCCTCATGCCCTTCCCAACGGTCCTGACTGGCCAAGGCATAGAGCAGCTGATAAATCCCTGCCGAAAGGGCTGCGAGAGGCAAGGAGCCTTCTGTGGAAAAGGTGGGCCAAGCCAGCAACACAGTCACTTTGTCCAGGAAGCAAGCATGGACCCACCCCTCAGAGTTGCCCAGTCCCTTTTCATCAGTGGAAACGCTGCCGTAAGATGCTCCACATGCCACATGTGGCTCTTTCTTCCCTTGTCTTTGTATAGCTGTATTTGGGGGCACATTTGGGTTCGTATGCTTTGGCTCAGCTCAAGCAGTGTGTTGGGGAGCAGGGGTGCTCTTACGAGGTTTACACCACAGCTTTGCAAATAGTTGTACAAGCACAGCTGGGAATGAAAAGGGGTGGGAAGTACTGAGGTTGATTTCTTTATAGAATAAAATGTGTTGTGTGGCTATGATAGTCTGTAACTTCTTGTTTGGCTCTGGCACAGACGTTCCATCTGGGAGCCTACCTTCTAGGCAGCAGAGGAGTTGGGTCTGCTTTGGGGCTCTGTATTGTTCTTGGCTTACACCCCTCTCCTGGAAAGGTGGGTTTATGCTGTGTAGGCAGCAGTGTGCACAGCAGCTGGAAGAGGAGAGTGTTGGAGATTCAAAGTGCGCGTGCCCCTGCAGTGAGATTTTTGAAATCCCTTCTTTTGAAGCTCTTCTGTATTTTAGAAAATATTTCACTGTTTGCTGGGGCAGGGAGACATACTGGAAGGATGACGTCTCCTTAGCTGCTAGGACATGCAAAGGGATGTGAGAGAATCTGAGTTCAATGAATCTCCCAACGTGGTGGCTTCTATGAAGGCACTAAAGTGTTCTCACACAAGGTAAACTATCTGGAGATAACTGGCTGTTTGGACTAATTGAAACTGAACTGGAGTTTCCCATCCGGACTGGGATGGCTACTTGAAAATAAAGTGCTTTCCAGCCATGTTTGCTCAGGGGCCTTTTTACTTTTCTTTATGGCTATATGGATTTTGTGGTGCTGGCTGTGCAGCAGTCCCATTTCATTGATGGGAACATCCCACAAGTATTCCAGCCATGGATCTGAACCAGTCTTGAGCTGAGCCATGCCTGGAAGCCAGGTCTCCCACCTTGTTAGTGCTGTAGCTGGGAAAGTGGTGGATCTCGCGGCCAGGTGGGTTGGGAAGGAAACCTCCTGTTATACCCAAATGCAGAGCTTAAGTGCCAAAGACTAGGAAAGCATTTGGGGTACGAGCTGCTGTTCAGTTTTGGTGGTCAAATCTATGAGGAGGTGTCCAAGTCTGCCTAAGACTTGACGTGAGCTCTGCAGCAGTTTTTTCTTGTGAGCAAAGGTGTCTGTCTGCCTTATGCTGGCTAGTGGGACCTGACTTCCCGCTGAAGGAGTTGTATCCTTGGGCCGCTATCTCAGCACTTTGAATTTTTCCCTCCGAGCTTAGCCAGAACAGCGGTCTGTGTGGCTATGCCTTTATCAGTTTAATCACCTGTTTCCTTATGCAAAGGGAGCTGGAGGTGTGGGGGAGTGTGAGAAGCCTGTTCTTACTCTCTAACACAGATGAGGGCCTGTGCAGTCTTAAGTCCAAATGTTTTAGTCCTACCTTCACTTGTGGTCAAATGGTGAGCCAGAGGGTCATTGCTGAGCTTACTAGTACCAAGCATGGAGTGGAAACAGTAGCATACCCTTTCCAAAAGCCATTGCACAACATAACAGCTCCATCAAGGCAGTGAGGTCTGAGGCTTCTGCAAAGGCGTAACTCTGGGCTGGGGCAAATTTCACTTGGCTCTTGGCTTGGCTTTGGGATGACAGCTCATAGACAGGTCAGCCAAACTACATGAATCTGGAAGGTGTTTCAGGCACCCCTCCAACTAGAAAGGCCACGTTTTAATGTGTAGGGTGTTTGGCCAGGTCTTAAGATGGGACAGGCCTCATTTATTTATAGAAAATGTCTAGAATTGTACCTTTCTATGCAAAGCAGTTATCAAATGCCTTAGTGTCACAACTGCAGTGGGTCACACAACACTGGCATTTGCTTAACACTTGCAGGCCATCTTCATCCCTTTGCAGCATCAAAAAGAAATGTACAATAGCTGAGTGCATTCACTGGCGATTACTCCTCTCATTCGTCGCCTTCCCTGAGTGGCGAAATGCAGCTTCAGAGCTTGAGGTGCTGCGCAATCCAGCCCTGGACAGCCGTGACTTTGGTGTAGACACCAGGGAAGTATGGCCTCGCACAGCCATAGCCCCAGCTTGTGATTCCTGCTAGAAACCACTTCCCTGAGGGTTCTTTACATGCCAGGGGCCCACCTGCATCGCCCTGCAGAGAGAGGAAAAGGGTCCTGTATCAAGCCACAAAGGCAGCCCAGCCCCCCCAGTTGTGGGATGTTCTTTCTCTCTGGGACATAGGCACATTTGCTGTCCTATTCCCCACCTCCCCAGGAGCCTGCTTTCAAGCTGGAGGACTGCTCAGTGATGTATGTGCAATCTGAGGTTGGGTTCTGGAACACAGAAGAGCGTGTTTCAGAGGCACAACAGGGTCACGAAATGGACTCCATGGTATCCCTGTGGTCTCTTGCTTGGCATTACCTCTCTCTGTTCCCCTGCCCTGTCACAGGTCAGCCAAGCAGAATGAGGGATATGCAGGATGGGCTTGGATAATGGCAACAGCCAGTGGAGTGGATGGACGGACAGCTGAGCTAGGGGAGGTAGGGCAAGGCCCTCCTGAGAGAATATAGCCTGGGGATTTTGCACAAGTTTGCCCTGTCGCAGCCACAGCATTTGCTGCTCTCGCACTCACTGAACAACTGTCGACGGTGCCCTGGGGGAAACCGGCACACACCATCCTGCTGCTGATCTGGACAGGGTAGAACTTTTTGCAGGCCTGGTCTCCGATCATGTTCACTGCTGCTTTTTGCAGGTGCTTTGACATGAGACCTGAGGAGACAAGTATCGCTGTTAGCTTGGTGCAGAGCACGTAAGAAGCAGCACCATGTGTAGGAGTGGGGTCTCTGTGGCCTGACTTGCTCACCAAAGGGAGAGACCTGCACTGGGAAAGTGAATCAGGCCTGGTTCCTCCCCAGCAGAGCAAGTGCAGGAAAGTCCCTTTGGTGTGTGCTTTGTCAGGCAGTTTGGCTGACCAGATAGAAATGGTCAGAATGGTGCTTGTACTGCAGGAGCACAGCTGGAGCAGCTGCTGCAGGGGTGGGGAGCACAGCGGCTGGCACGTATAAAGCTGGGAAGGCTGCAAGAGGGCAGAGGTGTAACCAACGGAGGTGTACAGTGCACGGCGGTTGGGGAGGAGATAGTGGTGACACCAGGCCTTGCCCAGGTTGGTACCCCCTGCAGGGTCTGGTCTGGCATGGGGAGTGCTTGGGGCAGTGGAGCAGGTATTGTAGATGTTTGGGCTCACAGGGTAGGTGGCACTTAGCTTGGCCATCGTGGATGTGAGGGAGCCCTCTCAGCTAGTACCTCCTTCCTTCGTGGAGCCCCAGCCTGTGATGAAGCATCTGGCTCCTTCATGGAAGATGTGTGAATTGTCTGGGAGACATATAGGTTTGATGGTGTTGCTGAACTTGACGGGCATGTTCAGCTCCAGTAGTGCCACATCGTAGTCCAGGCTGTAGACGTTGTAAAAGGGGTGCTTGTAGATACGGAATATTTTCTCCATTTTGCCATCGATGCCGCTCAGGAAGGGTGTTCCTAGAAAGGCCACCCACATTTTGGGGTCACTGTAACTGCAGAAAGACAGCAAACCTGGCTGTTAGGAGCATACCTCAGAAGGAGGGCCGTTCCTCCACTTGTGGGGCTGGGATGCAGTATGGCCACACCTTGTGAGGCCAGGACCCCTGTCTCCATCACACTGTGGAAATACCCAGGCTTTGCTCCACTCATTCCTCTTCATGCTTACCTGCAGGGGCACATCTGTAATAGGGAATGTGTGTTTCCAGTGGGGCACAGCATCCCAGCCATGGTGCGGGACTGTGAGGAAGGGGAAGGGCAGGTGGGAGTGAAGCTGAGAGTCAGCTGCCTTCACTAGTCCGTCTCAGACTTACATATCAAAGCAATGAGCTGCAGAGAGCAGCCACCGGTCGGCAATGAGGACAGCCCCGCACTTGTGTTCCTTCTGCCGAAGCCAAAGGCTGACTTGCCAGGGCCATTCTCCTCGAGCTGCAGTGCTGCCACCCACGATCTTGCTGAAGGCCAGAGAAGTTGTTAGGCCACAGTCTGGGACAGAAGAAGAGGCACCATGGTTTTAAGTAACCATACGTTGAAAGGGATAGCTGCCCTCCTTCCATAGTCTGTGCCCTGGGGCAGCCTTCTGGGGAGACATACACAGAACAGTAGGATGTGATGAATTTCATTCCCCCATCTGAGGCAAGGCTTGGCAGACATGTATGGTTTGGGAACTTTTACTTGTTATTACAGATCACACCTTCCAGGGATGTGGTATGTGAGGAGGGGGATGTTTGGATGGACTGTCTGAGCCATCACCCAGCAAGGAACGTGCAGTCCAAGGAGTAGTCCCTGACATCTTCTGGGCTGCCACGTTCTGCAGAGCTGTTTTTCCAGCTTGGACTAGCAGACTGACTGGCCAGAAGGCCCGTGTGCTGGGAAACGGGTTCTAATGTTCATAGCATAGGAAGAAGGGGCCACATTCCCTGGCGGAAAATTTGGACCCTGTTCATCCAGCTTTATCTTGTTGTAGGCTCTGGTGGACCAAGTAGGACATGGACCACAAGGGGCTGGCCCAGGCCCCCACTGTACAATGTGGGGCCCGAAACAGCCCATGAAGTTTGGTGGGTTGCACTGGGGAGTCTGGGTAATGTAGAATAAGGCTGGGCAGCAGTCGTGCAGTACTCACCGCAGTTGCGCTCATCGAAGCCGTTGCTGCAGTCAACAATGCCATCACATTCAGGATTTTCTTTTCCAATACAGACCTTGCTGGAACACTTGAAGGTGAGACTGGTACAAGGCACCACTGGAAGGCAATAACCCATGGCCTGCTCAGTACCCTCTGTGCTGGGGCTGGAGGCCTTCTACCAACATATCAATAAATCTGTTGTCAGTTTTACCTGGGGTTTGGGTGGGCTTGGCAGGCTCAGTGGTTTTCAGAGCTGTGGAGGTTTCTTTCGTGGTTGTGGTCATCTTCATCCCCAGGGTGGTTCTGTCAATTGGACTTGCAGCTGTTGTGCTGGGCTGGTGGGTGAGGATGGCTGCAGTAGAAGTTCTAGTGATGGCTGAACTGGAAGGGGTGCCTGTGCCAGGACTGGGCAACTGTGAGATGGTATCCAGGATCCAGTCTTTGAGTTTGGTAATTCTGGAGTACACACCAGGTTTCATAGCCTGGGCACAACCAATTCCCCAACTCACAATGCCGGCCAGATAAAACACGCCTGGGGTCATCTCACAGGCCAAGGGTCCACCTGAATCTCCCTAAGGAAGAAGCAAGGCAATAGCTGCTCAAGCCCAGTCTCCCCAAGACAGGTCTACATGGAGCTGCCCCTCAGCCACACTGGGAGGACTTAGCTTGCCCCAAACTCTTCTTCCCTAGCCCCGCGGGGCTGTCTGCTGCCATGCAGTGTGTGCGTGCAAAACATGAGTGCGCAGAGGCTGAAATTAGGGTCAATGGCTCGACCTGGCTGCACAGAGACAAGTGGCATTTGTCACGAAAGTTAATAGCTCCTGACAGCACCTCTCCACAAGTGAAGGACAGCCACCACCAACTACCAGTCTCACTGCCACAGGAGATCTGCTTCATCCAGGACTCCAGTCTGGCCAGACAGAGCAGTGGGATGTTGGTTTAAGTCATGCTCAACCTGATGGAGCTTTATTTACTTTTCTAAAGCTCCAAGGCAGCGGGCTGGGTTTTTGAGCTAAGGTACATGTGGATTACAGCCTGGCCACAGCAGCTCAGTAAGTACTTCCCGAGGATGAGCTGAGACTGTGAGTTAGTCCAGTGTTCTGGAACAATCCACAGAGGAGTAGAGAAATCCCAGACTCTTACCTGGCATGAGTCTATCTTCCCCTCCAGGAAGCCAGCACAGATCATTCGGTCAGTGAGGGAGAAGTTGTAGAGGAAGTTGCAGGTCTTCTGGTCTATAATGCCCACAGAGGCTTTCTGCAGGATCTCAGGCTTGGTGACTGTGTGAAAACCACAGGATTAGTGAGTGCAGCAGAGGGAAGTGGCTTTTAGACTGACCCAACGCATATTTCAGGAAAACAGGCTCTAATCCCAGACAGGAGTTGAGTCCTATATGAGCAGCCCTCTCGGCAGCCCTGGAGCTCCTGGCTTGCCCCATGGTGCGGTTCAGGATACTGGACACAGGCAGCAAGTTTCTGTTGTCTTGGCAGCCTGTGGGCTCCTGGTCAAGTGTAAGAGGGACAGTAGGGCTTTTTTGGTAGCACACGTGCCACTCTCAGACCTTCTCCCTGCAATGGGATCTTTGCTTTTTCTAATTGGTTGGAACATCTTTGCAACTGAACGCAGTTGCCGAGACTGACGTGCTGTCCTGCCAGAGCTCCAGCAGGCCACTGAGGCAGTGCCCCACTCTTACTTAACATGGGAGAACTACTGAGGGGAGCCCAGCAGGCTTCTCCTGGTTCCTGCCAAGCTGCTCTCTCCATTTTCTTGTTTGCTGGTGACTCTAAATAACTGTGGTTTAAGGCAGTGCTCTGTGTGCCCTTACTCTTGTGTTCCCGTCAGTTCCTTACTGTCCCCGTTATTGTCCCCTGTCCTGTACGCTCCCAGGACTGTCTGGGTCACAGTGGAACAGGCGGTGCTGCCGAATCTGTCACTGCTACAGAGCAAACCAACTGGCAATGAATGCATCACTGCTTACCGTTCCCTTCTTGGAGGTCACCCCACCCAGAAATTATGCATTTCTTGCCAACAGGAAACTTCTGCACAGCAAGTGGGAGACAGATGGGCTGGATGTATTTGTTGAAGACAAGAGGACTTGCCAGCTCAAGTACAGCCACATCAAAGTCCAGAATAATAGGGTTGAAGAGGGGATGCTGAACCACTCTTGTTACATTGACTTTCACTGCATTCCCGTCTGTTCCATTGAGTGATGTTGTGCCCACATAGGCTTCGATCTCTTCTGGATTTGTCCTGCAAATACATAATTCTAAACATGCATGCATGTCTAGCATGAATTCTGGCATTTAAATTGCAGACAACTTTAAATGATCAGTGTTTGAAACCTTACTTTACCAAAGCAGAGCCCAGCACACAGACGAGCAGCCCTGCTAAGTCGGGCCCAAAGACTGTTTCCAGCAGTGGCACGTGTTGGATGTCTCCTGAAGAGCAGGTAAACATGTAATAATCCTCTCCTCACCTCCAGAAATTTTTTATTTCAGGAGTGTTCTGACACGTAGATGGTCTCTATATTCAGTAGGTCTTGATGAATTTTTGGATTTTATTTGGATTTTTCTAGAGTTGTGTTGTATTCCTTTTTTTTTTTTTTTTAAGTCCTGTCCTGGTTTGAAGTAAACCAGAACCAATTTTCTGTTCAGTAATTTTACTTTTCAGTTCAGCCTCTTCTAACTAACCGAACCAGTCCGGCTCAAACTGCAACAAACCCCATGTGAATTTCCAGCATTCAGTTTAGTGACATGAAGAACTGCTTCCTTTTGATTGTTTTCCGCCTGCTCTTGGTGGTTATTTGATATCTCATGAAAACAGTAAGAAGGCATTCCTTAAACACTTTGTCTGTATAGTCCCTATCAGACCACCCAATTGTCTCTTTTCCCAAGTCTAGTCCGATCTATTTTGCCGTGCTTGTTATGGATGCTGTTCCACACCCAGCTCATCCGTGTGTCTCGTGTTGGCCTTTTAAAATATTATTCTATCACAGTGTGCAATCTTTGACAAGTCGGTATGCTGTGGATTACCAGCAAAATACTGGTAAGCTCAGTTCTTTTTCTAATAATTACTAGCATTCACTTGCTCTTTAATTGCCACTGCCCACAGAACTGCTGTTCTCATGGAATATCCACAGTACTTCTGACCTCTTTTTCTGAATGGCAAAATCTGACAGAGACCCCTCATCATCTGCACAGACAGCACTGCTGCTTTGCTGTGTGCCTCACTTCTCACTTGCCTACCTTGCATTTCACTTGCTGCTTTATTGCCCAGCTATTTAATGCATAAGGTTGTCTTGGAACTCTTCATAGTCCCCCACCTTTTCTGCCTTCAGGAATTTTTATTCTTGACAAACATTGCCCTCTTGCTACTCATTTCTTTATCTAGGTTGTTTATAAATCTGGGCTTGGGCTCTTGCTGTTTAACAGAACTATCCAGGATTGAACTGACAACGGCAAAAACAGGGGCTGTGACAACAAAGAACTGCCCACTGTAGGTGAAGATCAAGTGTGAGACCTGAAGGTACACAAGACCATGGGACCTGACGCAATCCACCCGCAGGTCCTGAGGGAACTGGCGGATGAAGTTGCTAAGCCGCTTTCCATTATATTTGAAAAGTCATGGCACTTTGGTAAAGTTCCCACTGACTGGAAAAGGGGAAATACAACCCCCATTTTCAAAAAGTGAAAAAAGGAAGATGCGGGGAACTACAGGCTGGTCAGTCTCACCTCTGTGGTCGGCAAGATCGTGGAGCAGATCCTCCAGGAAACTCTGCTAAGCCACACGGAAAATAAGGAGGTGATCGGCAAGAGCCAACATGGCTTCACTAAGGGCAAGTCATGCCAGACAAATTTGGTGACCTTCTATGACAGTGTTACACTGTTACTGGATAAAGGGAGAGCCACAGACGTCATCTACCCGGACTTGTGCAAAGCGTTTCACACTGTCCTGCACCACATCCTCGTCTCTGAATTGGAGAGACATGGATTTGATGGATGGACCTCTCGGTGAATAAGTAACTGGCTGGTTGGCCACTCTCAGAGAGTTGTGGTCAACGGCTCCATGTCCAAATGGAAACCAATGATGAGTGGCATTTCTCAGGGGTCGGTACTGGGACCGGCGCTGTTTAACATCTTTGTCAGCAACATGGACAGTGGGATTGAGTGCAGCCTCAGCAAATTTGCTGACGACACCAAGCTGTGTGGAGCGGTTGACACACCGGAGAGAAGGGATGCCATCCCGAGGGACCTGGACAGGCTTGAGAGGAGGGCCCATGCCAACCTCATGAAGTTCCACAAGGCCAAGTGCAGGGTCCTGCACGTGGGTCGCGGCAATCCCAAGCACAAATACAGGCTGGGTGGAGAATGGATTGAGAGCAGCCCTGAGGAGAAGGGCTTTGGGGTGTTGGTGGATGAGAAGCTCAACATGAGCTGGCAATGTGCACTGGCAGCCAGAAGGCCAACCGAATCCTGGGCTGCATCAAAAGAAGTGTGGCCAGCCGATCAAGGGAGGTGATTCTGCCCCTCTACCCACTCTCATGAAACCCCACCTGGACTGCTGCATCCAGCTTTGGAGTCCTCAGCACAAGACGGACGTGAATTGTTGGAGTGGGTCCAGAGGAGGCCACGAAGATGATCAGAGGGCTGGAGCCCCTCTGCTGGGAGGACAGGCTGAGAGAGTTGGGGGGGTTCAGCCTGGAGAAGAGAAGGCTCTGGGGAGACCTTAGAGCCCCTTCCAGTATCTGAAGGAGGCCTACACGAAAGCTGGAGAGGGACTTTGGGCAAGGGCATGGAGTGATAGGACAAAGGGTGATGGCTTCAAACTGGAAAGGGGTAGGTTTAGACTGGATATCAGGAAGAAATTTTTCACTGTGAGGGTGGTGAGCCCCTGGCGCAGGTTGCCCAGAGAAGCTGTGGCTGCCCCATCCCTGGAGGTGTTCAAGGCCAGGTTGGACGGGGCTTGGAGCAACCTGGTCTAGTGTAAGGCGTCCCTGCCCAGGGCAGGGGGCTTGGAACTAGATGACCTTTAAGGTCCCTTCCAACCTAAACCATTCTATGATTCTATGACCCATCTTCCCTTTAACAGCTGACTACATGTCTCTATTTCCTATATTACAGCCAATTTTTAAGGTTAAATTTTTTGAAGTAACTCTCTGGTGGCACCTGTCCTTTTCCACCCCATTAGATATCTTGTCTTTGCTCCCTGCCCAGGCTACTTTAACCTTTCTCTGCCTCATCTCAGCCTCCCCACAAAACCCCTTTTACTATTAATCTCAGGCTATAACAAAAATTAATGTCCAATGTGTGTTCTTATTTTTCCCCAGTGACTCCAGTATGACAGCTGTGGGTTTGGCTACACGGGGGTGTAGAGCTGCACAGCTCTGTGCCGGTGGCCAGGCAACCTGGAACAGCAGTGCTAGCAGGGATGGACTTACTCATTGAAGCAGTGAGCTGCCGACAGCAGCCAGCGGTCCCCAATTATGGTGGCTCCACAGAAATGCCTTGAGTCTTCTTTCAGGCTGACTTGCCAGGGGATCTCTCCTCTGGAAGCATCTGTTCCTCCCACGATCTTGCTGGGTTTAGAGAAGCCAGGTCGTCCTCCACACTCTGAACAAAAGTCAAAGCATGACTCGTGAGTACTCCTAGCAGAAGACAAGCGAGGAGAGACTGTTGCTGTCTCTAACCACTAAATCTGAGCAGGGACAGGTCAGGGCTGAAGTGTGAGGCATCTCCCCAAGCCCTGCCTGCTGATCGTGGCAGTCCCTGATGGTGGGATACATGCCACCATGGATGGTGGGATACAGCCATACATGGGCTTTCACCCGAACTGTTCTGCATCTTGCTTTGGAAGTCTTTAATCCTGTGCCTTTCTCAAAAGCAAAGTAACTGGCGGCTCTGTGCCTCTCAGCCTTGCCATTCCAGATAAAAAGTTAATCCTAAATTTAGAAAAATACCCTGCATCTGTATCTCCCTGCACAGCTGCTGGGAGGGCTCCTCGGAGCTGACAGGAGCTATAGACACCTGCCCTCCTTCCCTGCAGGGAGAGGATGCAGGGCTGCTGTGAAGTTGCAGCCATCAAATTCAAACTGCTGGGAGATCCTTAGGTGGCAAACAAAAGTCAGTGGTCAACAGGTTAAACAGTGCCAGACGCTGCTGTGTCTTAGTGCCCTGTCCTGGGCCTCCTGGAGCAGACCAATCGCACAGACAGCAGACAAAATTACACATTCAGTTGCACAAGCGAAGGAGCCCACGACACTCATCTGTGCAGGTACTGAATGACTTTGCCAGGCTGCTCTGGGCTGAGCCGGGGCAGCCAGATACTGTCCCTTGTGCCTTGGCCCTTAGCACTTAGGCAAGGGTTGTGTGGGTCACCCGACTGAAGGTCATTTCAGCTCAGCGGAAGAACAAACCTGACATTTGGACCTGTACCAGCCGCTCTTCCTGCTAAGGCGTGCCCACCCTATGGGTGCTCGTACCTTGTGGTCTGGATGCAGTCACCGGCTTGCTGGCGGCTGGGGCTGGTGAAGTGGTGGGGATTGCTCTGGTGGTGGTGTTGAGCTCTTCAGAACTGACCACGTTACTCTTAGTACCGAAGTGCATTGGAGAGACCGTACGGGCTATGGAGGGGGGGAAAGCAGAAATAGCATCCAAGATCCAGTCTCTGAGCTTGGTAACACGTGTGTAAACCCCGGGCCGCCTGGCTTCAGCACATCCAATTCCCCAACTCACGATTCCCGCCAGGAAAAACTTGCCAGATGGTTCTTGGCAAACCAGGGGCCCACCAGAGTCACCCTGCAAGAGAAGCCACGTGGTGAGTGTCTCCCTGGGGATGCTCCAAGGTCCCCCTGTCCACCCTCAGCATACCTCTGCCAGACTGTGTCTCTCTGTCCCCGTATATCCCAGCTCACCTCTGCTTATTTGCTCCAGCCTAGTGATGAGCAAAGCATCTCCTGTGCTGGCCTTTGGGTGCTCCTCTGTGTGCACTTCTACTGGTTTAATCGTGTTAAACTGCTGCTCTTAAAGGTTAAGCCCAGCACCCCCTCAACAGCCAGACAACGGGTGTTCATTGCATGATAAGCAAGCCAAAAAGATCATGCTAATCTTTGCATGATGATTTCTTGATTTGGCTTATGGTTCCCTGGTCAATTATTTGGTACTGTGGGGCCATATGAGTGTCACTGATGTAGGACATGTGGTGTCTGTGAAGCTGGCAGTGCCTTCTGGGAGCTGCATCACTTTAGGTGAGTAATGAATACCCGGATGGGTCACGTTCATCATCCAACCTGAATCTTCCATTCTTGGCCCCTTCTGTGGTATTTGTGCTGCATTTGATGCACAAATATGAAGTGCTACTGCCAGAGAAGCGCAGTTTTGCTCAGCTGGTGGCTGCAGGTATGAAGGACCCTGCCAAACCACAGGGATAGCCATGGAAATCACAGTCCTCCTCTCCCCACACAGTCCTCCTCTCCCCATGCATTGTGAAAGGCAGGATTTTCTCCACTTACAATTCCAGGCTGGATAAAGGCTAACTAGGGAAAACACCAAGTTGATCACCAAAAGCTGTTGCGTATGTTTAAGGCTCCACTGCTGCCCTTTGCCATCTGGATTTTTGATCTGAGGACCTACCAGGTACATTGGTAGCACCAGCCCTGATTACAGCTCAGGAAGTAAAGTAGTTAAATAGCCAAAAGAGCCCCTTAAACAGCAATGCCCTGCTCTAAGCACTAGAGAACATATGGTCATTTTTGTATTCTGCAGTCCCTGATCTGTGCTTGGCTGCAAGGCACAGCCTCAAACCTTGGAGGGGAGAACCGTGACCATGGTGTCAGATCCTGCTTCTTGGTGCATGCTGGGAGGGAAAAGACTCATGCAGGGAGGCGTGCTGGCTTCCCTTGGCAAAGCTTACCTGGCAGGAGTCGATTTTCCCCTCCAGGTAGCCAGCACACAACATCCTGTCTGTGAGGACATGGCTGTAGAGGCTGGAGCACAGCTTCTGGTCCAGCAGCTCCACTGTTGCTTTCTGCAGGAACTCGGGTTTCACCACTAAACGAGACAGATACAACTGTGAGTTCACCGCAGGTAGCCTTGCACGGGACCGGCAGCCCACCCCGGCTGGCCAGAGCATGGCCTGAGCTCCCTTCCGCCCGTGCCTCCTGCACCACTTGCACCCCACCATGCCTCCTCTGCCGCCTGCCACACGTTGCTTACAGAAATCCTCCTTGAGGTAGCCCCAGCCAGAGATAAGGCACTTCTTGCTGGTGGGGAAGTGATGCCCAGTGTCTGGCAGGCACACGGGCTGGATGTACTTAGTGAAGGTCACAGGTCTCTTCAGCTCCAGCACAGCCACGTCGTAGTCAGCCGTGTCGGCGTTGTAGGAGGGGTGTGGGATGATCCGTGCGATGCCCATTTTCACTGCGCCACTGTCTGAGCCTCTGAGGGAGGTGGTCCCTGTGTAAGCTGCCCACATGGCCGGGTCCTGGAACCTGGAAGAGAGACAGCCGGCACCGTGGCAGCCTGCAGCCACAGCATCACCCTGCGAACCAGAGCCGGGCGCAGGTGGTGCTGCCTCCGGCCCATCCTCCCATTTGCTCTGGGACAGGAGCTGCCCGTGGCTTAATCTGGTAGGGGAAGGAAACCAGGCGTGACGGGGCAGCGTGGTACGGTGGGAGCTCGCACCAGAAGTTACGGCAGCTTTTGGAAATGGAGAGAGGGTGGCAAGCTAGCGTGGCTGGAGCTTACTCAGTGAAGCAGTGAGCAGCAGACACCAGCCACTTCTCTGTGAGGATGGCAGCACCGCAGAAGTGCTCGTTGTTCTCTCGCAGGCTGACTTGCCATGGGAACTCCCCTCTGGATGCCTCTGAGCCTCCGACTATCCTGCTGGCAGTCTGCATGGCAGGGCGGCTCCCGCAGTCTGAAAGGGAGGAGAGAGCCAGAGCATCAGGATCTGCCGGCTGTGCCCCAGCAAAGTGCTCCCGAGGGCAAGTGGGCAAAGCTGCTTCAGCTTCATGCATCCTCCCAGCACGTGCCAAGCAGCAGCACATTACAACTGTGTTGGTGTTACAGCTATGCAAACCTCATGAAATTCAACCAGGCCAAGTGCATCCCCCTGCATGTGAATCGTGGCCATCCCCAGCACAAACCCAGGCTGGGTGGAGAATGGATTGAGGGCAGCCCGGAGGAGAAGGGCTTGGGGGTGTCGGTGGGTGAGAAGCTCCCCAGGAGCCGGCAGTGTGCGCTGGCAGCCCAGAAAGCCCCCCGCACCCCGGGCTGCGTCCCCAGCAGCAGGGCCAGCAGGGCGAGGGGGGGATTGTGCCCCTCTGCTGCGCTCTGCTCTGCTCTGGGGAGACCCCCCTGCAGTGCTGCCTCCAGCTCGGGGGGTCCCCACAGCAGAAGGCCACGGAGCTGTTGGAGCGGGGCCAGAGGAGGCCCCGGAGCTGCTGCGAGGGCTGGAGCCCCTCTGCTGGGAGGACAGGCTGGGAGAGTTGGGGGGGGTCAGCCTGGAGAAGAGAAGGCTCCGGGGAGACCTGAGAGCCCCTTCCAGTGCCTAAAGGGGCTCCAGGAGAGCTGGGGAGGGACTTTTTCCAAGGGCATGGAGTGACAGGATGAGGGGGAATGGCTTCAAACTGAAAGAGGGGAGATTGAGATGAGATCTGAGGAAGAAATTCTTGCCTGCGAGGGCGGTGATCCCCTGGCGCAGGTTGCCCAGAGAAGCTGTGGCTGCCCCATCCCTGGAGGTGTTCAAGGCCAGGTTGGACGGGGCTTGGAGCAACCTGATTGGGTGGGAGGTGTCCCTGCCCATGGCAGGGGGTGGAAATGGATGATCTTTAAGGTCCCTTCCAACCCAAACCAGTCTATGATTCCACAATATTGCCAGGGATGTCACAGGGCAGACATTAATCTGCAAGCTTGGAAAATAGCACTGCAAAACACAACCATCACAGCATCCTCCCTGAAACTCTTCTAAAGCAAGAAATTCTGGACAGAAATATCTTTGCCAGTTTGACAAGCACAGCCATTGCCTCGTGATCAGCTCCCAGCAGCTTGTGGGCATGTGGCGCTTGCCCAGCATGCCAGCTCACCAGGAAAGTGGGTCTCGTCATGACCCTTTGCAGCTGGTGGTGGGACCAAGGTGTTCCTAGGGTACAATTTCCCTTATCCTGATGCAGACATCTACTCTTGGCCTGACAAGTTGTGCTGTGTCCTTGTCTCTCCTCAGTGCCACCAAGCCCAGTGGTGTTACAACTGTCAAGGTCTGCAGCAGTGGTTGTGGCCTGTCCCCCATGTCCAGGAGACCTGCTGTGAGAGACTTACCACAGCCCCTTTCATCAGAGGCATCGTCGCAGTCTTTTTGGCCATCGCATTCAGGGTTTTCTTTCCACACGCACTGAGTGTTGCGGCAAGTGAACATGTCTCCAGGGCAGCTCCCTGCAGACAGCAAGGGTTGAGTCACTTGTGTCTTCTGCAGCCCTCCCAGCAGCTGCCCCCCCGCTTCCCCAGGGGCCAACCACCGTGGTGTCCTTGTCACTCAGCTCCCTGGCAGTGCCAGAGCCCCTGCGGGATGGAGCCAGGAGCAGAGCTGCAGCTCTTGTTGAGCTTGCGGGGGAAAGGGGTGCAGGGCCCTGGATCACCAGGTTATGAACTAGATGGGGCACAAATGCCTCTTCTTTCTGCAGCCAGGCCACCGGTAAGGAGGAGGCTACAGGTCAGGCTGCAGAGTGCAGCCACGGA
This sequence comes from Anarhynchus alexandrinus, assembly GCA_008711295.1. NCBI lineage: Eukaryota > Metazoa > Chordata > Aves > Charadriiformes > Charadriidae > Anarhynchus > Anarhynchus alexandrinus. Next base: position 788,759 of record VUYV01000344.1, read on the forward strand.
GCTGGGGCAGATGGTTCTTCCTGCTGCCTGGCACTTACCTGATTTCAGTCCAGGTCTGTGGGGAGAGACCTCACTGGGACCTGTGACAAAATGGAAGGAATGGGAATCGGTGAGGGTGTCCCAGCACAGGAGCTGCATGCTCTACAGCCCTGCAGGCTGTTGGGGTGATCCCCGGTGCAGGGAGACGTTCCCAAGAGCTGTGGCAGTGAGCTGTCACCCAGGAGGAAGCTCCAAGGCTGAAGCTATTGCAAGCCTAAAGCCAAGGGGTGTCTGTGCACATTTGAGCTGCACAAGGCTCCCCGAGATCCAGGGACACTGCCCGTCGTTGCAGGGAGTGCAGAGGGAGCTGCAGAAGAACCCACACCTCCATGTTTTCCAGGTACATGTGGGGGTTTTTTATATCTATTGGACCTGGAGTCCTACGGTCACATGCAACTCGACAGTCACGGAAGGAAAGGTGAATTTCTAGTCAGGTGGTTTCAGAGAATAATTCAAGTATGAGAAATATCTACCTAAGCAGAAATTATTGCTACAACCCTGAGGACTGCCTGAAGGCTGCTCTGCACTTGTAGGTTCAGACAACCCAGCAATTAACCTCCTGAAGCTTGATCTCTTGTCCCTCAGGCCAGTTTCAGGTTCTGCAAGAAAAGCCAAAGAAGCTGCAATTTATGCTTTAGGCTCTGTTGTTGCTGCAGGCCCCCAAAGCTGCTCTTGCAGGGTAGAGCAGTGGGACAGCATTGGCATTGGAAGGGGACCTGGGGACTCCCCATAACATCTCTTGAGCAACCACCAAGATCTAGAATCATAGAATCATGGAATTGCTCAGCTTGGAAGGGACCTTTAAGATCATCAAGTCCAACCATTAACCTCCCCTGACAAAACCACTTCTAAACCATGTCCTCAAGCACCACATCTCCCCTTTTTTTTAAACACCTCCAGTGATGGCGAATCCACCCCCTCCCTGGGCAGCCTGTTCCAATGTTTGATAACCCTTTCCGTGAAAAAATGTTTCCTAATATCCAATCTGAACCTCCCCTGGCATAACTTGAACCCATTTCCTCTCGTCCTATCACTTGTCACCAGGGAGAAGAGGTCACCCCCACCTCTTTACACCCTCCTTTCAGGTAGTTGTAGAGGGTGATAAGGTCTCCCCTCAGCTTCCTCTTCTCCAGGCTAAACAACCCCAGTTCCCTCAGTCGTTCCTCATAAGATTTGTCCTCCAGACCCCTCACCAGCTTTGT
>VUYV01000344.1:790260-803680 GCA_008711295.1 Anarhynchus alexandrinus
CCAGATCATTGATACAGATATTAAAGAGAACTGGCCCCAGCACCGAGCCCTGGGGGACACCACTTGCGACTGGACTCCAACCGGATCTCACTCCATTCACCACCACTCTGGGCACAGCCATCCAGACAGTTTTTCACCCAGTGGAGCGTACGCCTATTCAAGCCATGAGCAGCCAGTTTCTCCAGGGGAATGCTGTGGGAAATGGTGTCAAAAGCTTTGCAAAAATCCAGGTAGATAACATCCAGAGCTTTTCCCTCATCTACTAAGTGGGTCACCTTATCATAGAAGGAGATCAGGTTTGACAGGCACGACCTGCCTTTCACAAACCCATGCTGACTGGGCCTGATCACCCTGTTCTCCTGCATGTGCTGTGTAATGGCACTGAGGATGATCTGTTCCATGACATCTAGGCATGTTTCTGCTGCTGTCCTCTGAAGCTGGTAGCACCTGGGAGCCAGGCAGAGCATCTTTTGTTGGTTTGCTTGAGCGCCTGGTAGCATCTCCATTTCTAACATTGCTGCTGGGCATGAAGCCTTGCCTGGACATCCAGAGCTAAAGCCCTGTGGCAGTTTGGCTATCTGAGACACAGCTTGTGGTTTTGCTAGCATGACCTTTGCTGCTAGCAGCTCCAGCACAGGGCACCATGCTTTGGCTGCCCAGCAGTTGCAGGAGGAGCATACCTGTAAGAGAAGCTGAGGATATTGTCCCATAGGCAGCCAGGGGGAGACCCTGCTTGTGCAGGGCAGCTGCCAGCCCGTGCCTGAGAGCTTCCTCCTCCATGGTCGAGCTCAGGGGCTGGGAATCCTGGAGGGCAAAGCGGAGGCGGAAACGGACAATCACACTCGAGTTTCCATTCCTGCTGGAAGACAGAGAATTAATGGGTACATTGGCTCCATGGTCAGTACAAGGGACAGGCTCTTCTGCTAGTTGCCTACAGGGGACTTGAGGGAAACAAAACTAATTCTTAATAATGTAAGGTGCAAGTTTCTCTGGAGTTGTGCTCTGGGTTGAAATAGTCATTTGCATTTTTTTCTTTGGCCCAAAGTTCAGCTTTGGTTGAACAAAGACATCTTCCTCTGCCTTTCTGACTGCATTTCCAAATGAAAGAATCCAGAACATTGGTGCGATCCCAGAAGAAAATCCAGCCTTGACCAAAAAGCAGTTTCTCTTTGTACTAGTTTTGAACAAGAACACAGGTGTGAGATCACCTTTGTGGTGGAGGCTGTCAGAATGCCCTCAGACGTGAGCTGCACAGTTTGCAGAGAGAGCTGCCTACACTCACCTGTAGCCCAGGATGGTGCAACCAGTGCAGCTCCAGTCCAGCTGGGATTCCTGGAAACTGGACAGAAACTGCAAAGCAAAGAACGAGGGTTACACATTTACCAGCCAGAAGGCCCCAGGGAGATGCAACTAGATGATGCCTGGGATTTTGCCAGGAGCTGGAGCTAGCTGAAGCATCTCCTCTTGTCTCCGCAGGCAGCAGGAGCACCTGTGTCCAGCTCATGTCAGCCATCCCTTTCCCCACCCTAGCTCAGGGCGTGAGGCAGCACATTCCTTCTTTGTGCCTTCCTAGCACCTCTCTTTTGCAAGGAACAGACCTCAGCACACATTTCCCACTCCACAACTGTCTCTTCGGGTCCTGATGGGGCCTACTCAAAGTGCAGCTCAGCCCCATGGTGTGCCCTGCTGAAGTTTAAGAAATCCCTGTTTTCCTCCTGCCTTTGGCATCCAGATTCTGCTGAATGAGGACAGTCGAGCTGGGCCCTGGGCAACCACCACAGTCTTTCCCAAGTCTTTTCCTGGCAACCCCAGATCAACTCACCAGCCTCTCAAGAGCGGGTGTCAGCACCCTGTAGTAGTCTGAGTTCACCATCTGTAAGCTGCTGTTGAATGTGATTCCTCGCAGCTCCACCGTGTGCTCAAAGCTGGTCTCTCCCACGGGATGACATGCTGCCAGAGAGGGAAGGTGTCTGTCAGAGTCACAAAGGGCACATGGAGATTCAGGACCATGGCTGGACCCAGCCTTCCTCACTATCCACTTTGGAACATCAGACCCCTCTGGTTTGAGCAACTTGACTGTCCCTGACCACCCCGGCTGCCTTGGGGGTGCCCCATGGCCACGCTGGATTATCCTGCGCACATGCAGTAGGAGAATTTTGCACTGAACTAATTTGGACTTGAAAATGGTGGATTTTTGTCAAGCCCGAGACAAAAGTTCATGAACAGATGGGTACAACCTGGCAGTGCAATCCCAGATTGGCCCCAGCCCTGCAGGAACAGGCTGGAGAAAGGCGTGCTGGGTATGGAAGCCAGCTTAGAAAGTGGCACTGTACAGTAGAGCTGTGCTGGTGTGACCTGTCAGTCACGTCAGGCGGGTCGACACCAGGGTGCTTGCCTAAAGTGGCATCTGGCCATGGGGCACCAGAGGCAGCAGGAGCGAGGTGGGAGAGGCAAGGAGACAGTGGTCATGCTGTGGAGTGAGACAGTAAAACGGGCAATGGTCAGTGGCTGCAGGAGGTTGTGGTAGATGGCTGGGGCAGCGAGATACAGTGACAGGAAATTTGGGAGTCACAGGGAGAGAGTAGAGGAGAGGAATGGAGCATATGTGTCATGCAACACTGAAGATAAAGTACTTTAAAGTCAGATATTCACAACGTGAGTTGACTACAGCTCTTGCAGTTCAGGTGTGTATATGGGGAGAATTGACCGCATTTTGTCCTCAGGAGAAGGCTTTTGAGGATTTTTGCTATGAGGACTGTGAGCTGTGCAGAGCATTTCTTTTGTGGAGCAGATATAAACTGAAAGAACGTACCCAGGTGCACACTCACCCAGTAGGATCCCCAGGTAGAGAGCTGTCACGCTACCCACCACGGCAGCAGCAGCGGTTACCTTCCAGCAGCTGGCCCTCAATCCCCTTTTCTGGGTGCTTATCACTGGCTTTATCTGGTCCATGCTGTCTGAGAAGTTCTACAGATGACCTCTGTGATTAAAAAGAAGAGGAGGAAAAGGACAAGACTGGGATGAAATGTGACATAGCCGGCAAGCTATGGTTACTCCAGGAGCTCCAACCAGTGTGTTATCATAAGAAGTAAAAGGATGGATACACACTTCATCCCCTGAATGTGCCTCAGGCTACCGTCAGGAGATTTTACTAATACATCTAGGTTGTAGGACCTGAACACATCAACCATGGTGGCCCCTGCCTGCCTGGTTCCCCTTCCCTTTCTTCCTAGGAGGCCACTACTGAGCATGGCTGTCTGTTGTGAGTACCAACCAGCCTGATGCCTCCATCTCTGTGCTCTGCACAGGCACTTTTGGTGGCACAAGCTCTGGGTGAGCGCTGAACCAGTGTCCCAGCATCACAGGCCCTGCCTCAGGGTCCAACCAGGACGGCGCACAGTACTTGCTCTTCAGCAGATGGTCCTTCAGGCTTGCTTTAGCAACAGGGTTTGAAGGTCCTACCACCTATGATGACAGGGTGAATGCCAAGAGTCACGGAGCTGCAGTAGCAGGTGGAACAGTTAAGTTGGAAAGTACAACATTTATCTTATAGGCCGGCAAATAACAAGACTAGACTGCAGTCACATCCCTACATATGAAACTCTGCAGTCTGAACAGAGAGCTATGGAGAGAGACCTGCCTCGGACTCTGGATAGTAAATGTACCAAAGCCAATTGGTATTGAAAACTTCAAGAATCCCTGGCTGCTTCTACTGGACCATTCTGACCTGGCTGCTGAAATCCTGACTCTAGGCTACTTATATCCCCATGGTATACGTTATGTGGATTAAAACTGGCTAAGTAATAAACCTCACCCTGTAGTTGTTTATGAGGCAGGTTCTAGGGTGAGGTTTCATATGTAGCCCAATGCTATTCCATATTTTTGCAAGAATTGTGAAGGAAATATAAAATCACTGTCAGTAAATTCAGTGGATAACAAAACTCACTGCAGCGTTTAGCAGAGAGCTCCCAGTGCCTAGTAATGCACAACAATTAATCTATGCTTTTTAGTAGCTGTGCTACTATCCTGATGAGCAGTTTCTCCTTCCCTATGGTCAGCACTACCACTGGCACTGGTGCTTCCAGTATTTTGCTTCAAGTGGTACAAACATCCTGCACAGGAACCAAAGCCCCTTCATGTGATCTGTCCCGCCTCCTGTGATCCAGTGGCTTCTGCTAGACTTGTTCCAGTAGGTCAATGCTTTTCATGCACTTAAGATGCTCAGAAGGGATACGGTATTTCAAATGTGATCTCAAAAATGCCAAAAATATGGCACTTATCTTGTTTTTCTGTTTGCACTCTTGCTACTACAAGCCAGCCTGTGGCTGGCCTTTTGCATGTCACCAACAACTGGATATCGGTAGGAATGAAACAGCCTGGGATATCCTGCTTTATCCACAGTCACTCGATCAGCCATACTCCAGCCATGTTAGTTTTTGCAAGAAACCTAAAGAGACAAAAAGGGGAACTGAGTTCCTCTGGCCCTAAAATGTATTAAATTACTGGATTAATATTTCTCCCTCACAGGTAGGAAGAAGACACACAACCGGTCCCTTCACACTGGCACACAAAAGTCTATCTAAGACAATTTAGTTGGTCAGATTGAAATACATGGAAGTCCAGCCTTCTTGGCCAAAGGTTCAAAGTTCCTCAGCTTCAGAACGGGTTTTCTGAGGACTCAACCTCTAGCTGATGGGAAACCAGATCTACAGGTCACACCAGAAGAGTCTTGGCAAGGCAAATTCATCTCTCAAACCTTCTCTGCCTAGGTATTGACAACTTCAAGAGCAGTAAAACCCACTCAGCTTTTCCTTCCTAAGTCCCAAATTCTGTCCTGCCGAGGGACATCTCCTCTGGTCACTTCTGCACTGGCCACTTCCTACCAGTTCAGAAGGTGCTGTGAGCTGTTGGGCTGCAACAGCAGCTATTTACTGATGCTATAAATCAGGCTGTGACTCCGGCAAACAGGGAACCTGCGGAGGATCAGCCTTTTCTGATGCAAATGCATGTAGCAATGAAAGAGAAAGAGGGCAGAAAGGGACCCAGGACACAGGGAGCGGCAGCACACTTTCAGAAGAGCTTTTCAGTGTTTTCCAAGAGGCGTCAGCAGCTCTTTAAACTGAAGCTTCTAGATAAGAGATTTTAAAAGGTCACTTCTTTGTGAGGCAACAGACAGAGAGAAAGGGGAGAGGAAGGGAGAGTCTGTCCAAGATGCCTCTTTTTTCCTAACAGACCTCCAAATATTCTTTTTCAGCTGTAACTGAGCCTGGCAGAGATAGGCACTTTGGGCCCCTGTGTTTTGCTAACAATATCTCCATTTGACAATTCAGCTCTGGCTAAGAGAAAACAGGTAGGAAACATTTTTTTTCCAGTGGTCCTTGTGACCTGAATACATACAGATGAGCGATTCCCTCCTCTGCTCTTTCAGTGGGTTTTCAAGTCTTGCAGCATGCTGGACACGGAAACTCAAAAATCTAGTCCAGATATGCTGACCAGTGCAACAGTGGTCTTACTACCAATGGACTTTAAAGGTAGGAGAAAAAAATTAACATCACAGACAAAACTGGCTCTGTCGGGGTGTTAGTTCGACAACACAAGTTAGGTTGAACTAATCATGGCTGCATATAAAGTCATACTACAAAAAAAGATACTTGGGACCCCAGAAAGAAGTTCATGTTATTCATTGCACTGGCATTTTAACTGGAAAAAATATTTATAGACAAAGGAGCCTACTCCTTCCCAAAACAATCAAACTTGTCTTCTTTGCTCTCCATTTTAGCATAAGAAAAGTTTACTTTCTTTTGGTGTGAGTGGTATGAGTTAAAAAAGAATTAAAAAGACATGTAAATAGAAAGCAAGAGCAAAACAGAGGTTGGATTTTTTTTTTTAGTGAAAGAAGATAAGGACCATCTGTAAATACATAGTGGAGATGAGTAGCAACCAACTATATATGTTGAAAAACATCATTGTATAAAATCAGATGAGCAAAAAGTGAATTTTGTCGGTGGGCGTAGAAATTAGGAAAGTATGAACAGTCAGAGGAGTAGGAGTTTCCAGTACGAAAGTTGAGAAGAAAAAGCACATTGGTATTTTTTGTCAGATTATAAATTGTAAGTGGCTGTAAAATATGATGCCCCTGATAGCAGGGGCAGGGGGAAACTCAGTGATCTAAGAGAGTCCTTCCAGTCCTGTCTTAGTGGGGTTTCTTCTCACTGCTCCATCTTAGCAGAGAAGGCATGTAAGATGTGCTACAGAGAATGTCAACAAGAACTGTCCTGTGAAAATTACCATCTCTGTCTGTCCCTAAGGATCTGACGAGACTCCTGCGATATGGCCACCATCTCTGCTCTTCTGCTTTCTGGCCACTCAGGGTTTGTTTTCTCCACAGGAGTCTGGATTTTGCTCCAGGGCAGCCTTGAATCATTCCACAGGATTCCTTTGGAGGAGGTATTTTATTTCTCAACTGGTTCAGATAGTGAAATTTCAAAATATAAAGTACAAATACCCATTTATCTGTAATTTTTCTGCTAATTAGCCAAACTGTCACTAACACCCGCTCTTCTTGTCAAGGACAAGAGAGCAGCACGTGTGTGTGTGTGAGGGAGCGTGTCTGTGTCTGTGTGCACGCGCGTGCGCTCCCGCAGCGGGTCGGGGGCACACCACGCGCAGGAGCAGCGAGGGGACAAGGCAGGGCTGCAGGAGGGAGGTGCCTTGGGCACAGGTTGCAGGCTCCCCACGGCAGGGGTCTCTGTCTCAGCCTGGTGGGCCCCACGGCGCGCACGCCTATGAGACTGGCCCAGAGCACACGACTCTTCTGCACAAATTGTGGTGGTTCCTGGTTTTAAGTAGAAACTGGCTTCTTGCAAAATGTGACAGCTCCTGAGGCTGAAGTGCGACGGTGACCCCCCAGCACTGTGCTGATGGCTACTTGGCAAAAGGGCTTGATTTTCTTCATTTACCTCCACATTCCCTGGCCTCTTGTCTTCCACTCCTTGGTATTTCTCTTCCTTTGCCTCTGCTGTGTCTTTCCTTTCATGTTTTCACCTCCTGAGGCCTTTCATTCCCAGCCCTCTCCAGCTCTTCACGCTTCATTCTCTCCCATTGGAACAGGAATGCTCACACTGCTTTGCCCCAGGCTCCCTCCCGCTCTTCTCCAGCTTCTCCCGTTCCCTGTCTGCCAGCCCCTGGCAGCGCCCTCCACCACCAGGACATGAGCCAAGCCAATCTGTTGACCAGAGGAAAGAAGCACAGGAAAGACACAGTGGCACCCATCTCTTCTAACGTCCACTTCTTTTACAGACAACGAATGCAAGAAAACCCTCATGGCCCCAGATGGCAGAGTCTTGGCTGCTCCGGAGTCTTTGTGCTTTATCCCACATTAAGTTGGTACCGTTACAGGTCTGGCTCCCAAAACAGCGATACTGTGTCCGCTCAGCCTTCAGACACAGGGGCTGTAAAACTGCCTCATGGTCTAAGGTCATGCCTGTAAGTCTTCACCCGGACAGAGCCTTTGCAAAATGATGGCGTTGGTATGAAAAATATGCGACTTGCTTAAGGCAGACAACAAGATCAGCAGCAAATCGACCTGCAACTTCAGGAAGTAATAAGCATTCGGTCAAAGGTGAGTGAAGGACTAATGATTTTATCACCAAGATAAGACTTGTGGTACTTCAGAGGAGGCATACAGCAGAAGCAGAATCACCTTTCTCCAGAAGGAGAAAGCCCAAAATGAAAGACTCCAACATATCTCAGTTGGTGGGTTCACAATTCAAAATCACAGGCGCCAGAACAACAAACCACATCTGTGCCACCAAACCACAAGTTTGAGCAGAAGAGAGAAGGTGGTCACTTGTGGTAAGTGAAAGAAGCAGCATGACCAGAGGAGCTGAAGAGATGCGGGTGTGCAAACAGGTCTGCCAGCAGAGCCTGGTGGCGAGAAGTGAAACCCAAATATCGCAGTTAAAATGGGGTCAAGCTTCGCGATTTTTTCTTAATAGTTGGGAAATTAATTGTATGCAAGTGGGGCTCAGCAACTTGTGGCAGCAGCTACTGGTGGAAGGTAGGGGGAGTGGGTTTATAACCAGAGGTATCTGTTGGGCAGTGGTGCAGCGCAAGGACTTATCAGTCTAAAGAGACCAAGAACCGTATGCCACTTCCCCCTTATGGCTCGAGGGCACCCCGGGGCTGCACCGCGAGTGGGGCTCCAGAGGAGGAAGGGAGTGTTGGAATAAAACTGTTGCTTCCTTGTGAGCCCATATGTCTTCCTTAAAATCTTCTGACAAGATGATGATATGCCATGAAAGAAAGCCCTTGCAGAAACAGCAGCCAGCTGGTAGAACACATAAAGAAAGGACAGAGCAGCTCAGCATCATGCCAGCGGGTGCAGACGGTACCTTCACAAGCAAAGACAAACCGTCCACACGATCAGCAGACACAGTCAAGCCCGGTTTGGCTAACATGGCCTTTTGGTTTCACGTGGCATGAGCATCTCCTGCCACCAGACTGGTTGCCTGAACACTGTCTTTCTTTAATCCTTTTGCTTCAACCCATCTCCAACTTCGGTAACTGCACACGTAGAGCTGTGCACGTCCCCCACCTCTCTGTAGGTTAATGTTTAGTGGGGTTGTGCTGCATTTGAAAGGCCATACCCTTCTTCCAAGCAGAAAGAAACGCCATCACCTAAAACGCTGCAGACCCTGGGCTGGGGACACCTCTTTTCTATTGAGGTAAGTAGGTGAAGAGGCCCCAGCAGTGTCCCAGTGTCCCCCCCCAGCCCCCCCCCCACTCCAGACCCTGAGCAGCCTGCAAGTGAACACATCTGCTCCGGGTGTCACCAGCCCCTGCCACTCAGTTTCGTAAGGATCCTGAATGTCTGCTCACTTGCAGCACTCCTCTTGGAGGTGCCTCTGGTTCAGCTGTAGTCCTGCTTTCAGCAAGCCCAATGACACTGTGCGGGCCTTGTTTATTGTCCCTCTTGGACTTCAAATATCTCTCAGTTTACAAGTAAGAAGATCCTCTCCCCACCTGCCAGCTCTGCAGCCTCAGCTGGGACATGACAGACGGGCTGAGCTCCCTGGTGCTCGTATTATCACTGGTAACAAAGGCTCTAACATCACTTCCACCTTGGAGACACTCAGCCCCGAGCTCTCCCTTTGGTAACAGAGTACCGGGCAGATTTGTACCTGCAATTACTTTTTAAACTTTTAGCCGTGGATTACACTGGAAAATAAAGGCTGCCTTCCTCCCCCTTGACTGTGCTGGCTCGACAACTCGGTACAGATAGTAAATACTGAATACACATGGGGAGTATCCAGTAAGCAAGGAAGTGCCATTTTCGTCCAGTTACTTTTCACAATAGAAGCACTATATAATTTGATACTTTTCAGCTCATGAATGGCCAAGAAAAACTCACATGCTTAACTCATGGCATTTCCTTTACTGACAACCACCCTCCTCCCTTGGACACTGTGTTTGGCCCAGAGCAAAGGCTGTGGGAGAAATCTTGATCCTGATGAAGATGGTGTACATACTGGGACCAGAAGTTCTTGGAGGAACAAGGACTAAAGTAGATGTGTTTGTTTTGCAGATAATCACATTTTACTTTTTCTTACCAGCTTACATACATTAGAAGCAATGCGTAAATTACATTTTTTTGTATCTAACTTCAGCTGTTATTACAGTTTGAGAGGTAGGCATTAATGTTCATGGGCACAAAAGCCCCAAGCTACGCCGAAATGAGTCATCTGCAATGCATGCTCCCCCAAAGGAATAATTCAATACGGGACAGTGTCATCTGCTAAACCCAAGCGCTGACACCGTGTGACCGTGTACAGCTTCTGTCAGCCCCTCCTGCTTGAGGAGACCATCCTGGAGCACAGGCTGCAGGATGCTGGCACAGCACTGGCCTGTGCTGCCTCGCATGGCACCCGCGCCCACCGGGACCTCCCTTGAGCAGGACACAGGGCAATATGCCTGAACTCTCTGCGGGGCAGCCTCACGGCGGTAAGACAAGTGGGTGCAAAGCAGCATGACAGCACTCTTGAGCCCTGCCTTCAGCTGCGGGAACAAAGCATCATCCGGCTGCAGAAACTTTTACTTTAGCTCAAATGATGGTGCTCTTCCAAGCACATGGATGTTGCTACGAGGTTTGTCCCATGCCAAGGACAAAACTGCTCACAGCCATGGCTGTGTCACTAGCGTATTTCATACAGCGATAACGTTGCTTATTTTAGTGTTTAGGTCTGCGTTATTGCTAAAGCTGCACTGTTTATTTCCCATGAAATACCCTGAACTTTCTAGAATATTTCATAAATCGTTATAGCTTTTAAGTAATGTAGACCATTCTCTGTGTTTGGTTTCCAGAGTGTTAAAGAAACTAAGACGTTCCTCCTTAAACCAGCACTTTCAGAGAAGACGGTCCAGAGATCACTTGTCACCAAGGATCATCCGTTAAATCGCACATTTGGTATAGCTGAAGACACGCTGGTTACTAGACAAAAAAATGAAATGCCCTAGTTCTGTAGAGCACAACCGGCAGAAGTGACAAACTTCCACAGACGTTCAGTGGGGAGCCCATTTCTGTGGCCAGTCCCTTTTGATCTGACGAGCAGACCAAACCCCCGCCAGCACCATCGATTCGTTTGTGCAAAGCGCTCCCAACGTCCCCCGAATCATTTTCAAGTCACATGGAATCAAAAAACACTAAAAAGCACTCCAGGATCACATAAGGAAAATTATTTAGCCATAACGGACTGAAGCTATTTGCAGCTGTTACTTCAGATGAAAGGTTAGGTGTTTCCCCTAACAGGCAATAAATTCAGAAACAAGCAGTTTCCTTAGAGCCGGCAAAGCGAGAGGAATTTCCCCAAACGCGAGGGAAAATTCAGCGGGGAGAAGCAGTTTCAGCTTCCCGCTTGTCTGGAAACGTCCGAGCGCAGGCAGCAAACCCCCCCTAAAGCTGCCGGAAAAGTGAGGGGGAGAGACTGCCCGAGCCCCGCAGGCGGCCGCGGGGGCTCCGCGCGGAGCGGAGTGTGCGGGAGTGGGACCGCGAAGCGGCCGCGGGCGGCTGCAGCTGCCGGAGAAGGCGCCGGTTTCTCTCTTCCCCCCGGAGCCGAGAGAGCCCGACACCTCGAAGTCGATAGAAAGGACTGCTAAGAAGGAGCAGGAACTCACCTGCTCGGCTCTTGCCCTCGCCACCGCGCCGTTCGTCCCCGCAAACCTCCCCCGCGCAGCGGCTCCTCCCGGGCGCTGCCGCCGCCGGTGCCGCGGCGGGCGCGGGGCAGGCGGGGGGCGGCACACGGGGCGGGCGCCTGCGGGGCTTAAGCCCTTTAAAGGCACAGGCTGAGAAGCCGAAACGAGCTACCCTGAGAAGCTGGTTTGTCTCCTCGCTGGGCTTTGGGTTTGAGCGCTTTCTATTTTTTTTCTTTTTTTTCCCCCTAGCCGCCTGCGTTGGGAAGCCGAGCGGAGATGCCCCAGCTCCCGCTTCTCCCCAGCCCCTCGCACAGTTCACCGTACAACTCCCATTCACTTCAGGAGCGGTTCACCAGCAGGACAGAAAGCAAAACTTCTGCCCGAAGTGGTGGTGATTCACACCAGCAGCACCGAATTCACCCCACTCGCTTGTCAGCCCCACCCGGTAAAACCGTGCGGGTGATCAGTTAACAAGCGCTGTCCCATGCAGAAAACGAAAAAGGGGAGCACTTTTACAAAAACCCGCTCATTTCTTCAGTCAGACATCCGTAGCCCTTACAGTCCATACTCCAGTTATCATCATAACAATCTCTGGGCAAGGAAAATGGCCTAACTGCTGCACAGGGATTGTCGAGCGTCACGCACACCTATGGCAGAGGCCAAAATTGGACAGGGTTCTGTGTGCTGGAGTTGATGTTTGAACCCACAAATGGCCACCAAGAAACATGTGAGGAACTGGTTTTGCTTTAATCTGAATTTTTGCCTGCTGCTTAACACAGTCAGCTCTCACCCGACTGCCACTTCTGATCCTAATGGCAAACTTTAGCAGTTAGTGTGTTTAAAGAGCAAAGCAAGGAAAGAACGTAAGATTTTTAAATTACAAAGTGATCATAGAGACCCCTCTGAAGTTGGCTTTGCACAGGATACATAATTATTTCAATGGCCAAGAAAATTTCTAGGTGCAAAATACACAGCACGGAGGGCTTTACAGCAAAGGATTTCGAAGACCATTTGTTTCATTCTGCTTCTCAGGAAAGCCTTTTTACCGAGGGCATGGAAAAAGAGAAGGTGAGGTTAAATGGTTGTGTCTCCTGGTTCTCTTCCTGTGATACAACAACTAAGAGATGGAACGGGGACAGAAAATAACAGCTTATGGCAACTGATCAGAAATGAAGAGTTATTTTATCATCAGAACCCATCAAGGATGGGCGTCACACGCTCTGCAGCACCACCCCCAGCCACATTTTCAGTGCAGATTTTCTTTTTTCATTTTTCTTCTTCTGCACTGGGAAGAGACATTTCTTAGGCCTGAAGGAAACAACAAAAGTATCTCTTGTTTTTATTTCATTTTAAATCTACATTTCAGAGAAATAAAACAATCAAAATATAAGCAAATATAGGAACAATAGAAGAAATAATACTTGTATATAACTTTACAAGGAAATTTGAGAAGAAAAACATTTTTTCCATAAAATCCAATTCTGCACTACTGATTTTTATAAATATAGAAACCTGATGATTATACGGCTTTTTCCTGCTAGGAGTTTCCCCCCCTTTTTTTCCCCCCCCCGAAATATTATAGAAATACTGCGTGACTTGTTAACTTCTTATTAATGAAAGTTATTTGAACTTTGATGGAATTGTTTTCAGTGTGTGGCAGCCACTGGACAGCCGGGTAACAGCCACGGCATTGTGTCCCTTTGCTAACCTCCATCCTGAGTAAGGTGCAAAATAAATATACTCTTGATATGGACTTCTGGAGGTCTCTAAACCAGCTCCTCACTTGACAGAAGACTGTCGCCCTAATCCCTGCAGTAGGTGCTGTGGATCTTTTCCCCAGTTTTAAGGAGCTACTGCCTTTGGCTGACACAGCGGTAATGAGGTAACAGAGTGCAGTAGGAAGGACGAAAGAAACCTCCTGAATTTCAACAAGACCGAAAAATTCTGTCGGATAGACTAACCCCACACCAGAGACCCTGCAGCTCCTTCATGCCCTGTGCCTGTGCCATGCTTCCCAACGTGGGATGGACAACAGACTGAGGAAGAGGCACCCGGCTACAGCTGGCTGCTGACGGTGTTTCCTTGTGTCCTCCAGGGAAAAGAGGAATTCCCCTGCCCCACACAGAGGAAAACATGGAACATTTGAATGCCATGTATCTATGGCAGAGGACACATACATACTCGACTGTGATAAGGGTAAAGACCTGTCCTGGTTTGAGGTAAAACAGAA
>VUYV01000345.1:7595-36720 GCA_008711295.1 Anarhynchus alexandrinus
TTTCAGCCACTCTCTAACTCGGGTTGCCGCCTGCCCTCGCTCCTCCGTCAGGGGCAGAGCTGGGTGGGAGAGGGCGGCACTGGCACGTGCCGGGAGCTGGCAGCGCTGCTCCCTGGGAGGCAGCGTGGGAGCCCACCCTCCTGCCAGGGCTCTGCCGGGCACCGCTGGCAGGGGAAAGCCTCCTGCGCCTCGGCTACCTGCTGCTCCTGCTGCCCCGCTTCCCCTCCTCCCGCCCTTCTTGCTGCTGAGGGCTGCAGCTCCGGGGCAACAAAGAGACGCCTATAGGCACACACTCACCTCCCCTCCCCCCCAAAAAAAACAAGGGGGTCTGCTTTGCATTTAGTGAGAAATATAGGGCTGGCAGTGGAGTCCTGTTTCTCCAAACCCAGATCCATGGCAGGCAAACGGACTCTAACATGTTGTTTATTAACTTGGCAGGCTCCATCTTAAAGCTACGTGATTTTGCCTAAACTCATAAGTCCTCTCAGTATTTCCTCGGGAGGGTCTTGGAGATCCTTGCTGCTCTGAGCTTTGTGGTGCACTACAGAGATTATGTCATCCACAGAAAGCTGTGAGCATGAGGTGATATTTGTAAGCATCCAAGGAAAATCTGCCCCTTTTCCATCTGGTTTCTGAGCCCCAGTCCCTTTGGGCAGGGTTAGGACCACAGTCATGCAGCAGCTGTTAAATCGTGATTTTAAAAGCATCTTGATTGTTCTCCTGCAAGAACAACGACAGCAACAAAATCCACCCAGCCACAGCTCTGTTTTAAAAACCTAGCTTAAAGTTAGGGAGGAGTGGAGGGAGCTGGAGGGAAGAGTGCAGCACAGACTGGCCAGGAGGTGTTCAGCATCCTAGGGAGGACCCACCATGGTGTTGGTGGATGGACTTTCCCTGGCTGCTTCCCTCCTTCCCCCTCCCCATGGCTGCTCTCCCAACCCCAGGTGCTGGGACACCCTCCCTGCAACTGCAAGGGAGCGGGACCATCTCTCTCGGGCTGGCATTGCCTGTTCTGTTCTCCTCTTCGTGCCTCAGACAGGTCATTGGATTGGGTTGTCCATGGGCAGGAGGAGGCAGAACCATGAGGCAGACTGCAAGAAGAGATGGGAGTGTGCTTGATCTCTACGCAAGTAAGTAAAATAGAGCAGGAATTAATAAAAGAGAGATTCAAGAGATGTAGAAGAGCAGGAGAGGCTGTCTGAAGAAGGTACTTCAACCTTCCTCATTGAACTCAGTTTGTCATTTTAGAGAGGTTAGTCTCATGAAAGCATCAGGCAGATCTCTCTGTAGGATTCCTTGCTTGACCTTAAAGTATTTGCCGATGAAGGCCTGCGCAAGCAAAGGCAGATTTTTACGTGGCAAACTTGGAGACCCTCCAAAAGGCATCAGAAATGCTCTTCATCTTCTCACAACCCTCTTTTTATAGTCCAGCTTGGAGATTTTGCAGGGAAGGCCTCGTGCATTTGCCTTTGCCTCCGTTGTTGGCATTTGTGAGCTGCTGTCTTGCTCTTCGGTGCAGTTACGCAGTGCTGTCGGACACTTCTTACCTGCCTCTGCCAGCAGCAGGGCTCCTCAGTTAACCAAACTAACCAAAATAAATTCAAAAAAAGGAATTTGAAAAGGAATTTGAGCAACCTGGTCTAGTGGAAGGTGTCCCTGCCCATCGCAGGGGGGTTGAAACTAGATGATCTTTAAGGTCCCTTCCAACTCCAACTGTTCTATGATTCTATGATTCTATGAATTCATTTTTCTCTGCTTTTTTCCCCACTGTTTCTTGGAGCTTTTTTCCCTACGGTCAAGATTTTGCATGCAACACACTATGGCTCTGGAGGACTTGAGTTAGCAAAGCTTATACACAGAAATGGTTTACAAAATAATAAAGCAGACCTGTCATTATCAGGTTTTGGAGCAAATGTAATTATTTGAAAGCTTATTTGTGTCCACATAGTTTGATTTGACATGATAAGGAAATTTTAAGACATTTAAAGTTTTAAACATTTTAAAAGTTTAAAATGGAATTATTACAAAATTAATATTTTATGCAAATTCTAATTCCAGTGGAGCTAGCTGAGATGGGAGTATTGGGTTTGAGGGCTGGATTTTTTTGTTTCGGGGTTTTTTTTTTATGTGAACATCATTGAGTTTTTGCAAATCTGAATATAGAATCATAGAATCATAGAATGGTTTGGGTTGGAAAGGACCTTGAAGATCATCGAGTTCCAACCCCCCTGCCATAGGCAGGGACACCTCCCACTAGACCAGGTTGCCCAAGGCCACGTCCAGCCTGGCCTTGAACACCTCCAGGGATGGGGCCTTAACAACCTCTCTGGGCAACCTGTTCCAGTGCCTCACCACCCTCAAAGTGAAAAACTTCTTCCTAATGTTCAATCTAAGCCTGCCCTCTTCCAGTTTGAAGCCATTCCCCCTTGTCCTGTCACTACATGCCCTAGTAAAAAGTCCTTCCCCAGCTCTCCTGTAGGCCCCCTTTAGGTACTGGAAGGCCGCAATAAGATCTCCCCAGAGCCTTCTCTTCTCCAGGCTGAACAGCCCCAACTCCTTCAGCCTCTCCTCATAGGAGAGGTGCTCCAGCCCTCGGATCATCCTCGTGGCCCTCCTCTGGACACGGTCCAGCAGGTCCATGTCCTTCTTATGTTGGGGACTCCAGAGGTGGACGCAGTACTCCCGGTGGGGTCTCACGAGAGTGGAGTAGAGGGGCAGAATCACCTCCTTTGACCTGCTGGCCACACTTCTTTTGATGCAGCCCAGGATATGGTTGGCCTTCTGGGCTGCGATCGCACATTGCTGGCTCATGTTGATGAGATCAGCACACCCAGGTCCTCCTCCTCAATGCTGCTCTCCAGCCATTCCCCGCCCAACCTGTAATTGTGCTTGGGATTGCCCCGACCCAGATGTAAGACCTTGCACTTGGCCTTGTTGAACTGCATGAAGTTGGCTTGGGCCCACCTCTCCAGCCTGTCCAGGTCCCTCTGGATGGCATCCCTCCCTTCCAGCGTGTCTACCTCGCCAAACAGCTTGGTATCATCGGCAAACTTGCTGAGGGTGCTCTCGACCCCACTGTCCATATCTCCTACAAAGATGTTGAACAGTACAGGTCCCAGCACCGACCCCTGAGGAACGCCACTTGTCACTGGTCTCCACTTGGACATCGAGCCGTTGACCGCAACTCTTTGAGTGCGACCGTCCAGCCAGTTCTTTATCCATCGAATGGTCCATTTGTCAAATCCATGTCTCTCCAATTTAGAGACCAGGATATCGTGTGGGACAGTGTCAAATGCCTTGCACAAGTCCAAGTAGATGACATCAGTCGATCTTCCTTTGTCCACCGCCGTTGTGACCCCTTCGTAGAAGGCCACCAAATTAGTCAGGCATGATCTGCCCTTGGTGAAGCCATGCTGGCTGTCACCAATCACCTCTTTGATTTCTGTGTGCCTCAGCAGAGTTTCCAGGAGGATCTGCTCCATGATCTTGCCAGGCACAGAGGTGAGACTGACTGGCCTGTAGTTCCCCGGGTCTTCCTTATTTCCCTTTTTGAAAATGGGGGTTATGTTTCCCCTTTTCCAGTCATCAGGAACCTCGCCAGACTGCCACGACTTCTCAAATATGATGGCTAGTGGCTTAGCGACTTCATCTGCCAGTTCCCTCAGGACCCGCGGATGTATCTCATCAGGTCCCATGGACTTGTGCACCTTCAGGTTCCTCAAGCTACATTGTGCTAATCAACAACAACAAACAGAAAGTGTGGCTGACCAGCCTGTATCGTTTTACTTCAGTGCTTCTCATACTTCAGTTTTTAAGGAAAGACATCGAAATCTTACTCTGATTCTCTTTGATTTTCCAAATTTTCCTCCCCGTTTGAGTTGCACAGGCATTTAAATAAATAAATAAATAAATACAAGTAAGCCCCTCCATCCCATCCCAAATCTTTGCCAGGGTGCCCCGCTTGCTAAAACATGCGGGATCAGCCTGGTTCGGGGATTGGCAGAGTGCAGGTTAAAGCTGACAAAATGAAGATCACGAAAGCTATGCAGGAACAGGCCGGCCATGGAGAATTCATCCACATCGTCCTCTTGAGCGAGAGGTGTCCCGAGGGGCCTGCTTCTTGCTGCCACTCGTGGGAGCGCACCCAAGGAAACCTTTCTCAACAAGAACAGGTCTGGACCCAGGACCGCAGGGAGCCTTTTTGAACTCCACAAACACTTTGGCTGTGGGAAAGGCTTCTTCTTCTTTCTTTTTTTCTTTTTTTTTTTAAATAAAAACTTGGCTCTGAACTGTGGTTGAAAGGAAGATGTGTTTAACCCTTTCGTTTCCAGCTGTGGGAGGATGCTTAACACGCATGTACACCCGCACACACACTTTTATTTTTACTTTAGGTGAACCCACGCACTGGGCCTCGCAGTGTTGTGCCAAATTCGGCTGTGTTCGACTCCTTTAGTAATGTTTTGCACAGAGAAATTGGGTCATTGGGTTTTTTTCCCCCCTGTAACACCTCTATTTCATTCTTGCATCTTGAAGTCTTTGGGCAGAAGCTGACGTGGGAGCTTTAGGAACAAAAAGCAACTAATAGCTGGGGTTCAGTTGTGAACCGCTGCCCACATTGGTAATTTCTGGCCTTTAATTTTGGGTATGCACTTACAAGAACTGTGCTGTCAGAACCCTGTTTTCCTGCTGTAAATAAGACTCTGGTTTTGACAGTCTCTGCTATTGTCTGGCTCACAGCTTCCTCCAGCGCTCCTCCCTGCACAGCTCTTCGTTGTTTTCCTCCATAGATCAGGAGTAAAAATGGAGCTTTTAGAAAATGTGGCATTTCCTCCTCCTCCACTCTTCTATTGTCACAGGTGATTTGATAGAACAAATCTAATTTTACCTTTAGCAAGTGGGGTACTTTTTGCCATTTTTTTTCTTATTGTTGTTTTAAACAGCAATTCTTATAATGACAGTGGAAATGTTCTTTTAAATTAAGTGTTGATTTTTCTGGGGAAAAACATCCTTGAGCCTAGCTTTCTCTGGCTCCACATATTTTTCCCAAAATTTGTAGTAAGTTTTCAATTTATATGAGTACTCTTAACCTCGTGGTTACTTGGGACATACCTAGATCCATAAGAAAATGGAAATAAATATTTTTCTCTTTAACTATTTAATAAATCACAATTAGTTGCTATCTGGCTCTCAGTAAGGACACAGAAGTATCACTTCAGATGGAATATTTTCAGCATTTCAAAACCAGGATTTGAGTATCGGAGGGGGTTTCCGCTTCTGTTCTCCTTGTCCACCTTGAGGAAGACTGCCCACCCTGTGCATGGTCCCCTCCCTTCACCCCTGCCCATCCCAACAGACCATCAGTGCTCTGTTGCCGAAATCTGGCATTTCATAGACTTTAATCTGAGAACCTTTGTTTCATTTCACAGATTATTGTCATAAATTTGTTTCCAACATGGAAGCTTAGCTATTTACCCTGTGCTCTCAGCACCAAAATCTTTCTGGTGTTTCACTGTTGGACATGACAGAAATTTTTTTGTCTCTCTGTTTGAACGCTCGTGGAACACGGAGATGTGGTCCAGCACTGTCCCCCAGCACGTATGCATTGTACAAGCTCGTCGCTGCTCCCAGGAATCGCTCTGGCAGCGGGAGTTTCTCAGGGCAGCAGTAGGTTTGCCAGATGCGAGCAGGCATTCCTCAGAGCCGGCGTCCCCAGCAGCGTCGCGGCTCTCAAGGACAATCTGATTGTAAGGCTGCAACCTGATTTTCTTTTTCAACGCTATAGCGTAAAAGAGAACTTTGCAATCTCGGGAAATTATTTTCTCTTGACTGTGCGCGTCAGATAGCTGTTTATTAAATGTTAGTCTACTCCAGTCCATTTTCCTGAACACAGCAGAAACAGTAAGCTCGGGTGACCTCGGCAGCCTTCCGCCCACCTTCCCTGCGTGCGCAGGCAGGCGGGGGAGACACCGGGGAGGGCTCAGGCCACCCTGGGGCAGGTGCCGGGGGACACGGCTGAAAATGGGGCAAGGGCAGCTGAGATTGCCCTCCTCTTCTGGTAGGGGGGCTCGAGGTCCAACGGTGTAAATTGGGGGTGTAAATGACAAGGTGAAACGATGAATGATCTGCGCCGCGGGCGGCTGGGTGAGTGCTGCGGCAAAGCAGTGTCGTTGGGAGGCTGCTCTGACTTCGACGGGCTGGGAAACAACTGGATCTTTCACGCTACATCCTGCATCTCACCGAGCCTCTGCTTCCACAACAGCAGGTCACAGCCTGGGTGGTTTTTAACACTGGGAGGTGCTGAACAACCTGGCCACACCGTAACCTGTCTGGTTCAGGCATGTCCTCTGTCTTGGTCTTTTCTAGATCCCAACTCTGATTTGTAGCTTGTGCTTTTTAAACAATTTAACCACCATTATTTTTTGCAGTTCATGGGAGAGTCCAAGATCAGAAATATTTATTTCTGACTAGGTAACACACAGGTTCACAATAGACATCAGATATCAGTAAAATGAGGCACTTTATGTCGTAATATTTCATTCCATTAAAATATTTTTGTCTATTTGTGCTACTCCTGCACTTGCAAGAGATGCAGATAATAAAGAACTCCTTGAAGGAAAGGAGTGCAGAGTCTACAATGTTTTGAAAAATAGAAACCAAATTTTAACAGAGACTGGAGAAGAAGAGCTTGCGGGGAGGGGGGGGAAATGAAGATAAGAATGTAAATGTATTGTTTTTCTAGCTAAGGTTATGTTGCATGTTACAGGGAAACTCATAAAGGAATTTGGCAGGTGATAGGATTTAAAGACTTACGGTTTTAAGATTTTTTTTTCCCCACTCTGCCAAATAGTTAATTTAGGCTACCATAACTAATGACTCCTACACAGTGTGGGCAATGCTGGCAACCGGGACTTCTTTTACCATTGCCAACAATCTGAATATTTCAGCAGTGGAATTTGTTAAGAATCAGGTCTGTGGTGTGGAAGTGGCCAAACACAGCATGGAAAGAAGAAATAAAGGTGATTCCTGTGTGGATGAACTCCTGGGAACCTCTGGGATAACAGAAAAAAAAAATGAAAAAAAGGGAGCAGAGGAGGAACTGAAATGCAGAATGGTTGGCTGTGATGTTTAAAGCTAGACTGACCTTTCAAGACAAGGAAGCCAGTCTCATGACGATGATCATGACTCCTATTGCGACACGTCAGAGGCTGCTTTCCCAAGCGAGGTTCCTGAGACGGAGCAGTTTGTCCCAGCAGCTAGCTTTTTGCTGGGAGCACGGGAGTCTCCGTCTCTGCCCCGAGATGGCAGGGAAGACACACTTCGAGGGAGCGCTGCCCTGAAATGGCTTTCTAAAGTTTCAGGCTTTCCGCAGCCCTTGGGACAAAGTTGTCCCCCAGCATGGGGGCCCTGCGGGGCACTGGCAGCTTGTGCCCCTGGGCTCCCTAAAAGTCAGGAAAGAGGACGGAAGGGGCTGGTGACCAAAGGCTTGGCACGTGTGCCACCGCACCTGCAGCTGCCTGCAGGAGATATCATTTCTTTCAGTTTTGTGCCTGGCCCCTGTGACTCCCTCTGTATTCTCTTTGGTATGGACTCTTCCATTCCCTTGGGTAAAAAATAGTAGTTGGAGGACAAAGTTAAAGTGACCATTGTGCTGCAGGTTGACACTGAGGCCATTATGCTTTGACTGTACTGTTTGTGCCCCAGCACACTTATTTTCCTGATTCGCTTGTGCTTATTTTTGGTATGCTTATTTTGGTTTTCTCCAAAAGTAACACACATCAAAACCAGTTTCTGGTAGTCTGCATCACCTTTGGGATGTTAGTGGTATGGGCACAGTTTTCCTGCAGATGTTTTTACTGGACATCTTTTTAGGTGCACGTATTCCTATTAGCATTCTGAGTTTATAAATCCTCATTTTTACAAAATATTGACCATTTTAAAATCTCCTTTAAAATATGGAAAGAATGTAAAAATATTTCCGCTTTTTAATAAAAGTAATGCTTTTAATAGGGGGAGGAAACATCTTCCAACGTTTCATTTGTAAAGAACAATACAACTCTGTGTGTGTGCACGCGTGTGCATGCACAAGTGCACAAAAGAGATCATAGAATCATAGAATGGTTTAGGTTGGAAAGGACCTTGAAGATCATCGAGTTCCAACCCCCCTGCCATAGGCAGGGACACCTCCCACTAGACCAGGTTGCCCAAGGCCACGTCCAGCCTGGCCTTGAACACCTCCAGGGATGGGGCCTCAACAACCTCTCTGGGCAACCTGTTCCAGTGCCTCACCACCCTCAAAGTGAAAAACTTCTTCCTAATGTTCAATCTAAACCTGCCCTCTTCCAGTTTGAAGCCATTCCCCCTCATCCTATCACTACATGCCCTAGTAAAAAGTCCTTCCCCAGCTCTCCTGTAGGCCCCCTTTAGGTACTGAAAGGCCACAATAAGATCTCCCCGGAGCCTTCTCTTCTCCAGGCTGAACAGCCCCAACTCCTTCAGCCTCTCCTCATAGGAGAGGTGCTCCAGCCCTCGGATCATCCTCGTGGCCCTCCTCTGGACACGCTCCAACAGGTCCATGTCCTTCTTATGTTGGGGACTCCAGAGCTGGACGCAGTACTCCCGGTGGGGTCTCACGAGAGTGGAGTAGAGGGGCAGAATCACCTCCCTCGCCCTGCTGGCCACACTTCTTTTGATGCAGCCCAGGATATGGTTGGCCTTCTGGGCTGCGATCGCACATTGCTGGCTCATGTTGAGCTTCTCGTCGATCAGCACACCCAGGTCCTTCTCCTCAGGGCTGCTCTCCAGCCATTCCCCGCCCAACCTGTAATTGTGCTTGGGATTGCCCCGACCTAGATGTAAGACCTTGCACTTGGCCTTGTTGAACTGCATGAGGTTGGCTTGGGCCCACCTCTCCAGCCTGTCCAGGTCCCTCTGGATGGCATCCCTCCCTTCCAGCGTGTCTACCTCGCCAAACAGCTTGGTATCATCGGCAAACTTGCTGAGGGTGCTCTCGACCCCACTGTCCATATCTCCTACAAAGATGTTGAACAGTACAGGTCCCAGCACAAGACCAATTCATATGTAGAGAGTGCTTATCTTAGTTTTTGCTTTTTCCAGTTATGCCTCCTCACCCCATCCACTTTTCTGCATGACTGACGGTTGCTTGCCCTTTCTTTTCCCAGCACATTTTACTTCTGGGTTACCCAGAGCTACTCTGACTTATTCCCCTTGAAAATAAGACCACATTCAGCCACAAAACAGAGCCTCTCTGCTCCCAAGGATATATACAGAATAACCTAGGGCTCACCTCCCTGAAGGTTTCCAGAGGCCAGAGCTGCACATTCACCAACACGGCTTAGGTGACACTAACTCACCTGTTTGCAAAGCTGACGACTTTCTCGGGGTTGGCTGCCCCAGTTAGAGGTGCTCCAGCAGCTGCAGAGGTGGCAGCTCAGCTATGGGGAACACTGGCAGTGGAGTCTAGCTGCCTCCTCTTGGCTCTGTCAACGAGCTGAAACATTTGAGATGGGTCGATCGAAAATAATTGCTACAGCTTTTTTTATGTAATTTTTTCCTCCTATTTTTTGCTGCAGCAGAGACTAAGAGTGACAGAAATAGCTTCTTAGGAGTTTAAAGCTGTCTGATCACTTAAAGGTTTTTTTCTTTCCAAGCTGATGCTGTACATTAGTCAAGATTTTGATTGATGACCTACTGCAGGATGTAGTTAGAGCTCCCGTTTAGCTCTGCTGTGTTCCAAATGCTGTAATTGATTACACAGGTATTGCAACAGACTTTTTTTTAATCAATTCCTTGGGTATTTTGACCATGGCATTTTAAGGAAGTACTTAAAATAAGGGGTTGAGCAGGTAAGCAGGTAGGCAGCACTGAAGTCTTTCAAGTCAGTGACCTTACAGTGCTGGCTATAAGCTACCAGCTAAATTACTATGAATTTATCATAGCCATACTGCTTCTATCCCCATTGCCTAATGAAAAGCATATGCTCACTTGATTAAGGACATGTAAATTTGTCATCATAAATTCATGCACTGGAGCATAATGAAAGTGGAATTTGACTGCCTTTATAAAAACATTTGGTGCAACCATGAATTTTGCTTCCCTTATGAAGCATTCTAAATACTTTATGATGTGTATTCATGCCAAGAACATAGCTATGTATTTTTGGTGATGTTGGGTGACATCGATAGCATTACTAAATTTGGTTGCCAGAGTCCTATAGTGTGAAGCTGTTCCTTCACCAATAGAAGAATCATTTTAAACTCTGAAAGCGCACTAGCAAGGTAAGTCCCTATTTAAAGATGGGATTTATATTCTAAAAGCTGTCCTCAACCACTCTTGAGTACAGATGCAGTTTAGCATGCCTTTTTGCCCTATTCTAGAAAAGGACTCCTGATAGTTTTGTAATACACATCTACTGGAATCTCTACAATTTCAGAGCGCCGCCTATCCATTCCTGATTTTAGATAGCCTTCAGCAGACCCATCTCCTGCCTTTCATAGACAGACACCATCTGTAGCAGTTGATTTTCCAGCAGATCAGGTAGGAGAGTGCAATGGAGCAGGTTATTTGGATGCATGGCTTCACGCCATCCATCATCTTCTGCTCTGTTTATTTGAGAGGAATGTGGTCACCTGGGCTTTCTGTGCCCTGTACCTCATCATCGGTCAGGCAGGACACGCGTCACACAATTCTGAGTAGACAGAACAGCGCAGAGATTTCACACCAGCTGCATTGTGCCAGGGCACACATCTCTGAGAAGTATGGAAAGCATTGTAATATCTGCTAGTGCTCCACTGACTGCATGAGATGCTTCCTCCCCCAAAAAAACCCAGAAGCTGAGGGACCCAAATTTGTCACTGGGCCAGGAGATTGCAGTCTTTTACAGCAAGACCAAAGACTTGCCCAGGAGGGGTCCCAGTTCAGAGACCTGCTGTGGTTGCAAGCAGTACCTGGAGAGGTTTGGTGGCAGCGGTGCCAGCTCTGCACAAAGGGAGTTCTTGGAGTCTCTGCTCTCCGATCCAGTGACACACCACATCCCAGCCCTGTTCCTGCAGGGATACAGCTTCTGTGTACAGTGGCCAACTTGCACTCATTTCTCTTCTACCCTTCATACCGTGAGCTGCAGAAGCCCTGTATAGTTTAATGCCTTGCAAGTAACTGTAGTTCCTCCATAGCAACACCTTGCACTATTGGCAGAACAGGACAGGAAATGAACTTCTGCATTCCCCATTTATTCCAGTTTCTTCTGTTCTGCTGGATTTGAAATCCTGTAGTTCCACTTCCGTCTTCCTTGATCTGACTCCTTTTCTATCCTGCAATACTCCCCCCTTTACAAAGGTGAAAATTCTTAAGAATATAGTTCAGGGCCTGCAGAAGAGAAAGTTAAAAAATGCAGGACAGTCCCCAACCCTTGCTCAAGCAAGAAATCTAATTTCTTTTAGAAAACATTTGTGAATTTTAGCTCAAAGCTAAAACCCACTTCACAATAGCCAAAAAAAATAGTGACAGTAATAGGATTCCACAGGTCATTGCTATGGTGGGGGTTTTGTTTTGAGATAGATGTTTACCTCCTTACACTAGACTCTGGCGGTGCCCTTGTCACCTCCATTAAGGCTGACCTTGCTCAGTTGCTCAACATTTGCATTTCAGCATGGTTTCTTCATTTCCACTTCCCCCTTTTTTTTTTCCTTTGTTTTTTTTTTGTTTTTTTGGTTTTTGGTGGTTTTTTTTTTTTTTTTTTGTGTTTTTGGTGGTTTTTTTTTTTTTTTACTTGAACATACACATTTCAGATCTGTTATAGGCTTCCCTTGCCTGTATGTTGCAACAGTGGTGCGTTGGCTGGAAGAACTCTGAAAGTTGCCACACCTGCCACAGAGAAGTCTGGAAAGTTGAGGCATATGCAAAGCCTAGATTACACCTCCCTTCTGCCAAATTTAGACTTTGGGGGATTATCTAGGAAAATCAGCATACCGGCTCTTAAAAGAACGCTTTCTTTTAAAGCTTATTTTCTCTTTTCAATCTAACTATCGAAAGCAATGCTCAGGCTTTAATTCTGACTTGGAATTCTTTCCTTTTTCAGAAGTGTCAGCACTTCATGAGAACAGATACCCAGACTCTAGCTACTCCCCAGTCCAAATACTGGACAATATATGTCTAAGCTCTTAAACAGATGCTATCACATCTCACCATTTTTGCCAGAGGCCAAGCTCCCCAAGGAAAAACTCTCTTTGGTGACCAGATCACCACTCTCTGCAGCAGTTACATCCTAAATCCTACAGACAGCACTGTACCAAGCCTTTCCCAGCCTGGCTGAAAGTTGCTTGCTGCTGAATATTGCGTAATGACTCTCCTGCCCGTCTCACTTCGAGCAGACAGGATCCCAATACAGGCTACAGCTTCCTTGCAGCCCTCTCCCTCCCCTGGCCTCATAGAGGAGTGCCTCAAAAGAACAGGGATAACTTCCCTTTGGAAAACAAACCCATGGGCTCCTGTTGTCTTCCTTCACAGGGGACAGTTTCATTGCTTTCCAAGTAGCACTGTATACAAAACCTGTAATTTCTGCCCTATCACATAAATCTTTTTATAATTTATATTCTTGGGACGATTAAATTTAAAGAGAATGATCAGTAGCAGGTCTAATGGTGTTGACAGCACCTTCATTCTAATTAAATGAATTCTAAATACGAAAAGGCTATTCCTGGCTCAGGGATCAGTATTGTAATTGCCTATTTGATTAGCAGTTAAGGACCAGCACTGTTGTACAATATGATGTGTCTTGTTTACCCAGCTCAAACTAAAGCACAGTTGCTTCAGAGTGATTCAAAAAGTAGCCTGTGCTGCACAAAGCAACTGATATTTAAGAAACAGCGCACATTAGAGTGCTCAGAAGTACCTTTAGTACCAGCTGGGGGCCTGCAGCCATGAGAATGAACAAATGTACTAACACAGGAAGTGGGAACTCAAACGTGCCCTTCAAAGTAGTCTAAGACTAGCTTTAAAAAGTAAAATTAGAGCCTACAGCAGCAGCAAGCAGCGGAACAGAGCTGACAGGATGACCATCTCAGCAGGTCCTGCATCTAAACAAGCTCTATACTGCCAACTGCAGACCGATTACAATATAGCTACCCAGGTATACCTGGCATGGAGACAGTAAAGACTTACAATTAATTATACAGTCACTTTAAACAACTATCTCTTGTAAAACTCTGCACCAGCATCTAAAGTGGACTATTAATCTGATTAAACCTCTTAATTAAGTAAACTAGGAATTCATTAATTCAATATAGAACAGTAAGCAGCTCAAGTTGAAGTAAATCCACACCAAGAAGTCTATAGCATGACTAATTTTCAGGCAATCAACACTTCACTTTGTTTAAAATGAAGAACCCATAGCCCAGACAGCCTAATCTTGCAAAAGCATTGGGAATCCTAGTACTAGACATGCAACTTATTTTATCCCTTTTCTCCCCCCCCACCCCACCCCCCAAGGCCTTGCTGAAACACTCTACAAAGCTACAATTTGAGTTACTTATTGCCGATAAAAGCAGGTGAGCTCTCTCCAACTTTCTGACACTACAGTGCTTGGCTATCAGAATTACAATGTAGTATATTTTTACCCCAGATATTGTTCTTCCATATGACAGAACCTCTCTGAGAGGTTCTTCAGATAAAGTCTGTCACAGTAATGCTTCCCATTTACTTTAAATGAAATACAACAGCTTAACTGAACAAAAAGCTGAACTCCTCATTTCTAATAGTACATAGGGTCACCTTAGCACATTTTGCGATCACTGTATGTTGTAGCAAAGATGTTGCAATTGACCAGAAAGCTCATGCATTAAGTCTCAGAAATGGAGCTTAAGAATCTCCTTAAGGAATAAAGGAATTGATATAAAAAGACTTAACAACTGTGAATCAGCAATTAGAAGTTTCAAAGAGTGATTTAAAATATCAAGGAACCTATTGCAGCACTGTTATTTAGAGTATTTTAACATTTTAAACCTCTTAGTATTGTTTAGGACAAGGAGAATCCCATAAAGTGGCTTACTCCATTTCAACTGCTTTATGTCCAAGACAGCTGAAAACCATGTAAGCTTCTAAGTATTTCCAGAGCATCTACCTTTACTTTACCTTTGGGTTTGTTAACCTTTCACTGCAAACTGGTCCCTGCAATCTGAGAGTAAACTGATAGCTGTCATTCTTCCTCCTGCCACATACATAATTTTTTTAAGGTACAGTTTAGTTGGAAAGATTCCACTATTAATGTACTATCCCCCTTCCTTACCCTAGATCATGCTTCCTGCTGAAGTTCTGGGGTATTGTCTTCCATATTAAGTGCACTCAAAACAGTTAAAGGAATTTAAAACAACATATAGACTATCACGTAATAGCTTACTTAAAACATTAGGGTTCTGCCTACCAAACCGGATGATAGAGCTGTATTTTAACTGCTGTCATAATAAAGTGGTACAGCTTCACCAGACGGATTTGATTCTCATAAAAACACTGCAAGTGTGTTATAGAATGTTCAATAATTAGATTACACATTCTTGTCAGAGAAACTGGCAGTGCAACTCTTCCTTTCTATCTATTGATCTTAATCACCCAGATTAAGTGCCATGAAAAGTAATTTCAAATGATTGTAACATATACTAAACTGGATTTCCTGGACTTGGGAAAAGCTGCAGTATGTTACTCAATTCAACATGAAGCGTTGTCCAGGACCTCCAAGACATGAACAACTTCAACCCCTCCAAATCTGACATTCCCAATGAATGAAAGAAATTAATTCAATAAGCAGATCTTTTCCAGAAGTGGAAAAAATCTCTCCTAACAATAGGGAAAGTTAAGCACAGTAGGGGATAACAAGATGAAAAAAGTAGTTTCCATTCACGTTGCTGTAGTCTGGAAGAATTCTTTTTACCACAAGAGCAAAGGAGTTTCTGAAAAGTAGGTAGTTCTAAAAAAAAAAAAAAATATTCAAGCCAGAGATTAACCGCTTGTTTTAACTACACTCACTATTTGGTTTAGGAAAATTAATCCATACAAGGTGATCTTCCAACATTTGCTTTTGAAAGACAGTTAAAATTAAACTGTTATAGACTTAGGCCCACTGTCACAAATAGGAGGCTGCCGGCACCTACTCTATTAGCTGAGCCAATACTAAATAGAAGTAGCCACACCTATGAAGCCACAAAGAAAAAATGCATTGAAGAACAACTGTTCTTTGTTTTATTGAATAGTTGAAGCAGGACTATAATCCAGGTATATTTAAATCAAGTGTTGGTCCACTCATCATCAAAAAGAATTGATTTTTTTTTATAATAACATCAACACAAATGGAAGGAATATGAAGCATCATAGTAGGAACTTTCAACTGTACGTGACGTCAGACCATGATCAGACTGGTGCTACTTCAGTATTTATAGACTCTTCACTGTATAGACCAGCCACACTAGTGTTATTTACCTCCAAATCACTGAAGTTCTAGGTAAAGGATCCTTCTGTCTACAGCTCACATCTGAGCCGTCAACATGAGATCAAAATGCCATTTGTGCCACTAGAATCGTAGCCTTGTAGAAATATTTCTGTATTTAGTATTTTACTAAAGAATAATTACTATCCTCTCTGAAGTTACATATAGCCATTATAAATATTTACATCAAACATTTACAACTGGTTCATAATATACAACACAACGATTCAGCTATAATTTCTAATCTTCCAGTGTAAAAGTTTCAAACAACATGTTGCTATCATAATTTCAATTCATCTGTTTTGCACACAGTCACAGGCAGTACAGGGCATTTCAAAAACTCATGTTACATGATAAAAAAATGGAATGATGTTACTTTAATAACAGCTACTTTGGGGATTGGTGGTTGTTTGTTTTTTTTTTAAACAAGC
Organism: Anarhynchus alexandrinus; assembly: GCA_008711295.1. Taxonomy (NCBI): domain Eukaryota; kingdom Metazoa; phylum Chordata; class Aves; order Charadriiformes; family Charadriidae; genus Anarhynchus; species Anarhynchus alexandrinus. The sequence continues at coordinate 23,517 of VUYV01000345.1, forward strand.
AGATTTCAATTTCTAAATCCCATCTGGTGCTACTACTAACATTTAAAATAGGCTTGAGAGGGAAAAAAAAATACTTAGAAATAAATACACCTTTAAAAAAATTCCACAATTAACCATGTCAGAATATTTGTTTTCCACTCATTTTAAAGGAGACCTTACTCTTCATCATTTCCTTGCGCCACAATAAAGTGCAGTTCAATCCATTCTTATCTTCTGATTTGTCATCCTATAAATAATGCTGTCGTACCCAGGATCCATGTTCCAGAGGTTGTAGGAGATAACTATCACAGCTAAAGCAAGACCTATCATCATCCACAGAATAATGTTGAAGATTACAGAGTAGTTGTAGTTGTATGGATAGGCGAGGTTATATGGATTTTCTGTTTTGCTCTGCAATAAAGAAAATGGGTATTACTTTAAAGTTAGCTTGCATACAAAACACATTCCGAGTACATCGAAAATCTGAACAATCTGAATAGGAAGGTTGCCATTTTTGTCTAGACAATTCTGGTGCTAGGGCATAAAATGCAAAAGTGGCTATGTGACTGACATTAACAGAATCCAAAGAAATGGGCTGATGGGAGCCTCATGAAATTCAGTTAGGATGAACATAAAGCCCTGCACCTGGGACAGATAACCCCATGTGACAGCAAAGGCTGGGGACTGACTGGCTGTGGACTGACCAGCTGGGCAGCAGCTCTGCAGAGAGGAACCTGGAGGTCCTGGTGGACAAAGTTAACAGGAGTCAGCAGTGTGCCCCTGAAACGACACAGGGCAACTGCACCCTGGGCTACATCTGGAGTGTAGGCAGCAAGTGAGGGAAAACAATTTTTCCCCCACGAAGGAGGCAAGACTTGCATGCACTACTGTACTGGGGAGAAAATGGCAGAAATGCAAATTCTAGCAAGACCTTGGAACAAGCTGTCCAGAGAGGCTGTGGGACTTCCAGTCATGGACTTTTCAAGAACTTGGCTGGAAAAGGACCTGAGCAGCCTGATCTAACTCCTAAATTAATCCTGCTTTGAACAGTAGATTGGACTAGATGACCTCCAGAGGCCCTCTTCAACCTAAATTACTACATGATTAAGTGAAGATCAAGACAGGTAAGCTGACCTCTTCGCACCCATGCCTAAATCATAGTCAGTATTGTAGTCCCTTAAAAAAGTTATGCTCAAGTGAAGAGGATGCAGTTTGGATCACTTTTAATAAATGATACATAGAAAAATGTGCATCTACTACCTGTGAAGACTGGAGAATGGAGCGAGTCTTCCTCGTAAGGGGAGAATTAAATGTCTTTACCGCCACCACTTCTACTACTGCATTCCCGCTATACAGATTAAACATCTCATCTGCAAACTGGAAAATCAAAACTAATTTAATTTAAAACCTACACTGTAGCCAGAAATTAAGTAGAGGTTTGTTAGCAAGATGTACTAAACCATAAGATGTCAGCTTCAGGAATAAGAAGCTTATGGAAATTTCTAAAAATTTACACTATTTTAGAATTCCACTAGGACACTGCCAACTTTCACCTGGGTTACAACATCTCTTTAAAACCCCTCAACCACTGTTCAGCAGACGGTAGCTTATGACTGCTTTCTGGGCTGAAACTCATTCTTTCATGCCTTTTACAAAAGGCCCACCACCATATAGTTTCCCAATTGTATGTCTGTCAGTTTCAACAAAATATTTAGGTTCTCAGCCTTCCACTGGGGAATTATGAACTTAAGTATTTTAATCTGGTCCAAAGACTAACATGTCTAGTATTTAAATATGTTTGCTTAACTGCAAAGAGGCCAAAGAGCAATGTTTAGAGAAAACAGTTATTTGGCTTAGCAAATTTATTTTAACACTTTTCCATCATGCTTTTGAAACTCTCAAAAGTGACTGGCCTTTAAGATTTTATCTAATGATTACGTAAGACCTGCTAAAGAATTATTTTCTTGATCTTATTGATAGATGAACAGCAACTATTTTAGAGGCTTGGAAATTTAGATTTATACAGCTTTGTGGGCAAGAGGAAACTAACCACTGTGCCCTGGGATAAAGATATTTCCACATTTCTGTGAGCCAGTTTTTGAGAGACATATTGGCTGTTTTAAATGCAAGATATTTATTTAGGAAAAACACACACATTGAGTCATGTTGATATATGGTTTCAATATATTCCTACTTCTTTACGCAGAATATCTAACACATTGTAGAATCATGTCAACACTTTTCAGAGTGACAAATTGTAAATTCGATTTTATAACTGAACAACTGCATTTTAAAAACCAAACAACAAAAACAAGCATCAGTCAAGCCATCACTAATGAAGTGACAATTCAAAGCAAACAGTCAATACACTAACTCCCTTGTATTTAACACAAAAAATTATTTCCTTAGTATTTTTGTGAGTTTTGTTTATTAGGTAGAAAGTATACCTTTTGCAAAGAGTCTACAAGAATTTGAGAAGCATCCTTGAACTGCTGAGAGTCTTCCCCATATCGTTTTCCAACCTCTTCCAAACCAGCCAATTCCAAAGAATACAGGTCTGGAGAGTGATCTTTGGCTAAGTGCTTGTGTCGAGACAGCTTTGGCACACCATTGAGGACAGAAAGAAATTAATTCATACACAGGTTACTTTAAAAAACACATTTCACAAAATCAGTTTGCTGGGACTAATCCAGCCTCACTTTCCACAGTCATATTCCATATTGATTAGGAAGCTGAATTTCTTGCTAACTTAACTAGAAGATGACCGTGATTGTTTCTTTTCTTCTTCTACAGAAGAAAGTAGATGATCATCATGTAGCATCTATTCCTAACATGATGTTATACACATGTAATATAGAGCTCTACTAAAAAGAAACATTATACTTATTCACATCAGAATCCTTTTTCTGTAACTCCTGTAAAAATAAAACTTGGGGGAAAAAAAAAATACATAACTGCACTACTTGGATACTACTATTCCCTCCACTGAAGCTGGCTCTTGCAAAACGGAGTAGGCTGCAACTTCTACCATGCTGTTGCCCACGTACAAAAGTAGTTTACTTAAGGAGTATCACCCCATTGTCATAAAATCCAACCAATATAATCCAAATTATCTCAAAGGATAGTAGTGATACTCTTGCACTTCTACAGGTGTGAAGCTGCAGCACTGACATTCATTTGTCTGCACAAAAGAACAGTCCCTGAAAGCAAGAATTCCTATCTTCCCATCTACTTTAACTACAGCATTTCTAGTCTGCAAGACAAAAACAAGTTGTTCTACCTCATTTTCTCAAGAGCCCCATTTCTCTCCACTTGCCCTTCACCTAACGTAAACTTATGGAGTTTTTCACAACTGTTTCCTTCACTTTTAAGTAGCTGAGGGCAGCAGCTTAAAGGAAAAAAAAAAAAGCCAACCAAACAAAAAACCCCAACCCAAAAACCCCAAAACAAAACCTAAACCACAGCAACAAACAAGACAGTAGCTTCTTAGTAAAAAGATCATAAAAATTAAAAGCTCACCCCTCCATTGGAACATTGATATCACCATCATTACTCACGCTACAAAGTCACTGTAGTCTTTGCAGATAAAAAGTTATGGTGATATTTTAAAGTAAAATGGTGGACAGGGCAAAGAACATGTTCTGAACTACCATTATACTTCTCAAGTAAGAAAACAAGGAACGCTCCAGCAAATTCTTCGTTGAGTACTTCCTGTGTCTGACCATGGAGAAAGAGCAGCTCAGAACTACCCCTGTTCTCACCAAACTCAATACAAAAGAAACTACAGATGATTAAGGTTCTCATTTTCTTATGCCAGTGACAGCCAGTGATACAAATAGCTTGAGAATGGACATTTAAACTGATGCAACCAACTGATGACATACTTGAATATATATCACTGGTTGCCAAGTAGCCTGGCTAGGGCTCTTCTACCTTTAAAGGAGAGCTCTCAAGTTTGTGACACAAGATGGGGAAAGTGTTTCAAAAAACCTTACCAGGCTTGCAATATCATGCAGGACTTGTAGTTCTGACAGAAAGAGCAAGTCAACCTGGGGGAAGAGGCAGAAAGAAAGAGACAGGCATTTTCTTTGATGAAACCAAAGTTAGGGAAGTCTAATTATGTTGCAAGTTACAGTATTTTATATCAGGTTATGTCTGTTACAGCATCAGAACATACTAGAAGGAAATTACTCTTTCAATGAAGTTATTACAAACTACCTTAAAACCTAGTTCCTAGAATTCAATCAGAAAAAATTAGAGTGGACTCTCCTAGGTAAAGTAAGGTGGGGGAAGGGGGAGGAGGAAAAGCACAAGGAACTAAGAATATTAGAAAAAAATCATAAAAGTTCCCACTGATTAAAGCTTTTACCTCATTGTTTCTGCTGAGGGAGTTCAGAGGAAGGGAGCTGAGAATGGAGTTGTCCTGGAATAAGCGGTTTCGCAGTTGGCGCAGTGTGACAGAAAGATCTTCAAATACGGAGTTTGCCTTGCCCACCATGTACACTCTCTGTAGGAACAGACATTGTTTAATAACAACAGAGGTTAGTTTTTAGTTTTTCCAGTCACACGTTATTAATCAATCATACTTGCAATCTCTCTCCAAAGCAAAATATTTCATATAATTAATTGGTTTTGCTCCAGCCACACAAGTGGAGAGAGGTTTACTATTTAAAACATCTGGAATCAGAAGTGAAGCAATACTCACTTCCTCACTGGGGGCCAGCTGCAAGACCACAGGGGTTTCCTCAGAGAACAAAGTATGAATAGCATTCGCAACACTGTCAAGACTGAAAGGAACAGCCTAGAAGACAAAGTCTAGTTAGATTTTCGGGTAAAACAGGGCCTAATGATATAAAAGGAGATAATCTGCTGAACTACAGAAGTCTGGAAAAAATAGGACAACCTCTTTTTGAGCAAAAAGTATGAATATTTCCAAAGCGATAACAAATAATAGGAGCCAATGCACAAAACAAAACATCAACTGTGTATCTATGAACAGACAATTTCTTTGTATACATGGCAGATGCAGTATGTTGTGAGAACTCCAAGGGACCATGATTGTGTAATTAAGAGGCTTACTTAAGCTAAGAGTATAGCCTTGTTTATCAGTAAAGCAAGACCAACAAATATAGAAGCAATACAAACGGGGAAACCAATCTTAATGCAAATGCAAAGTTATGAACCACAGAAAACTGATGAATGAAAACATACCAGTAGAAAGACCAACTGCTGAAACACCAAAAAAAAAAAGCCATATAAAAAATTACTAAGAATAAAATAAATCCTAGCATGGTATAGTGCCACTACTGGAAAGCTAATAAAATTGTTAGTTTTTCTAACCACTTACTTCCGGGTTCATTTAAAAAGAAGCAGAATGGCACATTTCCATTCACTAGTTAAAGAGCATAAAAATATTTTTCTAATAAATTTTAGTAAGCCTGTAAGCTAGGATAATTTGTACCCAGCAGTCCTGAACATGGACTCAGTCATGAACATTTGTAACTATTCTTGAATATTGGAGAACCAGTACTTTGCCAGCATACATTTGGGGCAGCTCGTTTGAAGCCATGGCAGCAGTTAACTGAACCAATTAAAGCTTAGGAATATTCATTCCTGTTAATAGGAAATAAAGAAAATATGCATTCTGTACACATCAGAACTTTATGCATTCTGCACACATCAGAAGTTTATCAGAGTTACAAGGGCAAATACAACTGAAGACTTCAAGTATATTTAAGGTTTCCACAACTTAGCAATGCCTGCACAGTCAGGTGCAGACAATCCTAAATCAGTTTTGGTCCAGATACCATTTCAGCAGTGCCAATACGTAACTGTGCCTGAACCAGTGAGCTGTGCTTGAAAGCTGATGTGAAAGCAGATCTGTGTCAAGCTGAATTTGACCTGAGCTCAGTGTAAAGCCACATAACAATCTAATTAAACACTGATATTTTAAAACAAATTAAAAGCCTGCCAGACACCTGTTAAAGTGATTTCACAGGGAAATCATCACCTCATCTTGGAGTGTGCAAAAAGGTGTCAATATTAAACAAAACAGTATTCAACATTGGCACTGATGATTCCACAGTTTGACTGAAATAATAAAATAAATAATAATTCTTAACAGGAGCACAGCAGTCGCACAGAGCCAAAATGCATGGCAAACTAGTGCAAAACAAAGTTTTCCAAGATAGGCAGAAGCAGAATTAACTAACTAGAGATAACCTGAAAAACGACTTATTTGAAAAGGACTGTGGGTTCATGGTGGACAAACATGAAGAACTGGTCCAATGCTACAGCAAAATGGATTAAAGCAGACAATGTATTAATAAAGGAGGAGTAAATACTGTACAGTTACCAATATTTTGTAAGTTACTGTGTTCCTGTTAAGATGTATGTAGACTAAATCATATGACAGAAGAAGAGACGATGAGCATAAATTTAAAAACAGGAACTTCTATCTGAACACAAGAAAACAGTTTTTTACTGTAAGGGTGGTCAAATACTAGCACAGGTTGCCCAGAGAGGTTGTGGAGTCTCCATCAGTGGAGACACTCAAAACCCGACTGGACACAGTTCTGGACAGTCTGACCCTGCTTGTTCAGGGAGTTGGACTAGATGATTTCAAGAGGTCCTTTCCAACCTAAATGATTCTGTCATCCTGTGACAAGTGTGAGAAAAGAGTCTCAGCAAAGACAGACAGTGGCAGGTAAATGTAATGTTGTTCATTGTTTTTCTGTTTTCGTTTTCTTTCTGATACAGTCTAATCGAACTGTGTCTCAAAGTGCTGTATTTCACAGTCAAGTACTTGAGGAAAACTCAAAGACTGCTTAGAGGGTGATACAGTACATCAAAGAATCATCATCATATAAAATGCTATCACACACACTCAGCTGAAGCAAAAAAAGTAGAAGTTAATGATTCTGACTATGAATCAAGAAGTTAACATGGGAAGCCATGGATTCTCTGCTTCTTGGTACAAACATACTAAAACTAGATGCCTTTCAAGGAGAACATGCTTTGGTCAAACAAGTTACTGAACTCAACACAGGAGGCCCTGGGTGATCTTAAAGGCCTCTCACCTTGTACAGGAGTGTGACTGGATTATTTACCTATACAGCCTGATCCATCATTCTAGTGGGGTATGCAAACTTCAAGTGAAGTAAGAAATAAGTAAATGTCAAGGGCTACGGTAGAGAGTCATGTACTTCTCATTAGATTGCAAGAGTCACAGAAATCACACAACGGTTCCAAACGCAGATACTCACATTCTCAATAGGGTAAGAAATCCCTTTCACGGGCAATGCCAGCTTGTCTACTCCCTTCACTGTTACCAGCACAGTAGCTCGTGGTCTGTGAAACAGGTCACCCACTGCAAGCCCAGGCCAAGAAAGGTCCTATTACAAAATAGTAAAAAAACTTGTATTTCACAGGAAGAAAGAGAGGAGCCCTCCCCCACCATTACAGCAAAATAACTCACTATCTTGTTAATATCTCTGTGCAGGACAGCATATCGGAAATTTCATGGCAAAGTAGGTTAATACTAGAATGCTTTCATCTTGAATAATGCTGTCTCAAGTTAACCATGAAGAAACTCTTAGTTTAAAAGCTGCAAGTAACTTCATAGCAAAGTCTACACTGAGAACGCATTATACATATCAGATATATCAAGAGGTATTTCCCATAATTAAATTAAAAATATCATACTCTATTTAATAAGTAAAGGCTGAATTTAAAAAAAAAAAACCACACCAAAACAAAACACAAACAAAAAAAACCCAACCACTTTTGCAAAACACCACAGAAACAGGTTCAGGCACCTTAAAACACTAACACTTTGATATTTTCAGTACCAGAAAGAAATGGGGGAGAAGAGAGAAGAGAGTGTCAATCATACCAACAGCCTACTAATCTAAAACTTACACATTTGCATAAAAATACAAAAAGATTGCATAGAAGCTTACTACAGTTTTGTATCAGTAAGAGCAAAGTAAAAGCTACCTGGCTGGTTTATTCACGCACAAATACAAATTCATCTATTTGGAATGAATTCAAACAGATTTCTCCACTGTGTAAAAGACATAACTGCTTATATAAGTTTTATGAAAGCAATTTATTTGGATTTTAGAATTAAACGCCACTGACACTATGATCTGTATTACCTCAAAGAAACAAAAGAAAAACCTTTTAAAGCATCATCAAGGATGAAAAAGGGGTTCAGTTTTATCTTGCCTTAGCAAGAGAGGAATACTGAATGACTGTTTTTGAGAATCCCCAATGTAATGCAGTAAGAATTCTAAATTCTCTACAGCGCACCTACTGCACTGTCAGTTTACGCTCCTAGACTACAGCCTTGATGTAAACAGCAAAATGAGTGTTTAGGCCCTGCAGTATTCACCATACCAGGGTTGGAAGCTGCCTACACAGCGATTTCTGCCTTAGTGACAACGCTGATAACTTTCAGTTTCAGGGCTTAACCGAATAGAGTAATTTAAACACTTCCTTCCCTGCCTGCTTCTAGGATTTGAAATAACACTAATAGAGAACTATTTTTAAAGGATGTTGCATATCCATCACGCCAAATGAATTCCAAACTTTGGCAAAGGCACAGAATGAATACTGAAACACCTTTTTCCATGATAACCACGCTACACCTCCAGATGACCAGTATGCCAAAAGCCTAGTGTCTAAATGGGCCCTGTTTTGCTGGGTGTCTTTACATGCAATGCACACAAAACCATCTGATGTATTTTCTCGATAAAATAATCAAAATATACTTCTTAGGAGTACTATTCATAAGAATTTCTGTTACTCGGTTAATGACAAAAAAGCATAATTAATTAACAGCAAGATATTTTCAGACAAATTCCAAAACACAGGCTAAACAGACCTGCATTCAAACCAGAGTTATCAGACCTCTTGCTTAGCTACAGTATGGAAGAAATGGGAACTGGCCTCCCTCACCAGGATTGTAAGAATATCCCAGCTGGTAGCTTTAAGTATCTGGCCACACACAGACACTGCTAGAGACACCTGGCATTAAGGTTTCATGTACTGTTTCAACAGCCATTCATCCCTGCTGAAGCCCAGCAAAAAATTCAGTAGGCAAGATGTACTCAATCCAAGGGCTCCTACTCACGTGCCCCACTTTAAACATCACTAAAGCTATGTTCAAAAACCTAATTTGGGAAACTCTACCACAAATTAGGTTTTCAAGTCTTTGGATTACTTCCTAACTCTTCAGTTTATTTGTTCTTATTAACTATGCTCAGCAGATAAGGTTGCTGACCTGACAAAATGCCTGCCTAGCCAGCCATTTCTCATAGTTTTCAGAGTACCCAAGAGCAGAGCCCTACAGATAGAGCTTGTAGGCAAGAAACGACAGTGGTTTCCACAGATTCTCAGTACATGATTACGGATGGGGGATACAGCATGTAGTTGGGTCTCAGAGGTATTGAAGAACATCACCATAAAGACTCCTCAGGCTTGCTTCCTTCTGTAGCTGATGATTCAAATTAGCCAGCTAGCACCGCCTTTTGCAGCTCATATGACTGATATAGCTCTGTGCTTGGAAACCACATTCTGACAAGTCATACATTCCTCAAGACATGACATTTTATATATTCCAGCACATGACAGGAAGATTTGCACATTAAGTGATCAGGTCTGTAGTTTTAGAAGCATTTCAAAATCAAGACTCAAAACATACTTCTTCAACAGAAAAGCCCATGGATAATGCAGCTACATCTGGGATCCGCTCGCCAGGAATGGGCCAACTTCCATCTCGAAAAACAACTGACTGAGGCGATCGTAAGACGCTAAATTCATCACCACATACACCTAAAAACAAACAAAAAAAGCTATCAGAATTTTCAATCTTTCTCTTGCATCACAGAAAAAGTGTATTAGAGCTTAGTAATATTCCTTATTCCTCCCTCTCATACCTATCAATTTATGTAACACAAGTAATGAGAACCGTCTGTTTTAATGCTCTGGAATACAAAATAAGATTTCTATACAGCAATGACTAAGGATGGACAAATCCACATTAACATAAGTAGGACAATTATTCAAGCAACAGCACAGTACACTTCTGCATACTCACTAGCACGTTGTGACTGGTGTTCCAGTTCAGACCTGGGAAAGTTAACTCTCAGTAGAGCCAAGCAGACTCCAAAATCCTATTAGCTCACAAGCAGCTATGCACCAACACAGCTCTGTTTGCTTCCAGGACTGCTTGGCATAACACTTCTTTTCATGCAGACAACAGCCTGAGCCACTGAACCCAGAGCCAGGAGGATCAGCAGAGTCAGTGCCGGCTTAAACAGAACACTGCCAGGAACAATCTGGCTTCTGCAGAACAGCTCCGGTGTCTCTGCTCTGCCTTCTCAACCACATGACATTGTGAGACGTTTTTCTTCCTCAGATGCAGTACTGGACCTAAGCTGATGGTGTGAAGCCACAATCTGTAATACTTCTCATGTTGGATTTTCACTTGAGATCCCCCCCCTTCCCTCTCTTCCCCATTACCTTGAATAGCAAAATTGACTAAAAGCATTATTTCTAATCTGTACTATGATGACAGTAATTTATTGCGGAATAAAGTCAGAGAGCACTCCATGAAATAAGAGATGGGCTTACTTCAGTCTAACTTCCTATTTTTAAGTCACTTAAGCATAACTGCAATACTGTGTGCAGTTACCTAAATAAATTTTAAAATGCATTTAGTGTATATAAGCAGTAACACGCACAATGCAAAACTTCAGACGTATCCCCCCCCATGAGCAATCTGTGTATGTTTCTACGAGAAAACTAATGTCATACAAGACTCAAAAAAATCAAGTAGGAAAGCAATAAATATTTGCAGGCCATCTAAGTTCTAATTATATACCATTCTGACTACATACTCCAAAATTACATGAATAAGATAACCCTCTAAAAAAACAAAAACAATAAGTATTTATTCATATGATCACTGAAAATTCGTTACCAATTCAAGCAGCTATATAAAATAGTTTCCCAGGGCATCTGCAAAACTAAAGGCTATTTACAAAAATAATGCAATAGTAAACTGATGTGTTGTGCAGTTACAATCTTCCCTAACATCGATTTAACCAATCTGACCTTGAAGATGCTGGTTTAAAGCCTGGATCATGATCATGCATACAAATGTTGACAGTAAACCTGAGCTATATTATGATAAACACACTAAAGGAACAAAGTACTGAGACGCAAGTCAGGGAAGAGTGGCAAAAGGGCAAAAATGGGCCCAACCAACAGATGTATGTGGACCAGATTCAAGCATTTTTTGTTTTAAATTGATATGTGTTCATTGGATGACCTGCTATCAATTTTAATGGTGTATCAACTCATATTTGGAAGAACAAAAACGTTTCCAGACCAATTTGCTTAGGAAGGAATTTACAAAACTGCTACAAACATTTTCGCTCAGTCTGCAGGATTTCATGTTGCTTTAGTTTTTCACAAGGCTGTAAGACAGTCACACATCTTATTTATGACAAGTTGGCTTACTTGGGACAAGGTTGCTTAGGCAGATAAAATTACAGCACCACCCTTTTTTTTACTAAATTTGCCTTGCTAGGCTTGTTCCAAGGTCTCAATGAGCAAAAACCGAATTTGAACTTGGGAACACAAGCCTCTTCCTCAGCCACGCTGTAACTGCTTGACCACGACACCCCACTGGCCCACGTATTCCGTGAAGTCTAGAGAGTAAATTCCGAGACGCAATTCACCCTGCGCACTGCTACCCACCCCACCTACACAAAACTTAAACCAAACTTCTACCGTACCGAAGCTGCACCTCAGGAGAACTTCGGCTCACCAAAAGCCTCTGTGAGCCCGGACTGAAGAACTGAGGTGCGTTACTGACTGAGAGCTGCTGACGGGGCCTGGCAGCCTGAAGGGCCGATGACAAGCCCGACTCACCGCCCGTGACAGACCCCCCCCACAAGCGACGGTAAAAGCCGCTCGGCAGAACAGGAAAATAAACCCAANGCCCCTTCCCCCGCAACGTCCCTCCGCAGCGCCCCCCACGCGCCGCGCCGCCCTCCCCTGCGGCAGCTGGCCAGGCCAGCGCTCCCCCAGGTTGGCTCGACCCCGCTCCGCTCACCGGCGAGGCAAGCCGATGTCAGCAGCAGCACCGTCACCTCCAGGGCCCAGGGAGCCCCGCCGCCCCGCCCCATGTCCGCCGCCGCTACCGGCCGCCGCGCTGCGAGACGCCGCCGGGGAGACGCCGGGCCGGGCCGCACCGTCCGTCGGACAGAGAAGCACCGAGCGCCCCGCCCACCGGGCGGCGCTGACGGACAACTGCCGCAGCCAATCTGCAGGTGAGATTCAGGGCGGCGGGGCGGGGCTCGGCAGGAGTGACTGACGGAACTGACCATTCGCCAGTGAAGCCCACCCCCACCCTGTCACGGGGCTGACCGGTCAGGTGAGACGCCGTCCCGCCGGGAGGGCGGAGTCTTGATTTGAGTGGCGTTTCCGCTTGGCCAATCGGATCGTGAGAGATCTCTGCACCATTTTCCTCTCCGAACCGTAAATTCAGAGGGGAGCGGTGAGGAGGCGGAGCCTCGCCGGAGTGAGTTGACGGCTGATCCGACCAATCGGAGTGCGAGGGATCGGGGCCTTGCCCCTCACACCGCTCCTCAGTACGACCGCGGTGGCGTTCGGCGGAGGGGCGGTTGGATGGGGCAGCCTGAGCGCGGTGGGGGGGCGGGAAAGAGCTCCGATTGACAGTAAAATGCACCATTCACACAGCAAGGGCGCCTGTGCCGCCCTCTTTGCACCTCTGTAGCGCCAGGTCCTCTGGCTGTGAGGCCTTGGCCCTGCGGGTGGGCCCGGGCCCGGGCCGAGGCCTGGCCCTCGCCCTCGCCCTCGCCCTCAGTAGCAGCGGCTGTGCTAGGCGTCCTAGTTCTTCCCCTGTGCCTCTCTGGCAGTGCATCTGGTGTACCTGAGGAGGCACAAAGGGGAGGACAAGAGTCCATGCCGAAGGAGGGCTACTCCCTCTAGTGAGGGGGCTTGTGTTTTGGGGGGGAAGGGCGGTTGTGACTGGTTTTCTTTTTTGCTGCTCTCTTCAATGGGGTTTGGAATAATGAAAAAGATAGTTTTTAAGCTTGCGTGTTTATGCCTGTCACCTGCCTCAGCACTTGAAAGGCAAGCAAAGGAGCTTGGCAGGAGTTGGGCACCACCGTGTAGTTTGCGGTTTGGA
>VUYV01000345.1:38780-121823 GCA_008711295.1 Anarhynchus alexandrinus
CGCCCTCGCCCTCGCCCTCGCCCTCGCCCTCGCCCTCAGTAGGAGCGGCTGTGCTAGGCGTCCTAGTTCTTCCCCTGTGCCTCTCTGGCAGTGCATCTGGTGTACCTGAGGAGGCACAAAGGGGAGGACAAGAGTCCATGCCGAAGGAGGGCTACTCCCTCTAGTGAGGGGGCTTGTGTTTTGGGGGGGAAGGGCGGTTGTGACTGGTTTTCTTTTTTGCTGCTCTCTTCAATGGGGTTTGGAATAATGAAAAAGATAGTTTTTAAGCTTGCGTGTTTATGCCTGTCACCTGCCTCAGCACTTGAAAGGCAAGCAAAGGAGCTTGGCAGGAGTTGGGCACCACCGTGTAGTTTGCGGTTTGGATATTTGTGGGGGAAGCGGCCTTCAAGGGCTTGATTGGGTCCATTAAGCTGGTGAGGGTTTATTAAGCTGGTGAGGGGCTGAGATTAAGTGTTTGTCTGGAAAATCCCTGCCCAGTTCCCTGATGGTTTGTTGTTGAGATCAGTTACAATAACGTGCGCACTCGCTACCCCAGCCGTGCTCATCTCACTTCAGCTGTTCTTGTTTGTAATAGAAGCAGGCAGCTGGGTGTGTGCTGCTCAGTGTGTGTGTAGTATTCCTGTAACACGCCATGAGCAATCATGTTACGAGTATTTCTTGGGGTCTTTGTACATTTTTAGGCTCAGGGATCTTGAGGAGATTCTCTGCAAGTTGAGGCAGAGAAAAATGAGCTTGGAGGGTGAATTGCCATCTAGCATAGGACGTTAAGACCTCTATTCATTGTGGAGAACCTCCTATAAGTAAAACTGTCTTATTTCTGTCCTGGATTCCTCAGAAAGCAATGTGTGTAAGTTCACAGGAAATCCAGGAGTGCTAGGGAGTACTTTATCTGCTTTGCTGGAACACAGCAACTGTGTCACATCTTATGTGCTGAACGTGCCAGAGATTACTAGCCATACAGCTATCTGACCAGAGCGATTCTGCTATGTATTTAGAAATTCCAGCCAACTATAGAAATACTCTGAAAATCTGCCTGAGCAACATTTCTGTACAGAAAAAGGAGCTGTGTGTAGGAGAATCAGTGAATGAGTTGGGGAATGGCAGGTAGTAAAATGAAAGTGTGCGTACCACAGTTGAACAGTATTTAAGAGAGTAAAGTTATATCCCTGCATCTGCCACATGATAGTGTATGACAATGAGCAAATCACCAGCTTTTCATAAGTGGCAATAATAGCCTGTTCCTTGTCTGAGATATTTGCATATTTGAAGAGGAGCTACTGCTCGCACTGTTGTCAGGTGGAAACTATACTTTGAATATGAAAACTATCCCAAATGTGTAGAGTACTCTAAAATTCAGCAGCCAGGCAACTTAAGACCACTTCAAAGTAATACTCACTTATTCTTTACCGTGTATTGTGTTATAAGTTAGTCTCACAAATTGAGGCGAGGAGACAGAGCCAATTAAAATTGAAGTATTTATTAGCAAGCGGCAGCAAGCAAAACAGCGCTGGGCGGCCCGGGAGTCTCACTCCGCTGACGGCGCGCACCTGGGTTTCAAAAGTCTTTGGGTTTTATACCCTTCTTCTTCCGGTATAAGCGTTTCTCTTAGTGGTGTACTCTGCGTCTGCGCGGTTTGTTGCTAGGGGGTCGTCCTTGTTCTTCCTTTGCTTCATGGTGGTCGCAGAGATGAAGGCCCCATGTCTTCCTCATATCACGTACTCCTTGTCTTCATGAGCCCCCCCCCTTCCCCTCCTCCAAGTCTTTTTACAATTTATTATGTTAGCATAACATAAGTTTTTAGGTTTGGTGAACAAACAATACTGAGTTTGTCACATATTGTGCATCACAAAACCAGCACCACATAACAGCTTTTGTAAAATAAATGCAAATAAATTTTTGTGAGATTACCTGGATGCTGTAGCAAAGAGTATGATCAAAATAGTTGCTTCCTTATAGGCTTTTCTGCCTTCAGAACAGGATTAGAAGAGCATACAGGAGACAAGACCCGGGCCCCTGAACAACAGAGATATTGAATGATTGCTTTTTCAATGAGCCCAGCTTGTTTGTGGACCAAGCAAAGCAGGACGATATTAAAAAAATAGTATCCTATCTTGTAAGCTGATCACAATGTGTATGCCAATGGGTTCTGGATGAAGGTTATGTGGGTTACCTTATTTTTGGCATTTACTGGCTCTTGGGTGCTTGACTTTGCAAGTGTAGTGTGCTATTTACTGTGTATATTTTAGCAATGTTTCAAAAAGTTTAACCTATCTGGGAAAATATGTTTCCTGCACCAAGATGCTTGTAGTCTGAAGTAGATGATAATAGGACATCAAATATGGGTATACACTGGGTTGCCTTGTCACAGTAGCAGCTGTAGAGCTGTATTGTCCTCCTTACCCTCCCCCCCTTCAGATTGGGTCTACACCCAAAATGTGCATAGAAATAAGGCAAGGAGAGTGGCTCAAAGCAGTATGTTTATGAAACTACTAGAGGGCATTAGGTGGATGTGATGGTGTTTTAGATGGGAACATAGCAGAAAGTGCAGAGCAGGGAAAGGAGCGTGTGAGGGAAGAAGTTTCTCTTTTCATCTAAATCATGGATTTCTTACAAATATGATGTGTAAAAGAACGGGACAGGGTGAATAAGACTGTTTTAAAGAAGTTTTTTCTCTTATATCTGTTACTATCTCCGTGTTTCATATCTATGCATGTTAGCAATCATTTCAGATTTTGTTATGATTATCTTGACGCTGTTTTCCATAAAGCTTTCACTCTGGAAGTCATGCTACTACCAAAGACTGTCATCTTATTTTTTCGTATTTGCGAAGGAATTGTTTTTTTGAGAATTTAGAGTTCACATTCCCCTTTTTTTTTCTGAACTCTTCGTGCTGGCAATACTATAATTTAATTCTAGAAATAGAAGAGAAATCGGAGTTCTACATTTGGATATTCATATATTCCTTCTCTGCTACTTGAATTGCTTTTCTTGTTAAAATCACAATAGAAACATGGTTTGTGAAGAAGAATCTCTTCTATCTTATGTTTTCCTGTTCTCATCTTGGTTTCTTCTTTGGGAAAATAATAAATAGAAGCAATAAATTTTATTATGAAACAGTCAAGTCTCACTAACTCTGTACACTGGTTTTCAGTGCCCACTGGGTATATCTGTATGTCAATGAAACCCAGTATAAGAGAATAATACCATCACTTTACAGGCTAGCAGTTCTAGCTATTTTCTCTAGGCTTAATTTAGATCCCAGCTGTGCTTTGAAGAGAGTGAGTTTTGTAATCCTGTAAGCAATACTTGTGGCAAAATCTACACTCAGTAAAATTATTCTATTAAACTGATTTCATTCTGAGCTTCCGCTCAGGGCAAGTAAAAAAAGGAGACAACATGCACATTAGGTCAGAAATAATTTTTATAAAGCCATATACTGCTAGTAGCAGTCACAAAATCAAAGTGCCAGCTGTAGGCAAAATACCAGTATTCACTGACTCTGTTAGTAGTGTGCTGTGCAAAAATGTCTTCGGCAGGAATTGCTCATGTGGTGTTTGGATGCTGCCTTCGCCTAGAGCCCTGTCTGTACTAACAGCGTTGCGGATGAAATGATGGTAGAAGAGGGAATATGAGGAAAAGGCTGAGTCAAAGAGCCGTCCATTTGTACTGGACTACTGTGTTATTGCTTGGTTTCATTGTATTGCTACTAAATCTAGTGTAGTTGCTAGCAGGATTGTCTCAACCATTATTTCCAAAATGGTGCTTTAACTGGAGAGTATTTGCCTAGCTGCTGCAAATACTGGGCCAGTCGTATCCTATGGGAAAGAATGAATTCCCAGTGCCAGATACTATTTGGAGTTACTAGGTCCAGAAGCACATGGAGGGAGCAATATCTCCTTTGATACTAGGCTTTACAGTCTCACAGAAAATGTATGCACAGAAGATAAGCATAAGCTTTTAAAATAAATTTGAGAAGATAAAACGCTTTTCTGTGATGCTTTCTGACTTTGACACAGTAATGGAACATGTGCTTAACACACTACGGTTAGTTGGACACCCCTTCTCCTAGTGTGGTGGGGGAACAAGACACATTTGAAAGACTCTCTGTTGGGCAGTTAGTTTTGGGGCTCCTGATGTACTGGGAGGTGAGAGACTGGAGATGATTGTGCCTGGCTTGGCGATTTATACTGGTTGCAACTGAGAGACAGGTCTCATGTGAAAAGCTGTTAGTCCTTGCTGCTGAATTGCTTTGTGGTCTCAGCTCTCCTGTCCCCGTTAGCAGACTCCATCTATGTAAGCAGAAACAGTAGATGTTCCTGCAAATGTGGACACCAAGGCTAAATTCATCAAAGGCAGCTCAAATAATTTCTAAACTGCTGGAAAAAAACTGAAAGCAAGAAGAAAAGAAAAAAAATTGTCACTGAGATAAATTTTAGGCTGCGTCAGAGCTGATTTCATGAATACTCAAATCATAAGCAAAATGTGAGAGCTGCCCTCTCTAGAAGGTGGAGATGTCTTCTATACCCCTTTGTGAAATGCCTTTCTCTTACTTCTGTCAGTCAGTTGCTGACTTTGTGGTCTTGAAGATGCTGGCTTTCTCATTTGTGGGACTGAGTTACAGTTAAGGCCTCTGAATATGCATAAGAAGCCCATTTTAGGTTTCTTTTTGCTAGATTCTATATGCACGTCATATAAAGAGATTTATATATCTTTTTTTTTTGTGTATAAGTACAAATGTCACAATGTCAGAATTGTGATCTGGAGGCTCACTGGAGGTGAGAGTGCCACCATACACGCGTTTTGTAGAAGGCGGTCCCCATCCCGCAGAGTTTTCAGTCTGAGTAGTGGCAGTGGCTGGAACAGTATCGATGAGGTGACCGACTCGCCTGAGCTCCTACAGCAGATCAGTGGAAGGATAAGGAGACCTTGCCTCAGGTCCTGAGGGATCTGTCTGCCCTCAGTGATCATAGTCAATTTTTAGAAATGTATTTTACAGACATTTTGTTGCAGTACACAACACTGCGGACCGCTAAGAATATAATTTTGATGTAACAGTTCTGAGGAAGATGGTCATCTGTAATCCACACAGAAGAGATGACTAAGTTTTAGTAGTTTCAAAGTCACATTAATCACTATTTTTTATTAAGTCAGCTTAATCAAAACACATTTTAAATGTGCAATTTTAATGGCGTTGAAAGTAGAGGGACAGTATGGTTTTAAGGATATTTGATATAATTAAAGGTTCACAGCTTCCGTATGTTGAGGTTGTGGCACTAATGAGGAAGGAAACCCGGGAGAAAGAAACACAGTCTTTTCCTGAAATTGTGCAGAGAAATTAAGATGTGTGTGTGTGATGCCTATGAATTATAGGTGATTTGTTCATCACATTTTCATTCAACTTTTCTTAATAATTTTCGCAGTAAGGACTTAAGCAAAGCAAAGATTTGCCAGCGGCCCTTGGTAGGTATTTTGAATGAGCATCCGTAGATCGTGAGCACTGTTGGCACCATCTGGTGGTCGAAAATACGGCTGCAGCCTCGCTGGATTTGTGTTCTCATGCTCCAACAAAAAGTTAAATGAACCGCAGAGCCTCTCGGGGGCACTTCATTTGGTGTTCCCTCTATAGGTTCCTGTTCTGTCCCACTGCCCAGCCTTTCTAGTAAACAGTGGCTAAGAGCATCACTGAAGTGGATGACAGACAGTGAGTCAGAACAAGGAAACACAAACATTTGGTGGGAACTGGGGTGAAATGAGCAGTCACTGTTTCCTTCCAGGTCAGTGGAGAATTTCAGTTATTCTATCCTGCTTGTTTGAGCTTACGTGGTTTCATAAGAGGTAGGAAGGTCATTCACAACAATTTATTAGCTTATTAGGGGGAACTTGCCTTCAGTAGTGCCAGGCTAAATTTTACAGACAATCTGCAAAATCTCATAAGCTGCACGGTGGGGAGCTTCACACATTTTAGCTGACAACACTTAAAGCATTTTGGTTCCTAATTCTTGTTAAAGACTGAAGTTGGTACTGTAGTCATCCAAAAGCTAAACCAGTAAATTAGACTGTGTTTTTGTTTGACGTACAGCCATTCTGAGCACCTTCAAGAAAGGCCTTAAATCCTTCCTACATCCTTTCAGTCATGGGTCTGAGCGCTGGAGAGGAAAAGCCGTAAAGCAGGAGAGAGACCTTGGTCATATGCAACAGGGAAACACTGCTAATCCTCTTCTCCCCGAAAGCCTCTGTCCTGCTCCAGTTCTTTCTCTGCCTGGTGTCCCACCTGCAACTTTGATATTCGGTCCTGTTTCTACAATTTCCCCCAATTTCCAAGAAACCCTAGAGGCTAACCAGCTAGAGAGGAGACCTTGGGGCGTTGGGTGACTGGTTTAGGTACTGTGAAATGGCATTCCTCCATCCCGTCCTAAATGTAGAATATACACAATGTACCAAGAGCATTGCCCCTTCTCTGGCACAACTGCCTAATATTATGATCAAAACCCAACCTGAGCTTGTAGGTGTAGGCATGTCAGCCACTCGTCACACAGTAAGTTGGGGAGTGACTCTCCAGCAGGTCAGCAACTCAGCTGCGACAGCAGGGCAGGGGGCTTTGGCTCCCTTTTGGTGAAGGGTAAAGCTATTTTATGCTTTCTTTGTAGCTGGCAGGTTTAAGAGTTGGCTTCTGAAATCTACCTTTATCTCTTCTCCAACTGAGAAGGACAAACATGGTCTTTTATACTTTTGGTTAATGAGGCCTCTCTGCTCTCACCTCTTGTGTTTTGCAGCCCCACAAACCTAATATCCTGTTGTAACTACTCAGCCGTTCTGGAAGTGCACCTCTTCTTCCAGTTTGAGAAGATTTAGGATGTGGTGAGAGAGAGAGAGTTAAATTTGACATTCTTCCCCCTATGCTTGAAGAGATTTAATTGAAGTTCACCCAGGGGAGAAGTCACTACCAGCAGATAAACACCTTAGCTTGCTGTTTCTACTAAAATGGTTAACAATGGAGTAGTTAAGACTTAAAATATAATTTGTTGTCATTAAGCTTTTATGTTATCTCCATCCTGAGCTTAATGGAAGCTCCTGTTGAAGAGTCCAGGTGCTTTAGGTATGTCCTATATTTTGAAGGTAATCATTGCAACCATTAGTGCGAAGATTGCTGAGCTAAGCTTATAGCCTCTTGCTTTTGAAAGGGGTGATGATGTTTCTATTCTCCCCCAAGTTTGGTTATCCCCTGCTCTGTATCATATTGGCTGTGGGTCTCCTCTCAGTTTTCTGACCCAGCTCTTTTGTCGAGTTGGTTTTCTTAAACTTCAGGAAGCTGAACTGACTTGTTGAGAGGCGAAATAAGTATCAAAGTTAGGGCAAGGGAAGAGGCAGGAGTGCGTGGATAGGAGCGGGAAAAGTCTCCTCCCTGTTTCATTGCCCTGATAGCATTTGATTAGTGCAGGCTGCATTGCACCTCTTGGCCTTACATCTAAGGCCAGGGGCCGTGATTAAACGGTCATTTTAATCCAGTCGCTGCTGTTGCCAGAAAAATTCCCAGTTCCTTCCCCTTGTTTGTGCTCTCTTCCTCATGCTAAAGCTTGAGTTGAGGGAGCTTTTCTTCCTCTGGGGTGGGTCACTCCTCGGTGAGATCAGCTTTGTGAGCTTGGTCGTGGTGTGGCCGTACGATCGTCGGCATTGCTGCGAGTAGTGAAGCAGAAGCCACTGGCTGAAGGTGGGACCGTCTCAGCACCAGCACGGATTCATACCTGAATTAAGTGACTATGTATCTGTGGCTTTAAGCCAGATTTTTCTTTTCTGTGCCCTTCAAATCAGGCTTCCGAATGAGACACCTAAATACAAACATGCTAACCATTCTCCTACTAATCACACTTTCTTTAGTAGTGACTTAATGTTTGGGAAAATCAGGACAGTTCTACTCATACACAGTTGCACTGCGTCCTGGGTCTCATTTGTTACTGATACTTGTTGTGGGAGGAGATAGCATGCTTGAGAGCTGAAGGGATGGCAATATAATAGTTAACATCTGTAAGGCCAAACAGTGAACTTAAGGACGATAATGAGAATGGTTTTGATAGTATACCACATGAGAAAATGACCTTTTTCCCATTGCATCTTGCCTCATGGAATTTGAAACCACAATGTAGCTACATACACCTTTGGGAGGGTAAAGAAGGATTCAGCATTTCAACTGAAAGCCACAGAAAGGCTTTTCAAGCTTGCAATATCTTTGTCTCATTTAACAATTCCTATAAGTAAGTTTTGGTGCTTGCTTTGGGTACTTTCCCTAGTGGTCTCCCAAACTGATTATAGACTTGTTCGGCTGATTTCCATCTCATGGTTTTCTGTCTGTCATTGGGTTATTGGAGAGCTGTTGTCAGGTTTGAAATAACCATTGGGGGGGTCCCCTGTGTTTAAAAAAGAAAAAAAATATCTGTTCCTATAGTGAAAGAGAGAAACTGGTCAAAAGGGCTCTGAGCTGTGGGTGGGAAAGCAGCCTTAGCAATGGAAAATGCAGGTCTTTGCCTGAGCAGTTGTGTGAAAGAGCTCTCCTAGCCAGGGTTGACTTGGGATAAGACAGGTAACCTCAATGGGGTTGAATGAAGTTTACCTTTTAGTGGCTTGAAATGAAATACAAAGGTGATGCATGAAGTGTATTATTCTCATAAGCCTCTATGAAATGTCAAACAAAAATGTCTTTCATATAATGGCGCAACAAAAGCTGAGAATCACACAGGAAGAAATACAGCCTTGAAGTAAACAATTCGGTTAGTGGGACAATTGCAATGGAAAAGAAAAAGTTATAACCTGGAATAGTGGGGGAAGGGATGAAAAAAAAAACAAATCACCAAAAAAACATACAACCTACTTTGAGTGTGGGTAAAAGATGCTGAAGACTGACTCCTCTGATTAAATTTTGCTTATTCTATTTCCTAAAAAAAAAAAAAAANNNAAAAAAAAAAAAAAAAACAAAAAAAAAACCAGTAAGAACTATAAAAACAAGGACCTTGCTGATAGAAAGGTACTTTTTGGGGGACCCGACAACACAGACACTGCATGCTGGTTTTATGTATACTAAACGTGTAACAGAGAATGTCTGTTGCACATTTGCAGAATTCAGTGTCTTTTTTTTCTTGAATCTCGATACTGTCTGTTCTTGGAGCACATTAAAAACATTTTTGTCCTTGTAAACTGTTCAAAACATAAATGAAGCCCAAAGAACTGCTACGTCCATTAGGAACGGGGTAGAAATGTCAGCAGCAATGTTAAGCCAGGGCTGACAGTCTTCAGACACCTGCCTGAAAGGAATAAGGTCAGAGGTCAGAACAACAGGTCTGAAGCATGTCTCAGCAATTCTGGTGCCAAAGAGGTTTTATAATTCATAGAATCATAGAATGGTTTAGGTTGGAAAGGACCTTGAAGATCATCAAGTTCCAACCCCCCTGCCATAGGCAGGGACACCTNAGGGTGCTCTCGACCCCACTGTCCATATCTCCTACAAAGATGTTGAACAGTACAGGTCCCATTACCTGCTGAAGTCGAAGAACTACTTAAGTAACAGGAAATTTCTAGGTGAAGTTAATGTAGATAGTGGTGGTGGTGTGAGGGGTGGCTGGGGGCCTGCAGCCCAAGTGCATAAAGTAAAGCACAGGACCTCTGCGATGTTTCTTGGCCGCCACGCAAGAATTCTGGATTTTCAACCTATTCCCATTTCTTTCTCCCATGTAGGCTTGCAAGGGCTTGGTCTTACCTCTAGTAACAAACAGAGGACTGTATTCTTTGGTGATTCTGTTGCTGAGATCTCAGTGTAGTCCCACTGATGCCCCACCAGCAGGTTGGTAGTAGTCATAAAAGAGCTTTGCAGTATTCCCCTGAAGCAACTCAGCTTGCCACTGTTGCTTGCTCCAGCCTCTGTTTTTACAGTCGACAGTCTCTTAAGAATCAGAAAAGTCACTTTCTCTTGACATTGAACAAGGAACTTTGCCCAAGTAAAGGTTGCCCCCAAAGCTATGCTGTCTCTTTTATTGGAAAACTTTTGCCTAGAACATTCTTGTGTGAATAAACACGTCATTCCAGTGTAGTGATGCTGCGGTGACGCTGCATTGCACTGTACTGCATTTGGCTGTTAAAAAGGGACATTGTAATGTGGATAAATCACAGTACTTGTCCCAGACACAAGAGCTCATAAAATTCTTGCTATGATGTCTTAGGCCAATGCTCTGGAACACTGCAGTGATTTTTAAAAGCTGTTGTGGTATTAGTTAATCTATAAATTACTTGTTCTAAGACAGCATTTTTGCAAAACTTATGTAATAAAAATTAAATAATGATAATGTTTTTTAAAAGAGAGGTATTAAAAATGCCCTATTCTGCAGACCAAAGCAATAATATGTTGGGCAGCATCAAAGCATTAAACAAGATGGTTTGCATCATTAACACTAAATGAAATGGCTTAACAAGCCAATAAATGATGAGAATAAAACAAAGTTATCACACAATACAGTTTTTGAAAGTGCCAGAAACAAATTTTCTGAAGCAAATAATTTTCCAATAAAACTAGATTGAATTTAAAGGAACATGTTTTTCTGATTACTGAATGCGAGATCAAATATCACAGTTAAATACTATTTTGCATATTCGGTGTACTGTATGTATAGGCTTCATAGCAGCCTAGTGAAGTAAAAAGGAAGGGTGAGCATTAATTTTCTTATTTTCTAAATCAGGCAAATAAAGGAATTACATCAGGAAAACTGGAAGAATTCTTACCTCATTCTGAAATCTGTATGCTAGTTAAATCTTTAAGCCATGCTTTTTCTTTTTTTTTTCTAAGTCTGTAGAAAGTCTTTACACATTACATTCCGTAAACAAGGCTATGAACAGAACAGTACTTATAAAAGTATGGGCCATTTCGGAACCTATAGTGTTCCACTATGGAAATTGCAGTTTTTACAGTGTGATATATATGTGCATTAGACTTTACAGTTACAGACAAGAAGATAAGGTTCATGCTCCACAAAGCTTCGTCTAGGGCAAGGATGGGAAATATTGGCTGTTGGCTGGCTGTGACCTGTGACTTAATTTCATGTTGTGGGATTCTTTTCATTTTTAGATAAGGTGAGTGGTAATGGGGCTAGACGGGTCTCTCTGACCCTCAACAAGGAAAAGTTTCCCAGCCTTGGGCTGACATGAACTTGGTCAGATTAACAAGCTTCTCAGTTCTACTTCATATCTGCATGCATAGCTGCAGTCCTGGGAGCTACATATTTTTCAGATCCAAAACTTACTACTTTTGCTTTGGAAAATATTTTTCCCTGTGTCTCTAAAGAGTACAGGATGGCACAGATGAACCTGTGAGATTTTATCAAACTCATTACTGCAGAACCTGCGCACAGCATTCTGAGATAAGAATATATCTAAGTATACTAATTCTGTCCTTTTGACATTCTGTAATCTTCTGCTTTTAAAACAAACCCTTGACATATGTGCATGCGCAACCAAATTCAGCCATGGGAGTGCCAGGCCTTCTCCAGTGACTTCGGTAGGTTATAATTAGCATTCTACTGCTATATACCATTTTCTCTTCCAAACTCTGGTTCAGGAAAACACTTGTGTAATTATGAGCATCTGTTGAAGTCCATGGTATAACCCCACAACATCTTCTCCATAAGCAGGAGGGTGGGGAATATTTCTTTTTTTACTAAAGTGATTTTCTGGGAAAGGAAAAAAAAAAAAAGGATTTTGGCCCATTCCTAGAAGAGGAAAATGTGAATAGATTGGGTATGGTGGTTTCTTGGGTCAAGTAAACAATAAATCTGTGCAAAGAAGTAGCTGAAAGGACTCATGGGAAGCTTGTGGATTATACTTGCCTTCAATTAATTTTTATTTTATATTTAAATTTACATTAAGTATCCTCAATGTTTTGCTGAACTTCCATCTGATATTATTTCTCTCTCAACACACTGCATTTAAAGGAATTTTGAGACAAACCCCTCATAATGCCCCAAACTCTTCCAAACACTGTTCTTATGTGATTTGACTGATTTTGATTGCTCATCACTTCCTTTACACAGCAAACCTCACCCTCATTTACTGATGGCCCAGAGAACGCTCCCAGACAGAAATAGAACTTAGAAAATAATGAGTGACAATTCTTCTCTCCCTCGAGCTGGTATTGAGTAGGACAATGGGCCGCTCCATTTCTCCACTGGGAGATGCCTTTAACAGAAGTGCAGTCTCAATGGGGAGAATTTGGGGGCTATTTCTCTTGCTGCAGGGGAAATCCCCATGGTGGTGGTGACTTTCCTTGCAGAGAAGCCCCAGCAGAAACTGCCTGTTCCACATGAATGGGTTGAGGCAACAATTTTTTTTTCTTCTTTGTATCTTGTTCTGAACTGTCATCATGATGGCAAGCACTTTTTTCCTCTTTACTTATGAGGGCGAGGCTGTGGTCTTTCTCTGAGGAGCCTAAGAAACATAGAGTTGGATTTGAGCGGGGCTGGGGGCTTGTCTGTGATGGATGTTCTTTGCAGCTGAGCGTAATGGTGCTCCATTCTCTAAGGTCTAGGTCATGGATACAAGCAGCAAAATTTCAAACAAATAGAAAGGGCTACAAGCAAAATTAGAACCAATATGAAAAATAAAGCTTTAGAAAACAGGTTTCCACGTGAAATCGTGCAATTTATTGCGTTTTATAATCTTTTAATTGATGTTTTCTCAAAGACACATCACAGACCTTCACCACAACCACTACAGCAATGGCATTTTCTTTCTGATTACAGGGGGACTTTGAGTCAGGCCCTAAATGCTTTGAACCTGTTCTTGCCTATCTTTAAAATCAAATGATGGATTGGTTGTCAAGATGAAGAACAAAACAACTGGGACTTTTGGAGGTCCCTTTCCACCCTGAACTAATTGTCCAGAGGTGCTCAGCTCCTGGGGGTGCCTGCCCATTGTGGTCATTGCTTTCATTGCAATGTCCTCACTCTCATCATATTTCAGTGTGATTTCTCCATTGGTGAGTGCAGTTGAGCTTGATTTTGTAAACGCTTTTAGGATCTCGGAGCATTGTTGGACAGCCTTCAATGGTATGTATGTGACAGCATGAGCATCTGGAGGGTTTGTGTGCAGATAAAGCATCTGTGATGTTGGGAAATCACTGTAGTGTTTTTGCCAGACTGAAGTTGAAATGTCCATATTTAATTGAATGGCAGCTTTTGAATCACAAACTGGAACTTTCCGTGCTACAAATGCACACATGGATCTTATGGCAGAAAGAATAGTTTCCAAATCAACACAGGGAAATTATGCAGCTAACTCCCTAGCACAATTAGAGAGTACTAAAGGCATGTGAAAACAAAAGTCATTTTTAAAGCTAACAAAATAATCACAGGTTGAGGTTTTCCACAGCTTTAGGAAATGAAGCCAAGGATCATTTCAGTGCCAGGTAAAAGTTTCAGTCCATAAAGAGCAGCTGTGTTGTGCTACTTTGCACAAAACAAATAAGCCAGTAAAGTTTTACAGGACATGGGTATGCTAGACTCAACATGCCTAACAAAGAGGCCCTACTAAAGAAAAAAAGAAAAAAAAAAACATTTTGTTACCTAAAAGAACGTGTTTGTTTCCATGCTTTAGAGAATATGATTTAAAGGCTGATGTCTTCTTGGTTATGCTGCAAGTTCAATGCTCTGAGAGACAATCTAACTGGAGAGACTGCAT
Organism: Anarhynchus alexandrinus; assembly: GCA_008711295.1. Lineage (NCBI taxonomy): Eukaryota > Metazoa > Chordata > Aves > Charadriiformes > Charadriidae > Anarhynchus > Anarhynchus alexandrinus. The sequence goes on from VUYV01000345.1 coordinate 52,491, forward strand.
GTCAGCTGATGGATGAAGCTGATGTAATTAAATTCAGGTCATCATAATGTAAAAAGAGTTTCATTGAGATAAATAGTGTCTGCATACCTCAGTCTTGCTGATTGTTGATTATGCATTCCCTAAAGCGCTAATCCCAGCCTCTGTTCTATCTGGAGCTGTGTGGAGTGACTGAAAAGTCAATCATACTTAAAAATTGGACATCCTTTGTGAATTAGCAATGGTTTGCCCATAAATCATCCATAGGAGCTTTCTGCAAAGTTCCTGGCCCCTTGCAGCTTTTGTCCACAAAATACTTAAGTTTGAACCTGTTTGGTAGAAATGGGGTATGAGGGGAAGAATTTGCAGGGGCTGTGGTTAAAATATGAGTTTACCGTAACTTTAACATTTGCAGTACTCCTGCATTTAGGGTGGAAATAGTGGGAAACTCCAAGGTCTGTCTAGCTGTCATGAGTGCTAAACAACAAGCAGGGCTTGTTCTCAAATTCCTCGTCGTTTTTTGGGCTGGTCAGTCTGGCAATGGGGAATTCTCAACACACCAAGGGAAATGAAGCTGGAGAGGGGGAGAAACTCCACTCTCGTGGTGCTTTATCTGGCTCCAGCCCCGCAGGGACCCTGTCCAGTTCTCGCAAGTTCAAGGGCCCCGTGATGAGAGAGCCTGGGCAAGGGCCAGCATCATCCGAGAATCAGCACGGGCTCCTTATCATCCCATCCCTTCTCCTGGGCTCAGCGTATCTTGGCACGAGGAGCGGTCTGGCCCCCTCCTCAGAAAGCTCATGTCACTTCTTCCATGTCCTGGGTTGGCTGAGTCCCTCCCGAGTGAGCAGGCGGGTCGGCTTCGCATAGCGCGAGCCATTTTCGCTCGGTTTCTCAGAGAGCGCCTGTGCTTCAGCTGAATTCAAAGCAGCTGGATAGTCAGGAAAAAAACATTTCTTCTTGTCCCTTGTGTCTGTCTAGCTCTGTCAGTCAGTGTTTTAGCACATTATTATCTTTTAATTCCCATAGTTGTTGGGCATTGTCCAATTAATAAAATGCAGGCCTGTTTGGATCTGGGTTAAGTGTGGTGAAAACATGAAGAAAGACAGCAGAGGGGAAAGATTCTCATTTTTTCAAAACCGTAGGTAGTGTTTTTAGGTTTGGAATAAAGGCTTTGGTGGATTCTTTTGTTATCCACGTGTGGCGGACAAAAAAGCAGTCTTGAGTTGAGGAATTTCACAGAATTTAGTTTATTGCAATCCAGTATTGAGAAATAAAGAAGACAAACACTTAGGGAAAATACCACTTCCCTCTGTAAGACCCCTCCCCAGTCCCTTCACCGCACGTCATGCTTCGTCCCTTTGATGAGGCAATGGGCATCACAGGAGAAGGTGGTCAGTGCATGGTTTTTCCTTTTCTTTCCCTGCTCCTTGTTTCTTACTCAAATGCTTGATGAGGTTACTCCATGGGCCACAGTCCCCTCAGAGGTGTACCTGCTCCAGAGACTCCTCACTCCTGCTGGAGCCTCTCCTCTTGCTCTGTCCCTGCTTTGCGCTGGATTGGGCTCCTCTTGTCCCTCCTTTTTCTCCAGCGTCTCCCCTGCTCTAGTGTCTCTCTTGCCCCTGCTCGGGCACTTCTTCTTGTTCTGTGCCTGCTCTGGCATCCCTCCTTCTCTGGCGTCTCTCCTTGTTTAGTGCTCACTGCCTTTCTTAAACATGTTTTTGCAGAGGCACCATATGTTCCTCTCATTGGTTCGGTCTTGGTGCACAAGTGGGTCAGTGTTGTCCCTTGTGGAGCCAGCTGGAAATGCCTGTGACCAGCACAGGGCAGCCCCTCATCCCCTCCTACGCAGGTCACCCCTGCAGCCCCTTTTCCTACCAAAACCTGGCAATTGTGCCCAGTATAGCGAGTCATTCCAATTATCTCTAATGTATATTACACTGACCTCTGTGAGTGCATTCATTCTCCTCACTTCAAGTGCATCTGGCTATGGTGCTCGGCATGTTTCGGAGCTAAGCCCTGAGTGAAAATTACTATGATTGTAGCAATTCAGTCTAATAATTTATCTTCCACGTACACATACCTATACACTTTATTTGCTGGCAAAGAAGCCTGGGAACTACCCATAAATAAGAGCAAATAAATTAGAATATGTAAAGCAGTTTAACACAAATGTGGGTATTTTTGAGAGTTGGGAAAACATGGCTAATTTTTAATACTATTTTTTTTCACAATCCTCTAGTTTTTGCATCTGTTCATGGATTTAAAAGGCAGTGAACATCAGAGACATTTCTAATTTAAACAACAGCAAGAAATGTATCGTATGGTTATATGTGTTAATACACACATATAAAAGACAAGTTTATAAGGCGAAACACTGGGATATTTGATCAAATCAGACTTGAATCTCTATGTTGAACACAAGCCAAATTGCTAGGTCCATATCTAATCTAAATAAATACCTAAACTATTTCTGGGTGATGTGGTACCTGGGTGCCGGATGTACATTCCGCAACCTTTGTGACCTGCTCTCATCTCCCATTGCTGAAAGTCTGCTTTCAAGTTCAAGCGATCCTGTCTGGTGTCCTCTTTTCTGCCTGCTACTTGGATTATGGCACAGTCTGGGGCATGGCTGTACTTGACAAGGAAAAAGCAAGTTTGTGCAGACCTTAATTATGGCAAACAGCCATAAGCTAATATATGTGCCCCACATGTTCTTTATTTTATAGCTATATGTTGCAAAGCTTTTATCTGTTATCATTCAGAGGTAGGTATAAAAAGTTAGACCCGCGGGAGGGCATAAGCCACCACTGGGCACATTAAGTGATTCAGTCCAATATTTAGACCCTCAGCCAGAAACTTACTGAAATGAGACAGCCTTACCACTATCACTGCTTCTTCACTGCACCACTCTGGTCCTGCACTTGGCACTGGTGTTCACCTCACTCTCCCTGCGTGTGTGGGCAGCCACCAGGCACCCCAGGCAGTCACCAAACCACTGTCCCCTTCCCTGGACATCACCTTTAAAATTACCAACCGGTAATGCTGTAACTCTTGAGCTACCTGACACTAGCTCACAGCATTATCTACGCCACTTAAAAGTGGACTTCAGTAGCTCCCAGAATTTCTGAATGCTATCACCTGAGCACTCTAAACCCCAAAATCATTTACCTTAGAAACATAACATACAGGAGTGCATATATGTGTATACATGCTTTTTTAAGCTCCTATAGATTTCATTTCTGCTGTGGTGGAGGCAGTTGCATGCAAAGCTAGCGCAGCTCTATTGTCCCAAAATAGCCCTATCCATGCTGTTTCTTATTTTGGGAACACATATGGCCTCTCTTTCTTTAGCATCTGAGCATCTCACAGTCCCTGTGAGACTTCTTTGCTATTGTCTCCCATTTTACGCATGGGGGACTGAGACACAGAGATGGGGTAACTTAAAATAGTGCAAAGCACTTCGCATTCCCAATGAGGAGTTCTGCAGAAAATACAAGTACCGCTCTCATGCCTCTGGTAGGATGAAGAATGGACCCTGGGCTTCCTGAGTCTGAACTTGCTGCTTAACCGCTTGACCATGATTTTTCCACAACAAACCAGTCTTTCTTTTTAAAGAAACATCACAGCTAGCCAGAGGCCACCTTCTGATTAATTCTCACCATAACGTGTAGGAGCAAAACCAACTTTAACAGATGTGTTGCAGGAAAAGCAACTGGTTACTTCAGTTTAGAGAGTAATAGACCCTTCCTGGCTAAGAAGTAATAGGCCAATCATTCTTGTTCCTTCCCTACCCCCCCACACACATTTGCAGCTGAATCCATACAAACATTTTAACCCTAGTTGAAAAACCTCAGTCCCATCTTGGGCCTTGCAGTGGAGTATCAGCTCCAAAAACCATGTTCCACCTCGAGCAATCTGATTTGCGGAGCCGTAGTCCTCATGAAGTACGAGAGTGGCCAGCGTTTTTGACCTCCACTTCCCCTTCCTTCAAGGTTCGAGGGGCCCCTGAGCTCTTGTACAAGGCGCTGCCCCCGTGTCACGTTCGTTCCCTAGCGGGACAGCTGCAGAGCTCACAGCCGAGCGAGACCCGTTGGCGCGCGCGTGCGTTCTCCCATTAGCTCTCTATGAGAAAAGCGCAGCCTCGGTTGGCAAGTGCTGGCCAAAGGCCTGGTGCTCCAATTCCCTCCCGCTGTGCACGAGAGGCCTGGCCTGCAGCCACGTTCTCACATTCCCCAGGCAAGGGAGGACTACTGACCTGGGAGAAAACGCTGGCTGCAGACCTGGCTTCCAATGCCTTTTCCATGAGAGAAGATCACTTGAGGCCAGGTCATTCCAATGGTGTATTAAAAATAAGATCTAGAAAGTACAGTTTTATTTATTTACAAATGGTCTAAAATAGAATCCTTTGGATATGTGTAGCACTCCCATCTCTGGATCAGAAAGCACTTTGTAAAGCATTGAATTAATTAAGCTTAAGAAACACTCAAGGGATACAGAAGTATTATTACCCATATTTTAAAGATGAGGAAATGGAGACAGAAAGAGGATAAGGGGCTGGTGTGAGAACGCAGGCTGAGTCACTTGTAAACTCAGAAATTAAACTTAAATTCAAGACTTTGTATCCTTTCCTGCTTGCAACTAGAATTGGCTAGAAAATGGTGGTTTTCCTCTCTGAAAGCATGTGCCCCTTTCTATTGTAAATAAATAACAAACATTTTTAATTAGAACATTTTCTAGGCTTGATCATATCTACAATTTTCTATAATGGTCCTCAGAAATATCACTCAGTTCTTTGGTATCCATAAATCTGAAGTGCATGTTCTTGGCTAGGTGCTGAGAGGAGAGTTGGAGGTACAGCTTCCCCCGGTTCTATATAATAGGACCACGTTCCTGATAATAAAACCAAACCAGGTAAAAGTTTATGTAGGTCCAGAAAATTCAATTAAGACCTGTCAGTGGTGAATATGAGATGCTTATTTTCTCTTATACCTTCGAATTTTAACTTGCTTACTTCCCAAGAGGTACCTTCTCCTAATGACTTTTCTTCTTTGCTCATGCTGGTTTTGAGAATTAAACTAAGCTCTTTTTGGCTTTCTTATCATTGCTTATAGTAAAAATCCCCAGGGGTATATAAATTAAAGCTAGAAAATAGAAGTAGGTTTCCAGTCATCCAAATAGTGAGGTTCTGGAAAAGTGTTCCAGGAAGAGTGGTGGTGGCAAACATTTCGCTTATTATTAGACTATGCTTGGTAATTTTATTAAAGAGATTTTGTGATGTAGTTTCTATGATAAAGGACCTCAAATTCAATGACCCATGAGATCTTTTCTGCTCCAATGTTATTAACAGAAAACATTATTGATAAAGCAGGACTCAGGATAGAAGTTAGCTCATTTTCTCAGATCAGAGTTTTCTCAAGTGGGTTGGGGGTGCAGCGGTGAGCAGCTGCTTTTGTCTATGAAGTTGATAGATACAGGCTTCATCTAAACCATGGGATCCAAGGGCGAGTCCTAAATTCTGGCTCTGAACAAGCACCCTGGCGATGCCTTGACTACGTGTGGAGGGGAGATACAGAAGCTCCCCTCCCTCCCCGAGCCCTCTGTGAGCCCTGGCTTCCGTGGGCAATGAGCGATGGGGCAGGGACGCATTCATGGTGCTCTCCAAGAGGTCCCTGGGGAGCAGCTAGGGAACGAACTACAGTGTGCACTTCAACCAGGAAGCTCCCTTGCCCTGCTGCTTTGGTGCATGAGGAATGAGAAAGTACCATTTTTCATAGTCTCTTTTCTGTACTGCTTTTATGCTTGAAGTGTTCTCACTTTTTTGAAACCCATATAGAACAGCAGTTGGATTAGCATCAGGGGGCCCTGAGCAATATATGCATTGGAGAAGTTAGGTTCAGTTTCCAAGAGCAAAACTTAAGATTAAAGAGAACAGCTTAAGGAACAATGATGTTTGAATTTTAAAATATTAATATTGCTGAAGAGATCTTTCCTTTCATTTTACTAATTAATTGATGTCCTGACACTAATGTGTATATGGAAATAAAGCACATATCAAAGTAAAGATTAGGAGATTATCACCTGTTTAAACATACAGTCCTGAAAGTATTAATTTCGGCTAAAAACACTGCTACTCTTCTCACCTTCATTAGCTTTGTTCGTTTGACTTAGCCTGATGTTAGAATGAAGTTAGTCCATGCAAATGACATCACTCCATAATCAGGCTTTTACTACTCTAAAATTAATTTCAATTAACTCTTGGAAAAAGGCTTTTTAGTGTTGTCTTTAACTGTAGAAGTATTTCATTCATGCTGAACTATACATCTCAATTAGAAGAAAAAGTGTTGCCAAATTAGTTGGATTGTGGGCTAGACCCAACCTGTAAAATATGAATTTGAATCCGGATTTTGAAGGCTAGAAAGTGTCACATTCCTGCCTCTCTTCATACAAATTCTATTAGTTTGGGGCTCTTCAAGGGAATAAATGCTGATCATTGTGAAAGGTATCAGAATCTGGCCCGAGTGGTCAGGCTTCAGAATCTGATCCAATGCGTTAGAAAAATAGGTACCATACAAAATGCAGTGCTAGGTTTAAATATGCCAAAGGTTTGAGCTTTTTAGTGTAATGTTTGGGGTTTGAATCTAACCCTATGGGTCCATTAGTAAACGGTTTTACTTTTCAGTTTCAGGACCATCTGTGTTGTGGTGAAGGGTAGGTGAAGGTAAAAAATGACCTGTATTAATCTAAAGTTCAAAGCCTGAAATCTGCAAGTAGGGGAGAGCAAAGATGTAGTTTTCTCCATGGTAACACGGATGTGTACGCACCTTTTCATCTGTGAAATAGAGAATGGCTTTAAATGCTTTGGAGAATCCTCCCCACTTTGGGAACATTTGGGCTTTCTTTTTGGAACAGTGGGCACAGATCTGTTGATTGAACCATCTTCCACCATTTCTCATTGTTAACCCTTCATAACTTCAATTCATGTTGGGGGTGTAGAAGCATCTCCCTCTGAGTCACTCGACACTTTTTTCCCAGCTGGTAGCTTATGTAGCTGAATCCTCCAAAAGTAAATATAATTTCTCTAGCTAGCTGACCTTTCCCTGAGCAAGATCACAGGAGGGACCATGCTGTTACTCTGCATCCTGAAGCTCAGTGAAATATCCTTTTATCGTATGGTGAGGACGCGATCGTCAACACTTCATCTTATTTTGCAAATAATTCCGCCTCTTATGTGCAACTTTCTCTGAAGCGAGAGCAATTGTGGATGTACAACTTGGCAATTTGCATGATGGAAGGCAGTAAAGACTTATTGCTAAATTTGGATGCAAAGTTTGTGTTATATATATTGTGTAGGGAAACAAACATACCTTTCTTTAAGTGTTTGGTTTTCTTTTGTTCTGTAAGGTCTTGAGCCACAGTACTGCGTGCTAAAGAACCCCAACAGTTTGTGTGCAAGATGTGTTTGTTACAAGGGTTTTTTTATACTGGGTAAATGTGGTGGTGCTTTTGCAGATACTTGTAATTATTTCATTTTTCTGAAAACCGAGGCGTCTGTAAATATAGCAGCTCACCTACATTGGGCAGATTGGCAAGAGCAAGACCATCTTCTATTCAGGGTATCTGATGGCTTTTTTGCTCAAATACCCCTGCAGTCTTCTGGAATGTAAGCTTGGCTGGTATTCATGTTCATTCCCAGCAGAGGAGATGCTATCGCAAGAGCTTTGTTTCTAGCAGCATTAGTTGGCAATGCTGCCTTGTAGTCTCTTCCCTGAGGCTCAGGCTCCCTTTCGTTATGCCCCGCCAAGTACCTTCTTGAAACTCCCGGTTGTGCTACTGTTGATTCCTTATTCTGAATGAGACCCAGTGAGGCCGCTGGCCGAGGGGAAGCTTGTGTTCCTCGAGTCAGGGGTCCTGAGACTAAACATCCCAGCAGCGCCGTCAGCTGATGACAAGAGGCCTGGCATGGATACCGCCTTGGATTATTCCTCATTTATGCCAAATCTGTTCCAAGAGATGGCTGGCTCCCCCACCATACTCTGGGAGCCAGCCACTTCTTGAAGAGTCATTTCAATAAAACCACCATCATCTCTTTCGAGGGGAATATTCCAGCTCATTGGCTTTTTGATTTGAGAATTCAGCTGTTACTGCTGGATCCTCTGCTTTCAAAGAGCTACGGGAGAGGGGCTGGTACATCACGTGTGGAGACAAAAAGGGGGCATTCATATTCTTCAGCTGTAAATCTTTTAATAAACCACCATCACGTGCTTTCATATTACTTTGCCCATTTTGTCCTATTTTCTGCTCCTTATGTATGTAGCTAAATGCCAAAGCCCCAGAAAAAATAGTTCACTTATATCAAATCTGATCCTCCCATGTGCTGAGCACTTATTAGCTTACAGGCATTTTTCCAATATCACCAAAAGAGATTAATGTAGGGATATTAGTCTGAGGTGTTTTAGTAGCAGCTATCACCATAATATCCAAGGCCCTAATAATGAAGACATTGCAGGTCAAGGAGGTAGTAACTCTTTCACTTAAGCTTACCTGATGCCTCCTGCTGTAACACTTTTTTCAGACTTTTTACCAAACTTTAACTGTTGGGGTTGCAATTTTCCATTCTACATACCCCAGTTTGATTATAATTTTTTGTGGGAGGGAGACAGGGATGATGAGGTTTTATACAAGATACTTTTTTTCAAAATGAGGCTGGCTATAAAACTTTTTTTTTTCCATGTCAAACAGCTTACCTACAGTTTATATAAGAAATTCAGTGCATCTATACATCCATAGCAGGGACACAGTGTTAAATGGCAGAGGTCCTTCCTGTGGCAAGGTGCATATTTGGCCAACTTATGAGCCCCTAAATATTTTGTATCTCTGAACTGGGATGTTCTGGAGTGTGAAAGGAGATGCAAAGCTGAATTTTTCATGTAAAATGTTCTGTGAAATTACTTTGCTTTTTCTATGGTTGGGGGAAGTAAAACATTTTTTCTTCCTGCTGGAAACTCTGTGCCTCCAACGTCCAGGAGATAAGGTAGGTGCCAGTTAGGGGAGAATGTAGAATATGGAGATGTCAAATTTTTAACTTACATCAGGATCAATACTTGAAATCACTGTTTGAATATATAAGTGATGTAATATTTGAAAATAAGATGTCATTAAAAATATGAAGGATTTTACTGCTTTTCAAGGATGGAATATACCCCGCTGAATTAGTGGTAGATCTGAAGAAATAAAACCAAAGACGGTATTGTGATTAATTACAGTTTATCAAATACCTGGGAAGAAAATGGTTAGGAGACACAGCATTCACTGATCAACTAGAAAGATGTCTGCAGCTGAATGTTTTTAGGGCTATCTGAGAAGAAAGGAAAAGGGAAGAGCAGAGGTCATTAAAAGTCCTCTTTACACTTGCTTCATTTGCAAATATGAGCACAACCCTAGGCTGCATCAGGCTTGCCTTTGTCCCACCTGCCCCCTCACCACAGAGGAATTCATTGCATTACATGGAGACGCTCCTCTTGGCCGTTGTAGAGATTGCTGTCTGGATGCATCATCTCTCATTGCTTCTTCGACCACTTTCCATCTCCATTGGCAATCACATTTCCAAAAGAAAGCTCAGCACCTTTTAACTTCCACGGGTAGGACTGCTTCCTCATTGTGAGACGAGCCCCCGCCAGAGGCCAGGAGCCGCTTCTTCAGTTGTTGCCTGCCATCCTCCATGTGCAAAATGCCAGAGTTCGTGCACGGCCGTCCAGCTGAAATCTGCTTAATGACTCAATCTGTGCATGTAACATTTCTGGCATAGTTGTTAAGGCTGTCTTTGCAAATGTGCTGTATGTATTTATTTACTTGGCACAACGCAAGGCCACATGGAGACACCCAAAGTGGTTTCCAGTGGGGCTAACTGGGCCAGGTGGAGCTTTGCAGTAATGCAGCTATACTGCCCCTACTACCACGATAGCCCTCTTAAAACTACTTTGGTATCTCTATGGGGCATCGTGTTGTGTAGCACACTCAGGGCCCAGCTGTCCACAGAGTGCCTGGATTAGCAAGAAAGGGACTTTTAAAGGACTCATGACCTCCTGGAGGTGGTAGGGAATGTGAGGGGTACCTCCTTCTGTGAGAAAAGTTCTGTTCTCTCCTGTCAGGCTTGACCTGGGGGGCGAAGAGTGGAAATGCTGCCTGCCGAAGTCCTGTGCAGAGAGAAGCAGCTTTTGTTTCTGCTGAGGACGCCAGGAGAGGATGTTTGATAAAAGTCATTGAGGCAGGGAGAGGGGACTTCCCTGGGGAGCTGCTTAGGCTGTCAGTCTATCTACTGGCATGCCCTCCTCCTCCTTGGCTAGCATTAGTCACTTTGCAGGTTGGTGCTTGCCGATCCTTTTTGAGACTCTGGGTGGCTGCTAGATCAGGGTTCATGCCGATGGAGAGTAACCTAAGTGGGATTTTGGCGCACTCTGTGCAAGGGCACTCGTTATCACAGACAGATGTTACAGTGGGGAGGGCTGAAAGGTCATCTCCCTATTAATCTCCTGCACGCTCTCACTGTGCTGTCTGAGGTCTGAGACAACTAATAGACAAGATCCCTGTTTCACACGGGGATTACTTGGTTTTATTATAGGAAACAGTTTTCTGGCAATCAAACACAGCCTGACATTTTCACTTCCTCTTTTACCACTTTATTTGCAAGAAGCGATCATTCTGGCTTTCAGAGCTGAAGGCTACAGCATCAAAGCACGTGAGTTGCACTCTCCCTGGTTTTGCAGCCTAACAGTTAAAAGTGGGTTATAGGTTTTTTAAATAAAACAGATGCTGGTATAAGGTTGGAAACAGAAGCTGAGTTAGATGCGTGCTCCCTCAGATAACGAACTGCTCTTCTGTCTGTCTCTGGTACCTGAAGCTGGGACCCTCAGAAATCACGTGCGTTGGAAACTTGGCGAGGTTAAAGTAATGCTTCTCCTGGACCCTATGTTCACAAGTGGTACTTTCAGTACATTGTAGCTTTTTTATTTCAATGTTTTTAAAACTGATTTGGTCATAGTATTTTGTGTGTCTCAAGCTATTACCCTTCCCTTTAATTCCACATGCATTGCTCCCCTGGAAATAAGAAAATGTAAAAGTCAGTGCTGTGCTATATAGAGAAGTGTTAACTGAGTGTTAATGAGCTGCCACATAGGCTCCAAGCCATCTCTGTAAGCCAGCACAGTAAAACAGAATTTAAAGGCTATCAAGTCCATTTCATGGCTGCCAGTCTTGACCATGTTTTGCCATGAAGTAGATGTCCTTATTATCTAGGTGCCAGTTAAATGCTGCCAGCTTAATGTGTGCATGGGAGAAGATGCTTTTCTGTGTCGGGAGTGATTATTTTACTGTACATACCTCAGCTAGGCACCGGTCCTCTTCTGGACCACATCTGCAAACTGAAGAATAGTAAGAGCTGTCAGTTCAAGAGGAGATAGCAGCAAGTGCAGAGACCACTGGGTGCTTGATGTGAAGCAGCTACAGAACACAAGGAAAGAATGGCTGGCATGTGATTGCGGCTAACAGCCTTCAAACACATTTTAAAAGCTCTTTTAGCTCAGTGTGGCAGAAACATCTCTTCAACTAAAAGCAAGCCCTGGAAATTCTGGAAACAATGATAGTGAAGTTAAAAAGATGCCCCATTTACAAGCAGTGCCCCCTCCACATTGTGCTACTGACTGCCGTGTTCACAACACAGCCATTCCACAAAGCACTATTGAAGATAACCGTGCCTATAGCCTTGTGAATATCTTTTCACCTTTTTAATCAAAGTGGGAAAGATGGTAGTAGTAACTTCACCAGACAGTAGAAAAATAATCTAAGGAAAGGTAGTAAAAGAAAGGAGGGACAAACAAGTTGCTGTTCCTGGCAGCAGGAATTAGGTAGTCATTGAGCAGGATGGTAGTAATTGCCCTTAGATCTCTTTGCAATACCTCCTCTTCCTCTTTCTGGACAGTGCTCAGCTAACATAGTGATAAGTACAATTGAAGAACCTACATAGGATAAAATTCTCTCTCACTGCATGAGTTAGAAAAAGATGAAGTCATCTCTTTGAGCTCTTCTCTTTAGGAAAGACTAACCAAAATACAGATACTTGGTGAATTTGAGGTATAGAGCTGTCAAATCTCAGTTTTGTTGTGGCCATGAGGTGACCATCACTCATAACTTCATCATTGCATTGGATGGACTGTGGGTATGTGGTAGTGCAGACATACTCAAGCTACTTCCACCTATACCCATTCTAGTAGAGGAAGATCAGGTGAAGATGCATGAGTCAGCCGCATCTGTGCCAGCTTGTGTCCAGAAGCTGTCCTGTCTTGCTGAATGGTGAAGAGCATTTGCTTGGGCACAGCGCCATGAAAATACAACTGTACTGGTTCGCTATGTTAGGATACAGCACATCATATATACATCATAACATCTCAGGTCTTTAGCGTCTTGGAGACTGCTGTCCTATGCTCTGTTGCACTGTTTGAATAGGACTATTCAAGTACCAGGGGGAGCTGAAGGAATTTGTATTTGGACAATAAGTTGGATGGATCAGGAGCTGAGCTGTATCACATGTGAGCTGACTTCTCCAACCCACTCTGAGTAAGCAGACGTGGGATGTCTGCCTAGGCTCCATGCCTCTGTAAATAGCCTTTCTGGCTCCATGCCTAATTTAGTTGGCAAATTTTATTCTGGAACTAATGTTTTTTTCTTAGTTCACTTTAGGTAGCCAGCAGATAACTTGCCACTTAATATGCCTTTGGTGCTACATCGCTAGCGATAATGCTATTGTACAGTTTTAGCTCTCTTCAGTGAAGTAGTTAAGCACGTATGTAACTAACATTGAATATTTAAACTTACATAAGAAGTAGGGTACTTATTCAGACCTTGTTATAAGGCTTGTTTTTTTCTCAGTTTCTTGCTGCATTTCCAGCAAGAAAATAATCTAGATTCAAACACTTCGAGTACACTTCCATGGAAGGGAGCTTTGAAAGAAGAGTGGACAAATCTGAAATGTAAAATCCTAGATAAATACAATTGCTGAAATTCATCTTTTTGATTGGGAATGGGTAGGGTGCTTTACCAGTTTGGGTTGAGAAAACAATGAAGTCTTCCCAGGAAATGAATGGTTAATCTTCTTTTCCCTTTCTAAGGAAAAAATAATTCCAGCCTGAAGAACCAGTTTTTAATTCTGTGTCAATCAGAGATTTCCTACAGAAAACAATGGTTGAAGATTTCTCATACACACACTGGAGAAAATGGTATCATCTGGAGGACAGTAAATGAAATATATTTATCAGCCTTTCAGCCCTTTGGGCTATGATTTTTCCTTACCATCAAACTATAATTCTCAAATGGTTTAAAAATATAAAATACTTAAGAGTGTCATTCAGGAAAATATTTAAGTACCTGCATGCATCTTATAGAAAACAGCTGATTTCAAGGATATGCTTTTCTGAATAGGGATCGTTTTATACCTGTGCTCAGACGCAGTTCTGAATTAGGGCCTCAGGCTCATTTACATAGGGCATCCAACTTAATTAGTCCAAATTCACTTAAAATATAAATTGAAAATGGATTAAGCTTTATACAAAGCTGAATTAAGACTACTTCAATTTTGAAAAGTCTTTACAGGGTTAAATGCACTTAAACTAATCTGCTTTAAATTAAGCCTTTAGTTAATTTGGATTAATTTTCCGGAATATCTTTGTGAAGACCAGCTCAGAGTAAGAATCCAGTCCTGCAAATACTCACAGAAATACTTCATATTAAAGGAATTATTCCCATGCTTAAAGTTAAGAATGTGAGTAATGTTAGGTATGCAGTAAGGTCAACACATGCTTTAAGAGCCACGCACATCTCTGCAGCATGCAGTGACTTGAGACCAACTCAAATCTCTGATTATGAATGAGTTTTAACCTTGATTGATCAGCAAAGACTACATAGCCAAATTGCTCGCTTTCTTTACTGTTTGAACACATGTACAAATACCTGGGGGACACAGCCCATTTGGTATCATCTCCAAACTCGTTCAAATTGGACCTGGAAAGCTATACCAGAGTATTTACTGTATGGTAATTTTGTATTTCCTTCTGATGTTCATGATAACAGAACATTTTGTTTCCACATCCTTACAAGTGATGAGTTTATTTAAAATAATTTTTAAAAACCCAACCTTGTACCCGTGCTCTTGATATAATTGGTATATTCTTGGCCTGTTTAATTAGTTGGACAGAAAGGACGAGATCTGCTTCCATTCAAGTCAAATAGTCAAATACAAAGTGCTTCTATTGAAAATGTCCCAACAGAAGGGTTCCCATGAATAGTTCTTAGTCCAGTTTGTCAGTGAAGAGCTGATGTAAAAAAATTTGCTGCTGGTTAGTTATTCTTTCTACATTAACACAACATTTTCATGTTTAGCCTTGACAGGGATGTAAGTTCTGCGGCTAAGTGTCCTAAGCAAATAATTCTTTCCTAATTCCAACAGGTGACGTAGGAGTCCAGTGAATTAATTTGTTTGCTGGAATGGGGGGAAATTTCCATTTTGCTCCTTCAGGAACAGTAGAGAGGATGAGGACTCATTCTCTGTGCCCATCTGAAAACCCCCATGCCTTGAAAAGGGAGAATGTGTACCTGTTCTCAGAAATGCTTCTCCCTGACTTTCAGGTTTGGGCTCGTCAGTCTTCTCCACATGTTCCTCACATATGCTGGGAAAGTGGGAAACTCATAGCCATCTTTGGGAAATCATCTCCCCTGCTTTCCAGGTAGCAAAGAGCTGCTGCACTAACCTCCAGGCAAGAAAGGTTGCCATCCCATGCTTTTGGCTGCTCTTGATCTTTGTGGCAAAATGGATGCCAGCTCTCTTGCTTGAGGCCACACGGCTTTGCAATGCACGTGCTGCAAAGTAGTCGGTGTCTGCAAATAGAGATGGAGCTGTGGGATGGATCTGGCAGGGCAGGGAAAGAGGGAGACCCAGTGCCTCCCAGCGGTGAGCTCCGGCAGGGTGGCGAGCTCTCTTCCAAACCGGGAAAGGTGCCCACTGCATGGCCTCTGGACACACTGGGTATATCTTTGCTGCCTCTTGAAAGGGACCCTGTGCAGACTCACATGGGCAGGTGTACCTGTTAGTGCTGATGGTGAAGCTGGAAGCACAGCCTCCGGTGGGGTGGGAGGGTTCCCCGCAGTACTGTATCTCCAGGCACTGGAGGCTTGGTACCCCAGTGCAGATACCCAAACAGGCTGCCTTTGGACTGCCTACAGCCCTCTGCACATCTTCTGTGCTTTGCCTGCAAAGCAGCTGTGCACGGGGAGAGCCAGCCTGGGTGAGGACACCGTGCTCACCACTGCACTTGACGGCAGCTGCCAAGGGGCTTGGGGGCAAGCCACAGTCCTACAGTCCCCAGGGAGGGGAGCGGGGCAGGTCAAGCCTTGCAGACTGATGGCTGTGGTTTCCTGCAGCCGCCGGCAGTGATGCTGTCTCACTTTGCATTCGGCTAATCGGTTTTAGGTTGTCCTCACAATGAGGAGATGCCAGAGCGCAGTTGCACAGAAACGATTTTCACAACTATGGGACTGCAGAATATATATATAAATAACGCTCATTATAGTGAAATTGTAGCTAGCTGTAGTCTGAGTTAAGCTGTCCAGAGTATTTAAAATCCTGTTCTGGCTGACGAACGCAGTGCAACGCTGGCTCTCCAGCATTTGATACACTTGTTGGGCTGCGCAGGAGGGACTCTCGCTGGAGGCTGCCATCCCTTGTGCTTCTTTGGGTAGTTCTTTGCTTTTCTGCCTGCAGTTTTAGTGAGCTCAACACAGTGTGGACAATACAGATGTTGCATGCAAAGAAACCTGCACAGGGCAGCCAGGAGCAAAGGGGAACAGGGAGAAGGAAAAGCCATTACCATCTCTTTGAGGTAAAAGAGAGGTGGATCTGTGGTACCTCACTGTCTCGTAAGAGACAAGATTTGGCTCTGGTTGATCCTCGTTGTGTGGCTGCCAATGCGGCACCAACTGTAATGGGAAAGATCTTGCCTTGGCTCCTGCAAGGAAGAGGCAGGCCTGCCCCTGGTTCAGTGAAGCTCAGTATGATCCCTCTGGGGTGAGAAAGGGAACGAGGAGAGCAAAAGGCAGTTTTCTGCAGCATGTCTTATATATGGCCTAACTATTGAGAACCAGCATTGCCAGCACCTCCTTCTGTAACTGCTTACAGCTGCAGAGGCGAACGATCCCAACTATTACTTCTAATGCCCAACAGATCACAGACCTACCCACATTTGTGCAAGTTTCATAATAATTTTATAGGCAGATATGGGCAGGAAAGGTATTACGGGGTGTTTCAGTTTATGCTTTCTCAACAGAAACATATATATATTTGTGTATATAGTTAGTGCTGACTGATAAACAGCACGCGTTGTTTCAAAGTGAAGGTTTTCATGGTATATAACAAAATCTGAAGCCCCTCTTTGAGAATCTGTATTGATAAGGCACTTAGTGATGAAAAATATGGAGTGATATCCCACTTACAGGTGATAGTAAGGAGACTGTAATGTTTCTGAATTTCTAGAGCGTACTGTATTCCCACCCCACAACCTTGTAGGCCGTATGTATTTAACTTGGCTTACTTAAATGGAATTACAAAAGGCTACAATTTGCCACGTTACTTCCTTTAAAAAGCCTGAAATGCTCACACACTTTTTTTTTTCTCTCTAAGTGAGAAACAGTTTTACTCTTGTGGATTTTGAAGGCCTTTTATGAAATTGATGATATAGGAGGAAAGATTATTTTTATAAAGCCAGGGTCCCTTGTGTTGCTCTGGTTTTGATTACTCTGCGTGCTTTGAGACAGACTTCATGGTGAGTGACTTGTTTAAATGCTGCTTAGTTTTTAATATTTCATTTGTTGCCTTTAGAGAAAGTGAGATGTCCATAGGAACTACCATTAACATCCTTTACTGTGTTCCCGAAGGTTGCCTTCTATAAGAGAGATTATTGATTGTGACTCTTTGAAGGAGAATTGGCCAAAAATAATCCTTCTTGACAGGATTTCTTCTTGGGATAGGACCTGTCGGGGGGGGGGGTGTTTAACAAAAATAGCAAATGCAGTTACAAACAAAACAGAATTTATTTCAATCTGATGAAAGAATTTCATGGATTTCGCTGGTTATAATAACACATCACCTTCCTGGGCAAAGTCTGCTTCCCACTGCAGGGTGGTCAAGGAAAAGCTGCTTTTTTCATACCAGGAGCCTTTTACATCAGCAAACGGACGATATTACGTTCCTTCAGAATTAGTGTTTCACTGGGTTGACGCAGGAATGAGGGGAATTAGAGTTCTGTGTCTGAGGACAAGATAAACTTACGTGAATCACAAATTGTGGTAGATTTGCAGAATTGGCCTATGAAGCAGGGGCATAATGTTCAGAGCATTACATCCATTTTCCTATATCACTATGTGTCTGCACTGGAGGTTGTCTTCAGGGATCTATTCGATGCAGACAGAGTTATTCCTTCAAAAACACACACTAAAAATAGTGGCAGGTATGAGAGGGTTTTTTTCTTCGAAGGACACAGAAGACTGCCAGAATGGTGAACAAAGCCAAATCCCTTGAGACATCAGGAGACACAGCTTCCTAATTTCTTAACAGGATGCTCATTTCTGAAACAGCAAAGTCAGGAGACACTGTGGAATTAAAACTCTGACGTCTTGGTCCAAGAAGCAGCTGGTCCTGATCTAGGTTAGCACCGTTATAATCATTTCCCTGGGCTTATAAATACTACCCCAGATCTTAGCCTTCCTCCCTCCACCCTTTTCAAATATCTGCAATAGATAGTACAGGAAACGTGCCACATGTCACAAGCTATTTTAAGCTTTTTGTGACACCCATAGAGAGGAAGAGAGGAGGAAATCCAGGCAAATGTGGAGGTGTAGTTTCCTCAAGTTCAGTTTATGTAGCTTCTATGAGAATTAAACACTGCTGTGAGGAGAGGAATGGACATCTCAAGATATCAGTCCTGAGCACTGGACAAGATTCGGTCTCTGCATTTGACTCCACAGTCCTGTATATAGGTGAACTTGGGCACCACTGGAGCTGTGCTGCAGGAACCACTGTTTTCCCAGAGCAGATCACAAAAAGGTGGTAATAACAGTGGCAAGTCATTGATTATAGGCTCTGAGCTTCAGAGTTTGCAAGGATTATCCTCCCAGTGCAAAAGACTCTGAGTGAAAAATCTGTGCCGTGTGGGTTCCTCACATTGTCCTTCCTCTGCAAGGATCGGTTTCCAGGAGTTCCCTGGAACAGTACAGACAAATCCATAATTCAGAGAGCTTGAGAGTTAAGACGTGTGGCATCTTCTTCATAAGCCAATATTTATTACTGGGACTGTATACCATTAACTTAGTTTATTGCAGTCCTACCTATTGCAGGCTCTGCTAAAGCAGGTTTTTTAATTAAAAAGCCTTTTTCTGGGCACATGTGTTTTAGATAAGAAACTGTCCAGTGAACTTTGCTGAGTAGTTACCATAAAAATGAGTCATTCCTACAGATCTAGTAAGTGCGGAGATTTCCAAACCCAGGCCTACAGACAGAGTTTTTTTAAGGTGAATGTTTGCCTCTCAAGTTTGGTTAATGTTTACTCTCCCTTTGCATCTGAGCACAATGGGGCAAAGGAGATGCTGTGCATGTATCCGAGGACTTTTTATTCTAGACAGGCCAAAGAGAAAAAAAAATTAATGTTATAAAGGATAGCTCACTTCCAGCAAAGGCTTCGGTGTGCCATCATGCCTCTGTTCCTGCTTGGGAAGTACTTGCTTCACCTGCCCTCACACAATCAATTGGCAATCCCAAGCACAAATACAAGCCGGGCAGAGAATGGATCGAGAGCAGCCCTGAGGAGAAGGACCTGGGTGTGCTGATTGACGAGAAGCTCAACATGAGCCAGCAACGTGCAATCGCAGCCCAGAAGGCCAACCACATCCTGGGCTGCATCAAAAAAAGTGTGGCCAGCAGGTCAAAGGAGGTGATTCTGCCCCTCTCGTGAGACCCCACCTGGAGTACCGCATCCAGCTCTAGAGCCCCTAACATAGGAAAGACATGGAGCTGTTGGAGCGGGTCCAGAGGAGAGCCACAAAGATGATCTGAGGGCTGGAGCACTTCTCCTATGAGGAGAGGCTGAAAGAGTTGGGGCTGTTCAGCCTGGAGAAGAGAAGGCTCCGGGGAGATCTTATTGCAGCCTTCCAGTACCTAAAGGGGGCCTACAGGAGAGCTGGGGAAGGACTTTTTACAAGGGCATGTAGTGATAGGATGAGGGGGAATGGCTTCAAACTGGAAGAGGGCAGGTTTAGATTGAACATTAGGAAGAAGTTTTTCACTTTGAGGGTGGTAAGGCACTGGAACAGGTTGCCCAGAGTTGTTGTTGAGGCCCCATCCCTGGAGGTGTTCAAGGCCAGGCTGGATGTGGCCTTGGGCAACCTGGTCTAGTGGGAGGTGTCCCTGCCTATGGCAGGGGGGTTGGAATTCGATGATCTTCAAGGTCCCTTCCAACCTAAACCATTCTATGATCCTATGATTCTATGAATTTTTAAGTTATGTCCCATGAAGTCTCAGATCTTATTTCCTTCTGATCCTTTGCTATTTCCCCCACTCATTCCTTCAGTAACTCACTGCGCTTTTCCTCAAAGGTCATCTTGTTTATTTTGGATAAATAACATTCAGCTATCCTGCCCCCAACAGTCTGTCCCATTTAACCTTTTTTGTCTCCTTGATATCTTACTTCATTTCAGCCTTAAATCACTCCCTGAATCCTGTGGAAAAGTCTGTTGTGAAGAGAAAAAGGTGTAATTTGTTCACCAAATCTAGGCTGGGGTGGGCAGGATGTAAGGGGTTTATGCTGTAGCAGCAGAGGCTTCCTCCCAGCCCCAAGGTAAGAGGGCGGAAGAGCAAGGGTTACAGTAGATTACTTCAGGAGGTAGGTCTTAAAGAGAGAATAAACAAACATGTCATAAATGTTTGTAATTTTGCCTCCTGCTCCGAGTATAGATCTCTTGTGGTCTTTCCCTCAGCCCTACTTTCTGTAAATCCATAATTCATCCAGAAATTCTTCTCAGCTTCTTCTCACCTGCTGTGACTTCTTTTTTTCCTGGCTTTTCCTCAATACCTTGTTGACTGTTCAGTGTATGTTTGTGGCATAATGTCTGTATCTATGTAGTCATATGGATATATTAGAAATGCTTGTACAGCACTAATACTAACGGTACAAAGCATTTACATCTGTGAGTAGTAAATCTTTGATCAAGACAGTAACAAGATATGTTACAGAAAGAAGAAAGTCTTTCTTTTGGTGGAGATATTTCTGGTTTTTTTTATAAAATATTTGAGACCTTCCATCATTGCCAATAAAATTCTAATCTACTTGTCTGTTAAAAAAGCATTTTAAAAAGACCAAATTAACAAAATCCTTTTTTACCTTCCAGTGACAGAACCAATCCCCTTATATACACTTTTCTTGAAATTAAGTTATTTCTTCTACATTTCTCATATTCTGTAGTCATGCCCTAAAGCTACTTCAGAATGTTTATGATAAAAATAATACTAGAATTATACTGAAGTATCAGAGGAGCAAGTAGTTAATATTTTATATGCATATGTGCAATTTTTAAATTGTTATGTGTACATTGTATGACCTTTGTATGACAATATGGTGTGATGATGTATTATGTTGTATAGCAATTGTTAAAGGTATTATATTTTCCTATGTTATTTTATTACATTTACAGAAGATTTGTGTAAAGATGATAATACCTATTTGATCCTTGGATTTTCATCCTCTTTGTGCATCATATATTGTGCAAACCCTACTTGTCCCTGTTGTAATTTATACTTGGTATAAATATAATCCTTACTTAACTGAAAATAAGAATTTTTGCTGAATTTTATTCAGATGTTTAAAATCTGTTTTCACTTGGACTCAGAATGAAAACTGAACTGAAATTAATTTCTCAGTGGGACGGAATGTCCTAAAATATTTCAATATCAAGTGTTTAATTTCAAAAACTCCTCTCAAAAAGTTGGGATATTCCTGGTCACATGGTCACTTGGTGAAGGGAGAGAACCTGTTTCCGCTTAATTCGCTGTGACATTAATCTCAGTCTGTCTGGCAAGCTATGGCGCCCCATGGGACATGTATCAGGTATCAGATGCTCAGATTCTCTGTTAACCACTTGACTCTTGGCGGGACAGTCTGTACCTCCTTGCAGTGCTGTGGTGGCTGATGCAAGTGCAAAATCAATGTCACATCTCACGTTACCGTGTGGAAGGTGGAATAGTTTAATAGGTAAAGCAAAAGCCACACACGCAAAGCAAAGCAGGATAAGGAATTCATTCCCTGCTTCCCATCAGCAGGCAGGTGTTCACCATCTCCAGGAAAGCAGGACTCCATCACGCGTAACAGTTGCTTGGGAAGACAAAATGCCATAACTCTGAATGTGCCCCACTTCCTTCTTCTTCCCCCAGCTTTATGTACTGAGCATGATGTCACGTGGTGTGGAATGTTCCTTTGGTCAGTTGGGGTCAGCTGTCCCAGCTGTGTCCCCCTCCAGCTTCTTGGGTGCCCCCCACCTTCCTGTTGGCAGGCCAGTATGAGAAGTTGAAAAGTCCTTGACTGCTTAGCAAAAACTAAAATATTAGTGTGTTATCAACATTATTCTCATCCTGAATCCAAAACACAACACTATATCAGCTGCTAGTAAGAAAATTATCTCTATCCAAGCTGAAACCAGGACACAATGGTTTCCTTTTCTCCCTGACTTTGCTTCCAGCCATGAGCGAACTGGGTCAAATGGTGAGTTAATGGCCAGTCTGCTGCTAAGCTTATGCCTAAAACCATGCTAGGTGCCAAGGTGCACTGGCAGGTTAAATTGCCAGCAGGTTTGTTGTATAGTATTTAGGGACATGGAGGAAGGTTAACTTGAACTGATGATCAAGCTGGCACTTTGGAAAGGCTCTAAAAGATTATGACAAATAAATAAATGACAACTGCTGTGTCATGCCTAATCCCACCCCATGTCTTGACTGGATCTAGAAGCTAAGAGAGGTGGTGGTCTTTGTTTAGTCACATTTTTACATTCTTGATACCTTGCAAGATACAGCCCCTCTCACACAGTGAGAGGGTGTGCTGTGCCAGGCACAGAAAAGTGTCCATATAGTACCAGCAAGCTTCCTGATCCTTCCTGATGTGATGAGATCAGTGTTTCCTTGAGGTCTGTGTAGTGAGCTAAGTGCATGAGAACAATGCAAGCCATCTCTAAACCATCTGCAGAGAATGGTATTTCTCTTATCTTGCTTTCCTTCTGCTTCTCAGTGTTGGCTGAGATGTGTGGAACCAAGGTGATGATCCCACAGAAGCAGAAGGAACTGGAGATAGAGGCTGTGCTCCGAGTCCTTGCCTGTGTTCTTCCCGAAGGGTGGAAAGCAGAGAAAGGAAAAAGCCTCCCAGAGAAGCAGCAATAAGGAATTGCCTTAGAAAAGCCAACTCTCTGAAGTCTGGAAGTTTAGCAAATATTTGGCTTTGTACCTTGAGGCCAGCAATGTTTAAAATGTTTTTCTTACCCTGAGGCCAAAGAAATTTGTGCTTTGATTTAAGCGTTCATTCTGGTCTGTATTTAAGCCACCACAAGTAGGGCTCTCAAAAATGCTCATTGTGTACCCACCCTCTGGCTTCTATTTTATCACAGGCGACGAAGGATTGACATTTAATAACGGATAAGCTGTAGAGCTGGCCCAGAGGGTTAGCACTGTCACCTGGGCTCTGAGTGTCTGGTAAAGAGCTTCTGCCCAGCATGTTTCTCTAAGGCTTGGAAAGCCTACTTCACTGTGCAGCAGTCAAGAAGCAGCACAGATAAGCTCTGTAGGGAGCCTCCTCCAGAACT
Source organism: Anarhynchus alexandrinus (assembly GCA_008711295.1). NCBI lineage: Eukaryota > Metazoa > Chordata > Aves > Charadriiformes > Charadriidae > Anarhynchus > Anarhynchus alexandrinus. The sequence goes on from VUYV01000345.1 coordinate 75,399, forward strand.
TCACAGCCAAGGCAGGTTGCTATAAAGAGAAGCCTTTGGGAAAAGGAAGTCTTTTCCAGCCAAATGGATCCCATCAAATAGTAACATGTTTGGCCATTCCACCGAGTCCTCCTGCAAACCTGAAAAGGAAGGAGATCCATTTCTCATGTACAGTCCATCTGCCTTTCTGAGGAGCTCTGGAGCAATGAATGTGGGCTGCAACCTGTGAGATGCTCTGGGGTTTATTGATCTTAAAGAAGTCCCATTGACTTCTGCTGTGATGTCAAGTGAGTGCTGTATTTTCAAAACCCTTTGCAAATGTACCTCTGCATTCCTAAGATGGTAGCCTTGTCAAATGGTTGTAATAATACCCACGTGTCAAAACTGAAGTTGGTCATTTTTTATAGGTCATCTAGCACCAGTCCTCCTGTGACTGAGTCTCCTCCTGTATCACAGCATGCCTGTTTGTAAAATGGAAAATATTTAGTTACATCAGAGTAACAAAAGTTTTGTGCAACTGATAAAATGTCTGCAAGCAGTGCAGAATCTTTAAAAAGAAATAATGCTCTTTTCTTGATTAAGCTGTGTATCAACAATTATTCCAGTTCTTTACACAAAAAAAAAAAAAACCCTCTCACTTCTGTATCACAGTTGTCAAATCTTCAATATAAAGGCAAGGCTTGAAAGAGTTTCTGTCTCCTTCTACCGCTCTGGATACCAACACAACTGTATCCCCAGTAAGGAGAATGCACTGCTTTGCAGGTCACTTACATTAACTGGGGGAAGAATTGTGCAGTGGTGAAGCCTTTCACCATCACAAGACTCGGATTAAGGGCTACACCAGGTAGTATTGCTGTTGTATCCCTTTTAAACCCATGCAACTGGTAAATCACAGCTGGTGATATACCGCTTGAAAGTAAGTGCAGGTGAACCCTTAAATTGGTTTTAAAACAATTCATAGCAATAATTTTTTTAATCTCAGTGATTGCTGGCTTAAGTTAAATGGATAACAGCCATTCTTGAATAGGATTTGAAAGTGCCTGGACTGGATAGGAAAGTCAACATTTGGCTTGTTTACACCACTGACAAAGATTTGTTTGGGAACCACAGTAAGACATGATGCTTCCAAAAAACAGACAAATACAGAAGTCGGATGTAGCACCAACTTTCCCAAGCATTCAGGCTAAGCACGCAAGCAACTGGATAAACTGAGAAGCTATTTCTGAGCATATACACCAGCTGTAGGTGTGTTGCTGTCTGTGTGGATTTGGAGACTGCTGACATAGCCAAGAGAGAAGAAAATACTGTTCTTTGGAGTCAGATCACCATGCACTGAAGAAAATGGTAAGGCACAGATTATGATACCTTAATTTACCAGTGCCAGTTTTCAGTCTTTATATATATGCTTTATGAACCATTATTTTGCAGGTTTCTCTAGTTGTCTGCGCCTGTAGCCATATTTTTCTTTCTTTTCTTCTTGCTGTCCTGCAGCAATTCTAATGGGTCTGGTCCCATGATTTGGAGGTTACATCTGCTGCCCATAAAACTTTGGGATCACAGGATCTGTTCTATACTGAAAGATGAATTTGGAAGGTAACTGGCCAACAGATTGGTTGTTAAACAGTGTTCAAAATCTATACTCACCATTCTAGGTCAATGTTAAAATAGTCGAGTACCAGTTGCTGTGGCTTTCCATAGCCTCAGTCACTTATTTTAGTGCAATTCAGAGGGATTACCCAGTCTTCTAATGCTGATAACCCAGAGGTTCTGAATATAAAGACATCACTGACGTCTCAGATACCAGCAAATATTACATTTATAGCATGTGTCTCAGCAGTTTCCTTTCTTCCCTACAATTATTTGAAGGCTATAAGCCAACTCCAACACCCACAGTGAGCTGATTTAAATCAAGAATTAAATCACCAAGCAAGAAATCTTGGTTTAAATAACAGATTTTATCTCTTTTTGCAGTTTTAAGTTATGCTAGTTATTTTTTGAAGGAAAATTTAACTTTCATGGGTTGGTAACCATTAGAACAGCTTGATTTATAACAAGAGATAGTACTCAGTGAGGTCTTTCTTCGTGTTAACCAGAAGTATTTATCTATGGACATTTATTATGATCACTGTATCAGATTCTTAATTTTGCCATATTTTTAATTGGAAAATGAAGGATGGTTCATGTATTTACATTTTTTTGTTGTTTTTATGAATCTACATTTGGATGAAAACTAAAATTCAATCAAAATTTCCCCAAATAACCTAATACTCTTTTTGTTACTTAAATAAACTACCTTAAATAGTGGTATCTCATAATAAAACAAAATAAAAAAATACATGCTTTTCTAAGTTTAAAAGTAACTAACCAGTTTATTACTATTAATAATTAAGTAAGTTATCAGTCACTGAAGTAAGCCATAGCCAAGAGATTGTGGAACTCATTGCATGCGTTTTTATTCATAGATTGGAGAATAAAAAATAAGTCCTCCCTTTTTTTTTTAACTTCTCTATACTTTCTCAACTTGAAATGAATTTATTGAATGGAACTAACTGAATAAAATGAAGTGATTAAATATTCTGTATGTGCAAAGAGGCTACTGCTTCCAAATTCGGTTTTCTACTTCAGGAAATGTTTGTCCCAGGGAACCCACCTCGTTCATCTGACCACAACTTCAACGGTAGCAATATGTTGCTGAATGTTATTTTAATAAATGATATCATTTTAAGCCTTCATATGAATTGTTTTAATTTCACATTTAATTTAAATAAGTGTATTTTTAAGTGTTTGTTTTGTATAGCATTGTTTAGCCTTTAAGCAATGGAGGATTTTGTCCGCTATGTCAGCTACAAGGGAGGGTAGAAAAGGCAGCGCCTTGTGTTCTGGATAGCCCCGCTAATTTAATTCAAGGTATGCATGTTGTGAATTGGCATAAAGTTTGTGCTCTGAAAAACAGCAAACTGCATTAAAATGACCTGGAAGCCTCATTCCCCAGAAGGAGGAGGGTATTTTGAGCTCCAGCACTTACAGGGGAATGGAACCGGCCATGGCTGCTCTGAAAGATTTTCAACCTAACAATTTTGCTGTTCCAGGGTGGTGTCCCAGGAAAAGGACGGGGTGCGCGGAAACTGCTCTGCTGTGAATGAATGCTATGTGCAGCAGGTTACTATGTGATCCATAACATTACATGCCCTAGAGGAGCTGTTGTCTTCCAGCTAGTATTACCTAGCGTTGGCATGTATTCTGTATCGTGCAGCAGGGAAGATGCTATGCTTCTCTTCTACTACCATTGCTGCTGCATTCGGCTTTGGAGCGGGAAGATGTCCCCATCTCCTTGCTCCTTCTGAGACTCCAAATATGGGACACATACACAGCACCTCCAAAAAGGAGAAACAAGAACTAATTCTAAGGGCTTTCTTCTGGAAGGCTTCTTGTTGCACTTCTGATGAGGTGGGCTCTATCATCCTTGCCCAGCTCTTAGAGCACTGACCATTGCACACCTTGTAGCCCATAAGCTTATCTTTCAAAACAGAAGAATTTACTCCATTGCTGTTATGGTTTGAGAGACCCATAACAATTCATTGTCACTTAGACAATCATTTTATCACCTGATGACCCCTCCCCACCCAGGAAAGGGAATCAGGAAAAACAAGGAAAGCCGGAAGCTGAAGTATAAACAGATTTAATGGAGTAAGATTAGATAATTAACATTAACAGCACTAAAGAACCAATATTGATCCCGACACCACTACAGAATATGCAAAGATTATACTCAGCCAATTCTATCAGTAGGAAGCTGTGCACTCCCAGCAGTGGACAGCAAATGTCGGACACTGCGAGTGCCACAGCTTCAGGAGGAAGGGAAGGCCTCTGGAGTCTGGTACTGGGGCATGAAGTTCTCAGGATGGCAGCCATCAAGGGAGAGAAAGAACTTCACAGCAAACTTTCTAATTTATAGTGAATGTGACATTGATGATATGAAATAATCCTGTTGGCCAGCTTGGGTCAAGTGCCTGGGTCTCATTCCTCCTTATCCTTGCATCTGACAAGCTCGAAAACACTGAGACCTTGAAACCCACACACCATAGCTGCCTAGAAAGTAAATATTTTCACAAATTCAGACACTGGAGTCTTCTAAAAGTGCAGTCTTCCCAAGTATTAGACAAGAAATTAGTCCTGTGTCGCTCAAACCAGGACAATTGCTATCTGTGTATTTTGGGCAGACAAGCACTTTTTCAGCAAAGATCTAGAGAAATATTTCTTGATTGGCAGCTGCAGCACATGAACACAACTGAGCACAATGTGCTGCTAGTATCTCCTGGCCTCGCCAGGAATTCCCCAGATGGAGAAATACCCATCTCCGGCAGGAGTAGCATCTAGCATTGTTCCTGCTCAAGACCTATTTTTCCTCTGTATAACAGTATAAAGAAGGAGATGGAGGTCATAGCAGCAAATAACAGTTGAGGCATAGGGCATTTCCCAGGGAATTAATGGCTGGCTGAGGTTAATGGCCCTCCAGTTTGCTTTGGGCCATCAACTCTCCCAGCTACTCATTAATCCCTAGGAAATGCCCTGTGACTCAGTTGTTATTGCTTAAGTGGGTAGTATGAATCAACAATATTCTGCATCTGCTCTAGGTATTTAAGACAAGAATGGAAGGTAATAAATGTGCTTTTATTATGAAAATCTGCTGCATTTGCATCTAGAAACCTTTAGTTCTCCCTCTTAACATTGATCAAATGTACTGAAAAAGGATTCCTCATCAGTAAAGTGATGTCAGAGGCTGGCGGGATACAGATGAAATGGCTCACCTCTTCACTGGAAGGTCTTTCGGCTTTAGCTTTTCCACCCTCAGCAGCCCATTTGCAGGTTGTTTTATACCTCCTCCTGAGTGAGTTTTAGAACATGGACAGTTCTTCACGTTGACTAGTAGGAAGTCACTTAGCAGGCAGCTGAATATTATGTTCTGGACAGGGGTTGCTGAGCAAGATTCCCACCATCTGTCTGTTTTGCTGTTGGACAGGCCTGGAAGTATTACAACATTAGCAGAAAACTCCTTTGAGACAAGTCAAAAGGAAGGTGAGGAGTGATGTGCCTCTCTGAACAAGCATCTTTGCTGCAAGAAAGGAAACAATCTGAATTGGTATAATCAAGACTCTTGAGTTTGTAGAGCGGATAATATATAGGTGGAAGAAAAGGACATGATACACCTTCATTGGGAAAAACACTTTATATTTTGGCTCTTCACCTGTCATTTATTTATCACAGTTTTGAGTTGTGCATTGCAGCTGATATATACAACACACCCTGAGCTCCTCTGTGAAATGCAGTCCCTTCTGTCTGAAGTAAGGTGAATTCAAAACCTTATGTGTGCATAGTCTAATTTTGGCATGCACAGATTCTGTATATAACTTACCATGATATGAAATTCCGTAACGTTGCTATGGAAGAGCTCTGATTTTATACTAGCCACAAACAGCGTAAAAATCAAAATTTTGTTCCCTATCGCTCTTATTTATAATGAGATAGGTTCTAGCTTGATCTGTACCCATCCTTGTGTAGACAGGTCCTAGTAAGTCCATTTTTCAGGGTTCGTTTAGAGAACCCTAAATGAGAACTATGTCAAAGCAAAGGGTTGTTGCTAGCAGAAGTCCATGTTATTTTATATTACCTTACCATTTGGTTTTGGTTAAATGACAGTACCAGTGTATGAAAACAATAAAGAGAAAAAGAGTACAGCAGCTTGAAGACACACGGGGCCTTTTGAGATATCTTTTCCGCTTCATGCTTGCTGGCTGGACCTGCTCTGTGAGGTTAAAAGCACCCTGATGATGCCCGTAGTATCTTCTCAGTCCCTGGCTATGAGTGATATCTTAGGCACCCTCAGCAATAGCAGGCCAAGAGTAAAATGCTTGGGCTACCCAGATCTTGTAGGATGCCCTTGACATTCTTCTACAGTACCTGCAAGCCCAGCATGGGCTGCCATGTGGCCCACATTCTCCTTCCCCAGCCTGCAGTGCACCTTTCCAAGAGCTCCGCAGCACACACAGGACCTAAGGCTCTCCCATGCTATGAGCAAACCTTGTTGTCCCACTGCCACGGTTTAACCCCAGCTGGCAGCTAAATATCACACAGGCGCTCGCTCACTCTCCCTGGTTGGGACAGGGGAGACAATCGGAAGAATAAAAGTGAGAAAACTTGTGGGTTGAGATAAAGACAGTTTAATAGGTAAAGCAAAAGCCACACACGCAAGCAAAGCAGGATAAGGAATTAGTTCGCTGCTTCCTATCAGCAGGCAGGTGTTCAGCCATCTCCAGGAGAGCAGGGCTCCATCACGCGTAACGGTGACTCGGGAAGACAAAACGCCATAACGCCGAACGTCCGCCCCTTCCTTCTTCTTCCCCCAGCTTTATATACTGAGCAGGATGTCATATGTTATGGAATATTCCTTTGGTCAGTTGGGGTCAGCTGTCCCGGCTGTGTGTCCTCCCAACCTTTTGTGCACTCCCAGCCTACTCGCTGGCAGGGCAGTGTGAGGAGCAGAAAAGGCTTTGACTGCTTGGCAACAACTAAAAACATTAGTGTGTTATCAACATTGTTCTCATCCTAAATCCAAAACATAGCACTATGGCAGCTGCTAGTAAGAAAGTTAACTCTACCCCAGCCGAAACCAGGGCACCCGCCAGCTGCCAGGATGCAGAACCAGAGAGGAATCCCAAAGATTCTCACTGGTGCAAAAATGCAACTGGTCTCCTGTGGAGACAAGGCTTGCCCCAGGCCCACTATGATCTTGAAGGGGGGATCTAACCATAGCACTTGGACCAGTGCTTGGATATTTGGTGTTCACAGTCAGCGTGCCCTCCATTCCCCTGAGAGTCCTGCTCTACTATTTACTGGCAAACTTTGCAACTGGGACCGCTGGACAACCAAAATGTGCTCGGCAACCAGCCACCTCTAAACTCAGGAGCAATCATAATGTACCTTGACAACTAGCCCCATACATATATGATCACAATGACAATATGGCCCCAGCAGCTACTATAACTGGCACTGGTACCCTCCTCTTCCTCACCAACCAGCAGAACACAGCTCAGTCTGCTAAGCCATTTCTGTTGATGCAACAACACTGCCTATGGCTAACACACATGAACACAGTCATAAAGGTAAGAAAAGCTAAACAGAATTAGTATTTGCATACAGACTATTCTGTGGGTTTCACAGAGACTGCTTATTTCATCTTCGGTGTGGCGTTTGCAGGCATCCCCCTCATCCCTGAGCTGAAGAGCAGCACCTCTCAAAGGAACAAAACAGCGGAGCTGACTCACAACCAGACCAGACTGACTGGCTTGATCTGAACACACGTCAAAAAGAATTCAGAGCAGGCTAGTTATGCACAGATTGGTGCTGGAAAAAGTGTTCTCAGACATGCTCTGAACCACCTCCAAAGTCCCATGCTGGGGCAGAAGACTGAGTGATGCAGATACCTGCTAGGTAACAGCGAAAAGCAGATGCCAGGCCTACCTTCTTTTGAAAAGTATTTGGAAAATTTGTTCGTTCGTGTTCCCAGCACAATGGGAATAGTTACCCAGTGTTGTTCTCTCCAGGCCAATTGCTTGCCTGTCTGAGCAGACAATCCTCAAATCAAACCTTTTTTTTTTTTTTTTCCCCCAATTTGTAGGCTGATCTAGGAGAACAGCATGGCTCACTGTCTTTTTTGGCAGGGGTTCCAAGCCAGGCTCTGACAGCCTGGGTCTGGCTCACTGTTGAGTGCTGTATATTGCAGATAGATCCTAAGACAAAATGTTCCCTGTCCAGTGCCCTGTGGCGCTTCTGTGGAGGGGCTGCAGGCTGTCAGGCATCTTGGGAATGCTATTCTTCAGGAGGTGGCTGCACATTATTACCTGAATCGTGATCCTGTCTCCCACCTCCACCAGCCCAATGCATTTAAAAACGCTCTTGTGGGTTTCGAAAGCCTCATATGACTTCTCTGATACTGCTACAGCCTACAGCAGAACAGGGAACTGGGAAAGAAGGAAAGTGAAGCCAGAGAAGTTACATATGCAGGAAGGAAGCCGAATTCTCATGAAAGAGATATTGGACATATATCTTAAGAGAATTTGTCTCAGATACCAGCAGCTTTGATATAAGCCCATGGTCCCCCAAACTGAGGTAGACAGACTATTGCTGCTTATGAGGCCATGTACAACCACATCCCTGTTTCCACATGTTTACATAGAGTGTTCATAAAAAGCAATATCTGGTGGACTCTGAGAAAATCGGAAATTTGGTACTGGTCTGTAGTCAAAATTTTCTGGAAGCACAGGGATATGCTATCCATCACCCTGTTGGTAGTCCAGTAGTATCTTGTTTAATTTTTTTGATATCACATTTTCACAGTAGGCCTCTACACAGAGGACATCATCTTGCTGCAAAGCAGAACTTTTCATTTTAAAAACAAAAACCAAAATGACCAGCACTAATATTCCCAGTGGTTTCTGCATGCTTAGTTGTGGACTCGCCTTGAGTTTTGTGAAATTAGCTGTTGTGCTGGCAACGTGGGCAATGATCCTCTGAAGAACCTCCTTATGGTTGCCTTTGGATCTCATGTAGATTCAATGGCAAAACCCACATCAACAGAGAAATGGTTTCTTTTTATGTATTTCACTGTGCATTTTAGTAACTGTCTACAAAGTAACAACTCCTCTTCACCTTTTTCTTTTGAGGTTTGCACCTCTTGCTCTGTTGCTGTCATCTTCCACTTGTAAATGCACCAGGCTCTTACAAATCTCCGTGGTTTTGGAAAGGAAGAATGTGCTTTGCATGCTACCCTAATAAGCCCAGGTGAACTGCTTGCTCTGCCTATACCACAGGGGAATCCTTCAGGGCAAATGTATGGCTCTGATACAGGCCAGAACTTGACCTGTAAATAGGGAAGGAGCTGGAGCACTCGGTGGCCAGCAAAGTAACAGCTCCAAGCTGTTTCCTTGGCCCCTGTCTCTTGCAAGGCAGCACGGATGCCTGTGATTTTGGGGACCCAGGGTGCTGGGCTGATCCGTAGCTGGCTCCCACTCAGCCTTTGGCAAGGTCCCCTGCTGGGTCCTTGGGACAGGCAATAGTAAGCAACGGTGCGTGCTCCCTTTCTTTCAAAACCATCATTTCTTCACGTGGTGCAGGTAAAAGTAGGGCGGTATTTTTTTCCCAAGCCTATTGGTCTGGGTAGGGACATCTTCTTGCTCCAGACCCTCTGTCCATGTGTAGAGGATCTCGCGATGGCATATGCTGTATGGAGTAAATATCAAATCCACAGCCTCTCTGCCGGCACAGTGGGCTCTTCCAGTCCACCTTATATTTTTCTGCAGTAATATGGCTTCAATAGTCAAAAACGTGTGGTGTATGTGTTTTGAGGAGGCGATTCCAGGACAAATCATAGAAGAAAGGCACTGACTGTTAGCAGTTCACCGAGTTTACCACTTTTCACCTCTGCTCCCATATATAAACAGCAAAGCCTTAGCTTTTCTTTCAGATCAGAACACAAGAGTACTTTCATTTTTTAAAAATAAAGTATTTAAAATTTCTCTGCAGTCAGCATTTTCACTAACTTAATAAAATATAATTTTCTCTCTGCGAGTCTCAAATCAAAAGCTGTTCCTTTGCCCTGTTCTCCTGAGCTCTAAGTTTTAAATAAAAATGAACGTATTGAATTCAAAGAATTGTGGAGCTGAATTTTACTACAAGGCTTAGACAAACACATACATGATTTTAATATCTGGAAATGTGTGGTTTTATTTTATCAGTTACATAATGGTATGTTATTAGCTATTCCATTTCTGTGCTAGACTGGGATACATTTATGAAATTCCTTAAGGTGACCTGGAAAAAACAAAATTTAATGGACTAAAATGTAACGGTTGGTGCCATAAACAGCAAATTAGTATGCAGATCTGAATTTGAGAGTTTATAAAAATACATGCTATTTAGAGACACATTGAGTGAATATTGCTGTTGTGTTAAAAACATGTGTACGTTGCCCCGACTTTGCTGTCGGGCTCACAACATCCTCCAAAAATGTGCTCTCAGATTGCAGCCATAACTACATTTTCAGCAGATAGTCTTTCATGTGAAAACAAAAAAAAAAAAGAAAGTCAAGGAGACAGATTTGGGTTTCTGTTTATTTAAAAAAAGCTACAAAAATATGTTTCTATAGAAGCCATATGAATTTTATTCCTACATGGTCCCCTCCCAAGCATCGCCTGGGCTATAGACAAAGGGCCGTGTTGCTTAGCAACCCCCCTAAAGCTCATCAACACAGCCTCGGTATTAATATTTATCCCCCCCTTAAAAAAAGCGTTACTCTGAAATTTGAAATGGGATCTGTCCTCCCTCTCTTTTGTGCAATTAAAGTAATACCGCTCACTTTTTCCAGTTAACATTACTGGCTAAACCAAACAATTCCTGCCAGGCAGGCCAAATCCAGCTCTTGGGTAACCAACTGAAATAAAAGTTACATTGGGGATGAATTTCTGTCACCCAGTGTGTCTTCTGCTGTCAGTATTTTGTAGTTTCTCTTTCCTTTAGATAACCTAAATCCATATTTTGCATCTTCCCAGCCTTTTTTTCGGAGTCCTCTCCCTCCGTGCCCGTACCGAGGGGCTCCCTCCTGGCTGCACGTTCCTCGCTGCCTCCAGCAGCTCTGGCTTCCTTGGGGAGGCACTTGGGGGGGGTAGCAGGGGTTCCTCTTTGGCCACCGAGGGCACCTGGACACCAGGGCAGGTGCTGAACAAACCAGGGTGAAGAAAATCCAGTAAACAAGACTAAGAGCTCAACTTTCTGCACTAGGACTAGTCAAGATCCAGCTGTTACTTGGAGAAATACTTCTTTATGCCAGCAAGAGTCCTTTGCGTTACAGCAGTCCCCTTTACAGCCCATTTTTGAGAATTTCAGTGGAACGTAATTAGCACATAGGCCGAAAACAGGAGTGAATGAAAGAGTCTCTGCAGGGAATAAAGCAAATTATTCGATGCCATGGAGATACTCTGGTTCTGGTTCTCTGGCTTTCTGTTCATGTTAAATGGCCATGAGATCCAGGGATATTCCCTCTTCTGCCCTTCAGCCTTTCCAGAGAAGTACCATCACAGGATGCAGAAATACAGATCCGGGTCTACCAGGCAGCTACTCCTGTCATTGTATCAAAACACCATGGTTATGTTGGGACTTGGTGTGAAAATGAGAAGCAGAATGACAAGAAGTCAGCTGGAGCTACTACGCACTGCTGAAAAAAGGTCATTTTACACAAGTGCCTAAATATGTGTTTGGTGCTTGGAGTTTTGGTCCCGTTTGCTTTCTTCAAAATCTTGGCCACAAAATGTGACGCTTAGCAAGGCACAGATTCTTTCTGGAGTAAGCTGGGATGTATGAGACTGCCTCCAAAGACACTGAAGGATGGGAAAAGAACTGTCATTCTGGAAAAAAATTTCTTTGCAAAATCATTTTCCTTTGGAGGTGGAGGGGAAATTATTTTAAGGTCAGGAGCAGATGTGTATGGAAAGCTAATTGCAAATGGGATAAAGGAAGAGAGGTGCAGGGTCCTTCAAACAGAAGCAGCAACTTTGTGAACAGCAGGCGATATTGACTTCAGGCTCCAGCAGTGTCTTAATAGTGTGTATATTCTTTTTTTTTTACCTCCTTAACTTCTCCCCCTTCTCTCATGCTGAGCAAGAGCAATAGTAAGAACTGTTTGCTAATATCAGTGAGACAGGAGTCCACAAACACTCACGTTTGTTAGGCCAAACCAGAATGGGGAGAATATCGTGCAGATGCCTCACTGCCCATTCCCATCTGCCCTTCCTGTCTGTGAATACACAGCGCAGCTCAGGCTCACGCTTCCCCTGGAAGGTTACACCAAGACCTGTCACGTGGACTTTTCTCTGCCTGTAAACTCATGCAGGGTTGTTCTTTAGAACAGTGTTAATTCCACCTGGCCAGATCCTCAGCTGGAGTCGGTCAATACATACATTGCTTTCATCATCTATACTGCCTGTGACAGCCAGGAATGATTGGTTCTGTATATCTAAATTTTTTTTTTTCTTAGAAGTCCTGAAATCTGGAAGCTTCTTACTTTCGATTGGCTTAGCCTCCATTCTAAAGAAAATCAGCTTTCAGCCTTTATAAATTGGACCTCCTTTCAATTCCACTAATTTTTCACTGGTTTTGCCCATGTGAATGTCCTTTAGGATTACTCCTGACTTATATTGATATAAAAACAAGATGATACAGAACCGCTAAGTGCGTTTAGAGCCAAAATGAGCATAGCAATTTAGGTACAAATACACCTTGGCGCAGTGGGTACAAATACAGGAAAGGAGAGAAGGGGGATGGGGCAGATGTGAGCAAGCTGAGCGGCAGCTATGTAAGGGGCTATGCCATTTAGAAAACAGTAGAAGCGCTGTAACACCTGCATATCCTCTTTTGCCAGTTGTAGATGACCTGACAATGCCTCTCAGAGACATTACTACATGCAGAAGAGACTGGCTGGTTGTCGCTGTAGACACCCTATTAATGCTGCCTTTATGCCCAAACAGCTGTAGCGTCTTGAGAACTTGCAGAACAGCACTTCCAAGGGTAACTACTGTAATTGGGTTTGTCCTGCTAAGTTTACCTTTTTTAATGGTACCTTAGAAGAGCTGATGCTTTGCATTTACTTCCTCCCTCTTTTTTTTTTTTTTTTTTTTATTAGGTTCTTGGGTTTATTCTCCTCTTTTTTTCCTTAACATTTTTTTATTCTCCCTTTTATTCCTCCANTTGTCAGGAGCTAGTGCTGCTGCTCATCCTAATCTCCTGAGCAGATTCTCATCTTCTCTGTGACAGCAGCTCCTTTTGTGTCATGGGCATTTACTTTTCAATTCTTTTAACTTAATTTAATACTGGTGAGAATAGCTGTGTGATCCTGCCGTTAATCCCAAAGGCTGGATCGAGCCTGGGCAGGGAAAGTGCAAATTTCCTTGTTTCCTTGCCTTTCCTTGGTCTCTCTCAGAAGCACACCTGAGGCAGCACTGAACTTGACTGATGTTCTGGAAGCCCAAGTGGGATAGTATGTTTTCCAGTAAGGTCCATGCTATGCCTGCTGCCAGACTGACTGGATTCAGAGGCCGCCAGACAGTCAGGATAGCTGGCTGCTGACTCCATTGGGCTTGAGCCGGGAACCAAGGAAGAGATCCTACTTGTCCACTACATGCTGCTCATTTTCACCTCATCTGGCTTCCAAAGGGCTGAAAGGTTTCACGTTTGCAAACATTTCCATGTTACAATGATCTCCCTTCCTCAGCATTCCCACATCCTGCTGGTTTTGAGTGAGCCAGTATCCTCAGCTTTGCTTTTCTTTGCTTCTGAGCTTTTTAAAATCACTTCTGTAAGATGGAGGGACGGGTGTTTTTTTGTCCCAAAGAATCAGCAATACTTAACACGTGTAAAATGTTTTTCACCTTTCAAGCAAACTCAGCTAACTAATTAATCCTTGCAAAATCCCTGGGTGGAAAGTAAGCGTTATCTCACTTTCACACATGGGGAAACTAAGGCAGAAAGGTGAAGTGAATTGCTCAAGGCCAGTGAAGGACTTAGTGCTGCACTCAAGTATAGACTATATAAACACTGGAGTTTTCTGGCTCCCGGTTCTCCATGCAGGCAACCAGACCAAGTCTCCAGTGGCTAAAACAGGCTACAGGTGTGACATTCCCCTTGAAGCCACAGTGTTGCTCTGAGGTCTGCAGCGAGGCTGAGGCTTGAATCTAGGGAGAGGTGAGGTAGGGGCAAGCAGTGCCAGGCAGGCCCTTTGTCATTCCTGGTTTGAGCCCCAGCGCCTTTCTAACTGTGCTCCATCACTGCCCCAAACTAGAAGGAGCTGCCTCACACGTACAGCAAGGGGAACTGCAGAAAGCAGCAGGAGTTGAAAGGAGGTTTGTGGCAGCTGTGGCAAATCTGCGGCTGTAATTTGAAAGCAGCGTGGAAGACACGAGTGCTGCATATTGAGTCTCCGTACGATGGAGATATGACGTGCTATGCCTGTCATCAGGGGGAATAAATAAGAATATTTCTCTGCCTATCTTATGTTTTTTCCATCTCAGGAGAGGGTGTGAGCAACTTTTCTGATAAATATTTTGTGCTGGTACTTTGCTCATTCTGCTTAAAACAGTTCCACGCATTCCAAAATTACACTGAGCGAGGGAGCAGCCTTATTATGGTACTAGACGAGGAGCCAGATTCTGGTATCAGTGACAACACTGCAAATGGAGAAGCTGCTTCAGAGGAGCTTCTCGAGCCTTCTGCTGCTGTATCTGAGCACTGGACTGGCCCAACATATCTGTCTCTGGACCAGCTGAGAGAGGAAAATTAGAGCATCTGTGTAGCACACAGCAAGGAAACTTCGCTATGTCATCAGCCAGCACTAGCAAAGGCACTGCTCTAGGGAAGCTTGCACCAGCACTTCAGTCTTGCTTTTAATAATGTGTGTTTTCTGAGAAGGAGGGTTGGTGACTGTGGAATTAACGCTGCCCCTCCAAACTCCTCAAACCTTTTTTTCTAGGTAGGGGGTCCATGCTTTAAAACAAAACAAAAAGAGCACCAAAACCGTGGTGAATGAGTGCCAATAATTTTTATTTCTGCACTGAAGCAAATTGTGCCAAGCATTTTGTGAGAGAAGGACAAGAGAGGACAATCCATCAGTGCAGAGTACATCAACGTATTAAAAAAAATGCAAGTAGTGGGGAAAGCTTTTAATTTGAATGATATCAGTGCCCACAAGCACGACAATAATTAAAGGTCTGCCAGCATGGCTATTATACATTCTGGTTTAGTGCATTTAATATCTCAGCTGCTTCAAATCACATCAGCCTGATGGCTGGCAAGCATGGTTCCACTCTGGATGCAAATCAAACTCTCACACACCATTTTGAAGCCTCACTTTAAGGGTAGGACTTTTTTGCATCAGGACAGGACAGGCTGTCCTTCGTCCTTGCAGTTCTCCGATGCTGGTACACTTCTGCTGCCCAAGAAAGAGGAGAATAATTTATTCTCCTCAGGGTTAGACTGGATTAATATTGTACCCTACTTCCAAGCAATATTTCCAGTTCTCAGAACTTGCCTTCTCCCCTGGCAGATGTATGTTCTGCAAACTGGCTGGGATGCTCCCTCCCTTTTGTCTTGTAATGAGGGTCAGTGAAGGGATGTAGTCCCTCCCTCCTCTCCAGCCCCGGGGCCGGTGGCTGGCAGGACACGGTGGGCTACATTGCATTTGGCTTGCCATTGGTGGGCTTATTGCTAGACTGCAGCCCTCTGATGGGACGGGTGGGCGACCAAGTGTTTTTCCTTCATCTTCTGGTGGTTCCGTGCTGCACTATTCCTGCAGCGCCACAGGACCTCCTCAGGAAGCATGGCCAGGAGCAGCGTTGGCACAGAACCAAGGTGGATGGAAACAGATGATCGCTTTTGCAAACAGTAACTTACAACACCCCCAAAAACAAGCCAACAACTTATTTTATTTTCATTTCAGGGAGCAGGGGATTAAAAAAAAAAGAGAGAGGCTAACAAGCGATGTGACTAGCATCACCATGAACGCTCTGCCTACATGTCTCCCACTCGCCTTCACTCTGCCTGCTTTCCCTTTCAGCCCATAACCTCAGGAGGGCAGGAGCTGTCTCTCACTGGGTGTTTATGCAGATCTGAGCACAATGGGGCCTTGATCCTTGCTGGGTCCTCCTGATGCTACTGCAGTACAGATGAGGAGGAGGTTTTAGACCGAGATGGCTGCTAGCTTCAACTCATAAGAGACTGAAAGTGCCCTGGGGGTCAGGGGGGAGGTGACACATCCTGCAACCTTGGGAACGTGAAGGAGTTGAACAATTAGCTGGCTGGAGGTCGGCAGGGAGAGTGCAGGATTTGAAGTCACCAAGCAAAAGTGCGACCTTGTTAGTATGAAAAAATGGAGAGTCCAAGGGGGTACAGGAGGGAGAGTGGGAGGTCAAATGAAGGGTATAGATAGACGGATACAAAGGTTAAAAAAAAAGTCTGATGGCAGTTTTCTTTGCCAGTTTAGCATCAGTCTCTTGGTAATCACATTTGAGCAGGTTTTCCCCCTTAAGAGACATGGTACACGATGGTGCATGCAATTCTAGACCATTGCCAAGGCAAGGTAAAGTATAAAAGCATTTCAAGCAAGTGTTTCACTGTGTATTTTCAGTGGACCAGGAGAGGATACATTAGAGGTTTGTATCACATTAGCTGAGAGGCAGGAACCCCCTCTTTTAGTGGTCAAACATTTCTTACAGAATTACAGAAGAGCTTGAGTTGGAAGGGACCTTTAAAGGTCATCTAGTGCAACCCCCCCGCAATGAGCAGGGAGATCTTCAACTAGATCAGGTTGCTCAGAGTCCCGTCCAACCTGAGCTTGAATGTTTCCAGGGATGAGGCTGTGCTAATTTGATCACTTAGCGCAGCTTTGATTTGAGGGTGCTCTTATGAGTGTATTCACTCCTCCCAGAGGAGGTGCAAGTTCATACTGCAGCCTTTCCTTCAGTGGGGACGTTAATAAGGCTCTGTCTATCTGCCCCTCTGCATACACATTTTGGAGTCTAATTAACTTTAAAGCCTTTTGTGCCCTGTCAAAGTGCTCAAAAGTTATTAGGAACAGGTGTCTACCTTAGCAATTCAGCATGCTGGAGGGGTTCTTGGTATAAATTCTCCTTGTATCCTTACTTTGAGTCTTGCAGTTGTACTCAGGCATCCGCCTGATGACAGCAGTGGCCAGCTCAGGACCGTTACCCAGCTGTTGGAGCCAAGTTTGGAGCCATACACTGATGTGCCACCCAGGGTGCTCTGCTTGCAGAGTAGACAGGAGGTCTGCCAGCTGTTAGTGCTCTGAATTTGTGTGGTGCTTTGCACCACAGACTGCACTGGCACAGATTTCATGGCTGGTAAAGATGTGATGTGAATGTGTGGTTTTGGAACCAAAATGGGAGGCAGCAAAATGAACTAGTCCTTCCCGCTTAGCATGACGCCAGTTGGTTATGTCGATGTGTCCACAGAGCATTTGAAATCAGGTAAGCCTTGTCTCCAGAAGACACAAAACTAAAACCGACACCAGCCCCAAGTCAAGTGCTGTTGGCTAGATTCAGTTGTTAGCTATAATAAATAGCTTGAAACAGCATCAGTTTTAGCGGCTATGTTGTTAATTTTAATAAGAGTTTTGTTTTATGCTGATCCCCGTAATGATTAGCTTAAATATTGCTGTCTGCTATTAATTGGTGACTGTGCCGTCTGCCTGACTACATCCTGCCAAGGCAGAGCGTGCGACGCGGCGCTGGCTCCCCGCAGGACACCCTGCCAAACACAGCCCGAGTGTAGGCAGGCTTCTACAAAGAGCTGCAGTCTGAAAGGAAACCAGATCAAACACCCTTTCATTTGCATTGTGCCCCTCATCCACAGGATCCTGCTACCCAAACCTGGACAGCCTTTGCACTTATCACTGTTCGCCGGTGCCGTATCGCACTGGCCCAGGCTCATACTTCCTACTCCTTTCCATTCCCCGCTTGCATCCATTGTGCTGGGAGCTACCTGCTGGCTTTTGCATGTTGGAGATGCCCTGAGCCTGCTTTCCATGAGGTCTGCTCCTTTTCCGCAGCATCCAGCTCTCATCACGCAGGCTCTGATGGAAGCTCCTTTTCCCCTGCGCTGGCCGTTGGCTGCGGGAACACACCAGATTGCTAGTTAATACCTGGGAAGGGCCGAGTGTGAAACTTGGTTTGGGGAAACGCATCCAAAAGCAGTGTCTGGATGAGAGCACCTGGGAGAGGCTGTCCAGTAAAAAACTTGAAGCACAGGCAATAAGCTGGGCACCAAGCTGGCCTACCACCAGCTAGATGATGCTGACTGGAAATATGGCAAATCCTACTCTATCTGCCCTCCTGTAAGGGTTTTGACAAGATGCTACCACATAACCTTGGTAGCTTTATCTGTGTGGGCATCCAAATGGATTTGGAGACAGTACCATGTTCCTTCGTCCTGCCAAACGTGCCACCGCTCTGCAGACACTCTCTGTAATGAAACTTTTTTCTCCCAGTCCTCTGAGGTCAGAGTGGTCTCATTAGCTCACCGGTGGACAGCGTCCTCAAAAGTCGTGGGGGCCAAACCCAGGGTACGATGTGAAGTAAACGCCAGGTCCTGTCATTACCTGACACCTTCTTGATGCATCCCACACCAGTGTTCATGAGCACACTGTCCTGGACGTGCAAGTTCTGTTTGGGGAGAGGAAACTCTTATGTTTGGCAAAGCCTGAGCCCACAGGGATGACATGGACACACTCCACCAGTGTCCCTCGCTATCTCAGCCACGCCACTTAGGTCCTCCGGGCCAAGAGAAGTGTTGGTGACCTCCAAAATGTCCCTCAGCACAGGCTTTATCATCACAGGCTCAGGCAGGGTGCTACGGAGCCTCTGGTTCAGGCTGTGTGTGGGAAGCAGAGGGGGACACTGGGGAGGAACTAGAGTGTAAGACAGATGGCACGGGAGGGGATTTATCCCAAAAGGAGGGACATATAAGGGCAACCTGAGAGGAGATCACAGCAGCGAGAGCAATAATGCAGCTTTTTTTCCACAGAATAAAGAGGGAGTTAGACTGACATGCAGGTATCACTGATGGCAGATGTGGTTCCCAGGGAATTTCCAGCAGCGCTATTAATAAATAACACTTTTTATTCTATGCTTTGTGCTTCAGAACCATTCCGATTCTCACTGCTTGCTTGCTTTATTTTTGGAGGAATACTGCCACAAGAGTGGCACCTGGGCACTTGGGCACCTGTCTTTCTAATGTGTAAATTTACCCTAGGCTTCTTGCACCTGCAGGTTGCCATTTGAGGGTGGGCAGTACATTTTGGGGGTAACTTCCATGTCTTTCAGCAGTTGGACATTGCATTTGCTTATACCCAGCATCAGAGACAGGCCATTAGAGGAAGTACTAGGGGTTGGGGAAGCTGGAAGAAAGCAGATTCTTCTGGTTACCAGGTGGTATGGGGATTTTTATACTCTCTTTAGGCATAAAAAAGAGCAACCCCCAGTCCAGTCCCATCCCTGTCTGGTCTATGTCTCCCCACAGAACATCAAAGCTCCTCAATAGCTTCCCGTTCTCCAGGACAAAAGAGGTGGCAGATGCATGCGGACATTTTTGAAATAGTATACCTATGTTGTCCCAGTTTGTTTTTACTCCTGGGGTTGCTGATACCCAAATTTGATCTTTGGGAGCAGCAGGACGTGAATGGAGCAACACAGCTACAGGTTCTACTCTTGGGAAATGTTTGGGGAGCTGCAGAAAAGCAAATCTAAACCCCAGTAAATCTTACCTGAATGCCAGCATCAGGTCAGGACACCACATTTGTGAATTACATGCTTGTGATCACAGAGTAACTTCCACTATTTTAAATGTAATGGTGAAGCCAAAGGGCAGCACAGCAGGTGAATGGGAAATTGATCACTTCTTCTGGACAGATCCCACTGTATCCCAAAATCTATCTGCATGTCCCAGATACTACAGTGATAATTGCTTTGGAGACATTTATACATTAGATGAGACTCGTGTTGTTTAGGACACTGGCTGAATTCCAGAGATATGCTTTTGGAGTTCATGACTTGCACCGAGTTTTCTGACCAGCACAGCTCATTCTGGGTTTTTTTTCCAGGGATTTTGCTCCAACAAATAACTCTAAAAGCAAGCAGTCTTAAAAGTTCATGGATTAAGATTTTGTTGCACAGATTGGTTTTATTTCTTACATCCTTTTTTTATTTCTAAAGGTCACTAAATAAAAATTCAGTTCATCTAAGATCACTTTCCTATCAGACAGACATATTCAAATAATTGATACACAAGTTAAAGTACACAAGCATTGTCTTTAGATCAGTCTCTTCATCCCTAAACCTATATTATCTACATCTCTGTTTCATAGCAGTGCTTGAAAAAAAAAACACTGCAGATTTGGGTTTTCGCAGATTTGGGTTTTCACAGATTAGCAGCAAGTTTATACTGTAGACCACACCTTTGAAACAGGCTCTCCAGGCCAACTTTCACCCAAACATACCCAAGATTAAAATGGTGTTTGCCACCTCCCTGAGGACGTCTTGTCCCTTTTCTCCCACGGGGCTGAAAAGCCATCCAGTCAGTGACGCAGCAGGCTCGCTGGGGGTGAAACAAATCCCTCTCCAACCAACACCCAGGCTTCACTCCTTTTTTAAAAGTTCTGATACCTGAGATCCCCCTAGGCCAGACTACCAGAAGAGGGAAGAAGAGCCAGGTGAGCACTGGTCTTCCAAGGAGAGAAACTGCTGCAGCTGTAGTTTGCCCCAAGCAAAGCATTCACACGCCCCAGGCTGGCTCTGCTCTCTCATAGAGTTAATCAGCTCTGCTAATAGGTCTTGCCTCTGGATTTTAAGGCCTTGTTTCTGGGTCAACCCCTACCCCAACTGTACCTTCATCTTTAATGGAAAGTGAATGTCTTCCTTTTGCATTAGAGTCTCCCCTAGGAAGTCGGCTTCCTCGGGTTTTGTAGCATCTTCTCCAACAGCAAAGAGTCATCGGGTGGGTATTGCTGCTCTCTACACACAGCGCGGCGCGGGGGCTGCCGTGCTCCGGGTTCACAGGGGTGCAGAGCGCGCTGCCAAAGGCACGCAGGTCACTCGCACGGCGATTTCCAAGGAACCACATGTACTCTGGGCAGCGGTAAGGGAGGAACCGCAGCACAAGACTGTGCTTCAAGAGATAGCAAACAAGTTGTCTTTTCTTCAATAACAAAAAGCGAGAAAGAGCTGCCTGGCTAGCCTCGGACCAGAAACCAGAATCGTACGGACAAATTCATCTGGTCTTGAAACAAGGGTGCTTCAGTTCAGGAGAGTGGCTGTCTTACTCGGTTCATGAGAGACATACACCATTTTGGGACCCACCTACCAGCTAGAGATCTAGACGAACTGCCAACACCCTTGGGGGAATACTTGTGCTAAAGCAATATGAAAGTCTAATCCTCAAATTCCTGACATTTTGTTGGATTGTGGCACCATTATGGTATAGATTAAAAAGCATTTGTTACCTTTATTGTTTATTTTATGGGCTAGATTAATGTCACCATGTCAGTTATTTTGCCAAATTGAACCGTCAGTTCAAAACTCCAAAACAGACATGTGAAAAATGTCCAGTAGATTATTTGCTACCTAAGATTAACTTCTACCCTATCATCCAGGGTTAATTTAGGACCATTAATGATGCATGGGTTGGACATAAGTTTTCAGGCATGTATTATTTTATTACCTGATCACATAATTAAAATGTCACTTATCAAGGGACAAATTTTAATGAAGTTAAAAGCACCTTGATGACATATTATTATTTGACCTGTTATATAAGAGGATAATTTCTTGCCTGTTACTGATTGAGTTTCTTTGACAGCATGAAAACAACTGTTTTTCAATTAGCTTTTTCTTCAGAGAGAGGGCAAAGCCATACATTACATCCTTCTTATTACCTCCAAGACCCCCTCTCACTGAGGTACGCTGAGAAGACCCTCTGTTTTCACACTTTGAGCTCATCAGCTTGTTCAGCTGCTAAAGAAAGGGTAAATGTTGTTAGTGTGCGATGAAATGTGTGAAAAGAGGGTCAGGAGGAGAAGGCTATAATTACAATGATAGCTGCTGAAGGTCACTCAAATTGAGCTCGGTTCAGCTGGGACGGGAGGAGACAATACAAAAATGTAAATTTCTACAAAGCGACAGCTCGGAGGATGACAAAATAACCAATAACACGCTTCTGAAATATGTAAATATCACTGGGAAGAAGTGAATCCGGCATGGTGCAAGATGGTTGAGTGAAGGATAACATGGAGGAACTGGAAAAGCACCAGTTTACTAGCAAGTACTTTCTACTGGTGCCACTGAGATGGCCAATGAGTGGGGCTTGGCTGGAAGGGGTTTGTTGCTGCTCAGGTAGTCACAAACTGGATGGATCGTTGCCATTGCAGATTCTGAAGCCTGGCAATCAGTTTTACTCAGGTACGTGCTCAAAACATTCATTGTGAGTTTACTTAAAAGAGGACCTGACATAACACGCCACCATTTCACCAGTATTGTTGATGTTCAGCCAGCTTGCTTGCTGGCAGCAGTAGCAGGCTGTGCTAGATGTTTCCTGACCAGCAAGAAGGGATGGGGCAGGTACTTATGGCAATGCACATTCCTACACTTCCTTCTTAGACTCATCCCAGCTGAGGACACTCTCAGCTTCTTCTGAAGATGCTAATAAGAATTCATTGTTTTTTGTGAAAGGAACCAAGGTAAAAAAATAACATTTTTAGGGTGAAACAGGAACTTGGAGTTAATTCTAAGATGACAAAATGTAAGACTAACTAACAACAACAGAAAAATTCCCTCTGGAGAGTCCTACTAAGTTTCAAGATTGTCTCTGAAAAGTGAAAGTTCTGTCATTTTGGACACTTAAAACATATACAACAAAGCACTAATGGGACTTAAGAGGGAAAGATGCTGCAAAGGACAGAAGATGGAGTAGATTATCTAATGTTCTCTTTTATCTCAGTTTATGATCTTGAAACTAGACAGACTGTATTACAGTTACATAGCTTCTGAATTACAAAGACGTACATTATACCAGTCTGGTCCACTTTAGAAAGGAATGAATATAGCAACTTTGACCAGCTTTAAGTGAGCTAAGGCATTAAACACTGCTGCTGCTGCCTTCAGTCTCATAGCAGTGGTGGGTACTGTTTGACGGCACCATCGTACCCCCAGACTGGATGTACATCCATTCTAAGAGATGCAGGGATAACTCTGGCGTTTGCCCCAAGACCAATCATTCTCAGAGTTTTGTTTATTTAGTAGATGGAGCATCACAGGGGGGGATCATGTAACAAAAGTCATTTGCAGTGCAGTAAGTACTTTTATGTCTATCTGAATCAGGGGCAACAGCATAAATTCAGCAACATTCTGTGTTTGTTCTGGATCAGAGTTCAGCCGGGGCGGTGAGCACTACCTCAGTCTGACATACGCTGTGACTCGCAGGAAAAGCCCTGACCACCAGATGCCCCAGCCCTTGAGACAATTCAGGTCCCTGGGCCCCTGAGAAGGGGCTGCCGGGCTGTACATCTTCCACTCCTCCCATCCCCCATGAAAGCACAGAGTCTTCTAAGCCTCAGTGGCGTGGGACCCATGAAGCAAGCCCTGCAACGGTTCCTCACTGCCTGATAAAATCTACCCGGGATGATGGCGGAGCAGTGAGGAGCAGGAACACGCTGCTGCAGGATGCTCTGAGCTCTGGTAACTCCAGAGGTGAGGCTGCGTTCAGCTCAAACCAGCTTATGGCTCCAACCCTGGAGTTCCAGGACACTCATCCCAGTGTAGCCCCTTGTCCTCCACTGCCAGGCAGAATCACTGCAGACTCCAAGATCAGCTGGCTCTCGGCCACAGAGATGAAATCCCTCTGCCTGGCTGCACACAAAGTCTTGGTGGGCTGCAGCTGGCCACAGGCCAGGCTTCCCCTCTACTTACCAGCCCCGCTTGGACCTAGCATAAGCTCAAGCTATTTTGCTTCTACACCTCTCCTCTGCTCGCATAATCTGGCAAAATTTGGATGCTGTGTTATCCACGGCAATACAAAGTTTGATAAAAGACCTCACCCTGTGTTCCAGTTCCTTTCAGAGCCCTGAGACCTATATTGCACAGAAAAGAGCAAGGGCAGGGAACCACCTACAGCCACTTATTACACATTATGGATTTCTTTCCATTGTGAAAAACACTTCCTTTTTCAAAAAGCCACCTTCCACCCCCTTCCTCACAGCTATTGATTCCGTAGACCAAAACAATAATGTGCACCTTGCCGCAGTGAACTTATGAATGTCTAATTTTGAACAGAAAAATGTCACAGACCTCCACTCACAGGCAGGACTTTGAACTGAAATGTATATCCTGTCTCTTCATCCGTGATTTCCTGCAGGGGTACATTTACTCCCTCTAAAATTCGCTATTAATTTAAGCATTGTTAATGATACCCAGCCTCTTGCTGGCAGAGAGAGGAGGATGCAATTGTCCATTTTGATTCCTAGGAGGTCCTTGAATGGCTGTGACAAGCACCAATAATAGGACTTAGATAAAAAGAGAAGTTGCTAACTTTGTCCCAATGAATCACAGTTATAATTTCCTTGAAAGATGAAAGGATTGTTAAACTGACTGGGAATACAAAGCAACTCTCCTCAGATTGAACTAAATCATCTTCGCCCATTTCAACTGTATTGTTCCTTTTCTTATCTGCCTATGGTAGAGTCCTAACATTTCTTGCAAGTAGATTACTTTCAAACCCATGTCATATGTAACACAGATGCTGGTTTGTATGAGCTTTAGGTGCATGGAGAACCTGATTCTTGCAGGTATTTAGATGCATAAAAATGCAGAGATGCCTAGGGACATTTTTCTCAAGTGCTCGAGGTTACAAATCCTCCTGGACTATCATTTCCAATATATGAAAATCAAACTGTCAGTAAGATTTTGACCACAGTTGCTCTCATAGTGGGCTGTGCCATTTTATGAGAAAGTTTCTAAAATATTACATTCTTATTACGCATTACTGGGTAAATCTGGATTTTGACCCATTTAAAATCCCAAGATTCCTGTCGGAAAATAAACTGCCCTGAATTATGGGGCTTTACAAGAGGACCGCTATGTTTCTTTTAGAAGATTGCCATAAAGGTTGATTCTGCTGGATATAAAGAACCTGTGTGTGGACAGGGATAAGTTTCCCCTTAACAACTCCAACAATTCTGATTTTGTAATGATTAGGAATTTTTGACAGAGCATATTAAGCAAATAAGACAAATTTTCGATTCACTGCTACTTTCTGTCTATTTTCAGCTTCAGACAAAGGCATTCTTGGCGTGGCAATTTTCAGCCATACGGGAAGTAGCACCAGAAGATGCTGACAGGGGAAATTGCCAGTGTAGGAAATTATCTTTCCCCAAGAAAAGGCAGCCAAGAAAAGAAGTTTGTGTTGTGGGTCTTTGCAATAGTAGAGCAAGGGGAGACTTGCAGTGGGGTAGAGAAATTAAATGAGACCTTAAAAGAAACAGGCTAAGGGCTCTTCTTGGGGTGCTGAGAAAATTTGTAGCCTCTGGGTATCGGAATTAAGGACCTAGGAAATTGTCAAGCAAGAGCTTAGAAAAAAAGCAGGAGAAAATGGGGTAAGAAGATGTTGATGCAGGAGAGTGGTTTGTTATAACTGTTGGGGAGGTAAAATGTGGGAAGTATTCCTGAGATAAGAAGCACTTGAAGTCAGAGAAATTCACTATGACGTGAGATCGGAGCCTGTAAAAGGTTTTGTGTTCCCATGAAAGACACGCTCAGAGCAAGCAGCTGTAGCCTGCCTTACTTCACAGATAATTTCTTTGTATTTAATTGCTTATTTCACTACTTGAAGACACGTTTTCTTTCAGTGGTATTTGTACAGGATTGTCGCCATGTTAAAAAGTTGTATGGATTTCCGAGAGAATGCTGCACGTGCATGTGCACGCTCTGTTTATGGGCAGGTACACATATCTGGATTAATTTTGTTATCACACAGACTTAATTCAAAATACATTGGAGGAAGACATTATTCAACAACTAATAGATGTTATACCATCAACATATTCTAATGGGCTGATTAGCAATTTTATTGTATTCAATTTGCACCGTGGAAATTCCGTGTCAAGTGGAAGAGCTATCAAAATGAAAAACTGCATTAAAATTAAAAACCAATAGTCCAACTTTCAGTCTGAATGAGCTTCCTGGTAGAATGATGAAGTGTGGTTATCTGTGAGTCTGCCCTGGATACCCGGTAAAAATGGACTACAGAAATCCCTGTATAAAGGTGGAGAAATTAGTTGTTCCTGTTATTTCACACACAAGTTTAGTAAATATGTCACTGGGGTTTTAGGGTTTCTCTTTTTTTTAATCCGCTCTGTTCCCTCATGAGAATATCACTGAAAAGTCCTGACCCTGCGCACGTTTCAGAGGACCTTTTGTCCTGCATTCAAAAACCTCCTGGTTTGTCTACTGCTTTCTAAAATACAGGGATGGAAGCAAGAGCTTGTTGTCTTTTGCCTCTTTACCTGTAAAGCAGCCACCTCCTTATTCACTGGCAAAAAAATATATATACTGAAAATACATCCAAACCATCCTTCCTTTTAGAGCATTAGTTCTTCTGTCACTGGGGAAAATGTTAAGATGTTTCGTGTATCCTGCTGAATCCTTCACAGAACATAGGCAAAAGCAAAGCTCCTGCCTGAAAGCCAGCTTGAGTCTTGAAGGGAACACCACATTTGTACACTTAAATGTGAAAGGGAAGCCTCTTCCCTCCTGACCCTCTCCAGAGCGCCTGTGTTGGTGGTGGTGGCCGTCACGGCATGGTGGCTCCTGTGGTGAGGTTGGCCTAAGGGACTCCTCTGTCCCCACGTTCCTCACAGCTTGCTTCCACCTTGTTTACACTGATGCAACTGTTTGTGAAGCTGCACTTTGGCATCTTGGGTCACCGAGGTGATCCAGTCAAAAATAGTCCTCCCAAAGAAGGAAGTGAGAAGGTGGATTTGCAGCAGGTGGAGATACTGCTGCCATCCCCTGCCCTTCTCGCTCTCTGGTGGAGTGCCTTGTCCCCTAGCAGAGGCACTGGCAAGTCTCTGCGGCTGTGGCACTGCCAGCCCCGGCTGCTAAGGCAAACCGAAAATTGACAGCAGCTTAAATTAGTGCTCGAGCCGTAAACTCAAAATGTGACTTTGCCTTCAGCTTAGCTGAACTAGTGACTGATAGACTAACGAAAGTGCCCACTTCTCCCAGCCATGTGCTCCTGCCATCTCATCGTAGGGTGGAACAGGCCACCTTGCTGACCTAGTGAAAAAGCATCTTTTTCTCCTTTTGCCGGGTGCGCTTTCAGCCCCATCAGTGCCCGGCTCCCGCTACCCCTGCAGCTGCAGGGTCAGCAGCAGTGGCAGCGGGTGGCACTGGGAACGCACAGCCGGGCTGGAGGAAGGCAGCATCATCCTTTTGGGTGAGAATGTGGTCTCAGGTCCAATTGCAGGGCTGCGCCTTAAGAAAGTTGTGGAGAGGGCACGCATCCCACTCAGCGAGTTCCCCCGAGTGACAGTGACCACCAGCAGAAGGCCACTGCAGAGAACTGGGACAAGAACTGCCTCAGTCCTGGACATTAAACCCATCGGGGGAGATGAGACAGACCCCCAGGCACGCACGTAAGCACCTACAAGGTTGGGATGGGGGCGTTTGTGTAACCAAAACTTTTTCACCGCACGTTTTCGCAAACGCACACCCTTTTGGCGCTTTATCTCATAAAGGCGGTGGAGAAGCATCCCACCTGGCACAGCCGTGACTTCTAGGAACGAAAAGCTTTTGGAACTGACGCCTGGATGGGCCCTGCTGAGCCGGGCTCCCTGCGGCCTGCTGCAGGCAGTGCGAAACGCTGCCCAGGGCGAGCGGCGCTGCTCTACACCCCCTTAGCACGAGAGCAAATAGCGATAGAGGGTGCCGTGCAGTGAAGCATCGGGTCCCCTGCGCCTGGGGAAAGCGCCGGATGAAGAAGGAGGTGGGATGTCTGAATACACGCAGTCCTGTTACAGTCCTACTTCTGCAAAAGGGATGAACTGACTAAAGCAGAAGCCGCAACAAACCGCAGGACAAATTCTGTGAGCCAAAGTACACTGAACATCATGTGACATCCTTTTAAATCTTATTTGGAACTAAAATATCCTCTTTTTTTTTTCTTCCCAATGAAAAACATGTTCTATTGTTACTTAAATAGCATATATTTCTGTAATAGCCTTTTAATGCAGAGCTGTTTTTCTTTAGGGCCGCCTTGAATATATGCAAATGAAAATGAAAAAAAGAGCTGAAGTATAAAGGAAGCGCAGTAGTCTGGAAAAAACGGAGGGGTGAGTGACTGTAAAGATCAACTGGCAAAGCAAGCTTATTAGGCTTTTGGGGGAGGAAGTGGGGGTTATTAAATGCCTAGTGTCTCATCCTATGTGACTATAACTGCCTTATTACAGCGGCTCTGCAGAAGTCAGAATATGTGAAGGAAGCAACCTCCACTGAGATAAGTGATACAAATCAGAACATTTCCATTCCCTCAGCTGTGATGCCATCCGACTCCAAAAGCACTGTTTAAATATGAATGGCATCCTGTTTATGTGCGTATTAACAATATGTATACCCGTAAAGGCTTGCAGAAATGCAAATATTGCTCTGCACACAAGTCTCTCCCACCGAGGCTTCCTAGAAAAATAGCATCAGGACACAAATTGGTAACAATAAGTACAGCTGAAGCCAGTAATGAGGTAAAATACATATGCATGTGTGAGGGGTGTAAAACCTTGGCTCCGAAGCACGTGCCTCTCAGTGTCTGGTGACAACAATCCCCCGGCGCCTCTGTCCCTCTGTCCTCGGTTGCATGTGTGATGGGGCATCCCTCCTTCTGCTTCCAACATCTCGGAGGGACGGAGGGATGGGTGTCCATTTTACACGACGGAGGCTGCCAGAGCAGATGGGCTAGGGACGGCTTTGTCGCACATGCGCAGGTTTGAGCAAATACTGCTGAAATTATGCTGAAATTTGCTTAA
Organism: Anarhynchus alexandrinus; assembly: GCA_008711295.1. Taxonomy (NCBI): domain Eukaryota; kingdom Metazoa; phylum Chordata; class Aves; order Charadriiformes; family Charadriidae; genus Anarhynchus; species Anarhynchus alexandrinus. Next base: position 104,056 of record VUYV01000345.1, read on the forward strand.
AATGAAAATGCCACTGAAATGTAGGAAAGGGTAAACACATGGAAAGCCCGCACTGCAGCACTAAGTGGATACATCCTGACTGATCAATGAATGCATTAGCGCTGCCCGGTTTACAGCAATATCCTATGCACAGTCTTTTAAGGAAGAGCTCAAGGAGAGAGAATTCCCAGTACGGAAGTTTACGGGTTTATGTGCTTAGTTATTTCTGCTGTGTTATCACTGGGAGGGTCATGGAAGGTCCCCATGACATTTCTGTATGTAGGGTGTGTTTTTTTCCAACTCATCTGCTGTTTTAGTCTACTGTCTGTAGCTGTGCTGGAAATTCTGACTAAATAGATTTTGTTCCAGCCAAGAGTTCTCCAAAACATTATTTGTGAACATTCATTCAGAGAAAACCTTAAGATTTGCCTATTGTTGTTTTTCACCAGTATTTGCACAAGCGGTACCACTGCATTTGCCAGAAAGCTGGTGGAAAACACAAGCCCTGCAAGAGCTCATGTGAAAGCGTCTGCAAGTTTGCAGAGGAGGTTTTTTCCTTCCCCTAATCACTTTTGCTGATTTTGCCATAGAAAGGGTAGAAAGAGATGCCCAGTGAACATGCTCAGCAGGGGATTTCTTCCTGTCACATATCTCTGAATTCTCACCACCTCCCAAACTGCAGCATATGAATAGTCCTACACCTTCATGCCACGTTTCTGCTGAAGTTCACCCAGCCTTCAGAAACCAGGTTGGAAACAGGTCATTAGACCACTTTTGTAACAGTGAGAAGTGCGTCGTGCTTTCCGGTTTAGCTGGAGAATACTTAACCAGTAGAAAGTCATTTGAGTGACATTGCTCTGGACTAAAATCTTCTGAGCATGGACAATGTCACCCAGAAAGCTGAACCTCTGAAAAGTGGGGAGCTTTTCGTACAAAGAGAGAAATTAAGCTACTTGCAGTTTAAACTCCAACAATTACAAGGCAAACTAGTTACAGAGGATACAAACGGATGCAACACTTTTTAATTAGTCGTTGTCTGGGTCAGGTTGCATTTGGTCTCAGTACAACAGGCCATCGTCTCACCTGCAGTGAGGAATCTTTTGGTCTGTGCAGCATCGGTTTGCTGTAACTTTTATCGCTTACCTCTGAAATGTTGGTGAACTGGAAATTTGGGGTTTTTTGGTGTTTTTTTCCCTGAAGTGTTATCTTACTACTTTGTGTTCAGAGAAATTCCAAATTGTGCATATCACATGAGAACAGAATTAATAATTATATGATCTATGGTGGAGATTTGACTGTCACTTTGACAAATGAGATATTAAGCTCTGCCAGGCTGTAGAATTGAGAGGGACTGGTGCGTTAGCAGGTACAGAGTGCTGCCCTTGCTTTCTTCCCCACTGTTTCTCAACCCGATCTCCAAAAGGTCCAACCAAGCCGCTGTGAATCAGACAAAGTGTCCATGCAGTTGAATGGGAGTTTTGCTCAAGAACGGCAGGATCGAGCATCTGAAATGACGCAGGCCAATGCCGCCTGGGATTCAGAGGTATGTCCAGCTTTAACAGGGGCCAGATACTACAGTTAAGATGCCGCCCTGTAAAGAGAGGTAGGAGGGTTACCTTTACCTTGGAGGCCACATGCTGTGGATATTTTCTTTATTCTCATATACCTATGCTTCATAACCCTGCCGTATCTTATATCTTATACATACATTATGCAGTAGCTTGTCTATATGGTGTTTCTCCTTGTGTTGAAAGAGTCAGCCCCTAGCAATTTACGGTAAACATGAATGCCCAGGGAGGAACTCCCCAAGCGAGGCTTTAAGGATGCGATAATGCTGGGAGCATTTACTCTCTCTGTTATTATCAGAGATTGAGTTTAGGTGCTTTTCTCCTTGCCTAAGTATCGTGATGTTTCAAAGCAGTAACAGGACACGTGCAGGATTGCGTGGTACCTGACATCACGGAGGTACCCAGGATGGGGTGGGAGGGCAGGGTTCAACATATTTACCAAACACTGGTTAGCCTCAAGCAAGGCAAAATGTGTCAATATCCTGAGTCAGATCCTTTCCCAGGCTAACTCTTCTCGTCTTCTACTTGTCCTTGGCCCACGGAGCCAATTTCACTGCCAGCAAAACTCTATATCCCTAAGAATGCTCTCCGCTCTCTGAACACCCACATCACCTCTTCACTCTGTTCTCCCATGTGCTGAGGCATCATGTTTGGTGCTTTTTATGGGGATGGTGGCAGCAACAACTGCATTCTTTGCCACCAAGCTTTGAACATCCACCAAGGACCAGGGCTGCAGCACCCTGCCACAGCGTGAGGCTGGCAAACTGGGGGTGCCCAAGGTTCGCAGGCTGGAAAAAAAGCTGTACTCACACCCAAAGCTGAGCCCACCTGGTGGAGCAGGAGCTGGGTTACTGGTTCATTTCAGTGGGGCTGGGACCCTGCACTTGCCTGTTCTGGAATCCTACCTTGGGTAGGTCACTGCTCTTCGGGATGCTCAGTGCCTGCTCAATCAGGAGACAGCCACCTCTCACACTGCCGCTATCGTTGCTATCCTGCCCAAAACCACACCTGGTTCCCCAGAAGCATGGCTGCATTCTTGGCCAGGAGCACAGCAGGTAACAGCTGCAACGAATATGTCTCCAAACACATATGGGACTTGATCAATGCATCCATTTATAGCAAACTCCTGCCCTGAGGTTTAGCTTCTTTTTTGTTTGTTTGTTTTAATTTCCATAACTATTTTGTGATTTCCCGCGATTGTGGGGTAGGGTTTTTTTTTCAATTAAAATGAGCTTATATTCTTCGGGGCACTCAGCAAGAAAGATTTCTAGATTCCCTGGGAAAATGGAGCTTTTCCAAACCCTTTTCTCAAGTTTTGGTCACGGATGGGGTGGGGTTTCTATGTTATTAACCAGCAGATGTGGCCGGTGGGACATGGCAGTAGCACCGTGATCCTCTAGATAGCATTGCTGTGGGTGGCTGTAAGGCATGGTCGGATCCGTGCCGGCAGCGCTGGCGCAGCACGGCATGCCTTGCGTCCTGCTTTGCTCTTGAATTCTCTGGAAGAAAGCAAACTCTCTTGCCTCTGCAGCTAGTTATTTGTATTGACTGCTTTCATGTGGTGTTATCTCATCTCTTTCACCACGAATTTTTATCCCAATTTGGGGTATGGCTAAAATTCTGAAAGCTGGAGTGATTTAATTACAGCTGTATAGGCAGTAAATGAGAGCGTGCTCTCGGTCACAACCCCTGCAGTTGGGATGATAAAAGAATTTCCATTACCCTCTTCTTTTCCATCTCAGGAGAGACTGAATAAAATCTTTCACTCTCTTTGAATAGTTGTAATTAAATCAGTACAGCTTTCAGGATTTTAGCCATATACCAAGTTGGGGGGCAGTCTCTGCAGATAGCATTCTTACCTCTGAAAGCTACTGTCATCAGACTCAGAAATAGCTTCTAAAAACCAAAATGATCAATATACAATGTACACTGGTATAATTTCACTCTTCATGGAACAGTTACATGAAATACTGAATCTAATTGGCCCCTTGAAAACTGGTATTATACATTCATGTCTAGGCTGTAATCAAGCCACATCTTCAGGTAACATGTTATGACTTTAGAGGCTCAACCCAGTTGTCAAATACCTGGTGAACATGCTATGATTAAGAAACAAAAAGTATTTATTTATTTTCATCCAAACATCTCTACTTTCTCTGCTGCTTGTGTTATGTGCTGAAGAAATTCCAACTCAGTCTGTTTTTAGCCTTTGGCCTTCCAGTGTGGCAAGAGTTAAGGAGGTGGGAACAACCACCTGAGGCTGTGCTGGCCTCAAAGGTACCAGCCTGCACACACCTGTCCTGGTGATCCATGCATGGTCTGTGTCCCACAGCACCCCTCAGGCCACATGGGGAGGTCCTCAGGACCCGGCTCCATCTTGTTTGTATGCTTGTTTTATCCTAAATGTGGAGAATCTGGGAAGAGTCGTGCATTGCTGGGGGCTGATGAGCCGCTGCTGGTTCTGCCCTGCCATGGAGGCACTCTGCCTGCCCCTGCCGTGATTCGTTCATTATCCCAACACTGTTACTGGAACTGGAATATGGCCATGCTAACTTTATTTTTTCATTAAACTAAACAATGAGACTCAAAAGATTCATTAGGATCCAAAAGGGGCATTACCGGTTTTGAGCCAATTTTCTTATCACTCCCGTAAAAGTATGAGGAGATGCATTATAGGACTACAGTTTAAAACTGTGCCAGCAGAATAGTTTAGACTTCATCCAAAATTAACAAATCTGAGATATTATTTCTCCCAGAGGTTTGATGGTATAATTTTATTTTCTTTTCCAGCATGCCTAGGTAGTACCTTCTATAAACTACTGCCAAGGAAACTCTTGAAATATTTTAGCTGTTATTAAACTTAATTTTAGACACAATTATCAAAGCACGATGAACACATGTAGCAGGGTGAGGGTATAGTGAGCTTTTATTCCAGAGCCAGGAGCTGGCACTTATTTTTCCCAAATTACAAGATCTCTGGGTCTCGGTCATGCAGACATGTCCACGAACACCTTCGTTCCCAGGACCCTGCTGGCTTTCCTCTGTGGGGTCTCTCATGAGCGCCCGAGTTTCTGCAGCGTTTGGGCTGTGGTACGTAATGGTCCGATGGAGGGAAAGCACCACTTACCTCAGGTGTACTGGCAGGTGAAGACAACAGGCAGAAGAAGAGCAAAGGTCTCCCCAGGGCTGTGTGTGCTGAGGCAGATGTCCCATTAGCTCAGCACTAGAAGAGCCGGGGTGGTAAAAGCTGTGCTCATTCCCTGAGCCAGCACAGCAGGCAGTTGGACACTTTATCTCATTAGCAGCACACGTATTAATGCTCCTTTGAACTAAAGCAACGTGGAAAATGCGAACTGCACGTGGGCACCAGGCTGCCGAACGCGCCGGTGAGGGGTCTGCGCCTGCCTTCCCTGCCTGCACCCAGGGCGCCAGGGAGCTTCAGACGGGCCCAGTCACCTCCCAGTATTTGCTGCTGATGTTGTCTGCAGGGGAGATGTTCACTGTGTACACTTCAAACATCTGGGGAACATTTTACCTTGCCAGCTGTGCGTGGGCAGCCTCCCATCCTGGGGGAAGAAAAAAAGAAAAAAAAGTTAATCTCGAACTTTTTTTCAGCTCCAGCCTCAAACTGTTATCTTGTGTCAGCATGGGAATGACCAAAGCGTTATTTCTTGTCACAGTACTGGAAGGGCAGGAGGATGGTAAATTTAAATTCAGTTTCTAATTGCCAAAATGTTTTCCCCTCTACTTACCCTATTTTGACAATGGGTGTTTTATGTCAGCTGAAAGGAGTCTGAAGACACGCCAGCATCTTACTCTTTTTTTCTGTCCAACCGACTGTGTTAGCAAGTCAGTTTATGAAGGCTAAATTATAAGCAGTAGACCAGAGATGGAAAAGTCTTTATTAGATAAAACAGGCAATGCAGGGTACAGCTCTCTGCCTGAGAACTTATCTGATGCCAGGCTGACAGTATTCTTGCCCGGCGGAAATTATTAGTCTTTGAAAGGGGTATGTAGTGAAACACATTAAAAATGGCAGTGCAAAAGACGTCTGTCTGCTCATCAGTTATCACAGGTAGCTTCACCGCACTGCGTGACAACTGTGGAGGAAACCCACCCGGAGCTGGAGATGTGCCAGCCTTTAGGACAGATCACAGAGCATATCAGATGACAGTGCCACCGTTCCTATAGGTGGATGTGACTAATCATAGAAATAGGTATGCAGAGTGACACCGGCATAATTAGTTTTCAAAACTCTCAGAAGTCACTGGGTGTACATATACAATTTTATCCAATTAACTAAAATTAGTTTTGTACGTTGCGTGCTGGGGGTGTTTGTAAGGCTCTGGGGGTAAAGACTGGAATGATTACTCTGGTTCAGCAAGCTATTAGGGTCTGGAGCCCTGATTCAGCAAGGTACTTCAACACGTGCATAAATTTAAGCATTTGAGAAAGTCCTGTTGTTGACAGTGGGACTACTTAGGTGCTTCAAGCTGAATAACTGCTTAAATGTTTTGCTGAATATGACAACGCTGAATAAATGTGGTACAGGTCTAGAGCTTTTAAATGTCATGTCAGGCAGAGCAAACACCATTAACGAACACCAAGTTCCTGTCAAAAGGGTACCCTGCTTCACCAGGGCGAGGGAAATTTTGAAGTGGTGCTGCTGTGTGGGAGCAAAGTCAGATCTGACTGTAGTTCACTGCACGCTTACCTTTCCTTGCTGCAGAGACTGCCTCTCATCTCTTCTTTGGTAGCACTTTTGCACTACTTCTCCTTATCGGAAACAAACCCCCAAAAAGTGTCTTGCAATCTAAGCTAAAATTCTTGCGATCCTTGCGCAGTTTCGTTCAAATTAGGGGCCATCAACACGTCCAAGAGGTATTGATCTGCTGAGGAACCTCAAAGGCTGCAAAATCCAATGACAATTCATTTTTTGTTTCGACAGATTGAGTCAGAAGCCGGGGAGGGGCAGGGGTGGAACATTTCCATGGTTGATATTGCATTCATGAATCCAGCCCTTTGTTCAGCTGGGGGCTGCACGCTGACAAATGTGCTGTTTCCTGAAAGCCGTAACATCTTTGTCCGGTGTCCAGGTGCAGGAAGTAGGGCACAGACCGGGGCAGTCTGTTTCTAAAAAGGATTTTTTTTTTTTAAATCATTTTAAGATTAAGAAAGCAACCCAAAATCTCAAGACATGCTTAAGATCAAAAGGACTCCGGCTCAAGAAAATATCAGAGCCTCTTTTCATCCCATCGCTAGCCATCTTTCTCCATTAATGAAGCCTGGTTGAATCAGCTATTATCTCTCCTTTTTTCATAGATGCTGCCTTGTTTTTTCTTTCTGAAATCTTCTTTATGGTCATTAAGTCTACTGCAAGCTACAGATTAGGTAGTTCTGTGTGTATTGAGATACCACGTCAGCCTTCTCCTTGGCTGTGATCGACAGAAGGCCCGTTTCATGGCACTGGCAATTAGTCAAGAACGGTAATACCCTGAATGCTGAGTTCTCACATATTGTCGCGTTAGATCATTTTACCCTTGAATTGCCTCAAGACCCAAGCTAACACCCAGTCAGCCTATCAGTTTCATACAGCAGTTCCCAGCTTCAAAATCAATAGGAGGTAAGCAGAGGGTGGTAGGGTCCCACGGAATTTGGCAGCTTAGTATTGAAGCACAGCGCACACCTCTTCGCAAGAAAATGTGGGACTCGGCTTGCAATAAAAGTCACTTTTTCAGTGCGGTGTTAGCGCTCAAAAACTGAAGGAAAAATACTCAAGATTAACCTAGCCCTTTTTTTAGAGGACAAAAGATTCTTTTGGGCTGTTTTAAATAAGAACGGAGGAGATTAGAAACAAAAGACTAGATCACAAGTTTTAGACATTAGCTTAGACGCTGCTCATAAAACCATAGAGGAAAAGCTGTCCTTCTCTCTTCACCTTAGTCTGATCATCCGCACTGCAGAAAGCCATTTGTCTGTCTGTCTCCTGATTCAAACCCCATGAGCACTATCCGCACTGGCCTACAGAGTACTGACTCAATGTTTGAGCTCTCCAGCACTTGGACCAACAAATGAGTGTCTTAATTACTGACTTCTAAAGTCCTTTTCTTTCTCCAATTAAAATGGATGTTCAAGTGTCTCTTTCTGCTGAGTGCAATAGCTCTGCCAGGACATGGAGAGCACATCCCTCTGGACCACTTGGTGGTTAGGAGATGTGCCTGGCAGGGAGAAGAGCTTGGTTATAATTTTTATTCCAAAATAAGCAGATAAGGCTTGTAACACCTACGTGTCACACACTCTGGGATTGTGCTTTATGCCTTGAGCCACCATGGACCGAAGGCCACTCCCCAAAAAATAACAAGACAGCTTGGATAAGCAAAAATTTCAACATTCCCTCTTCTTTCCTTTTTTTTTTAATTAGGTCATAACTATTTCTCAAATTCAACTTGAAATGGAAAATGGCTTCCTTTGATCTGAAACTCCATTCTTCTGCAAATACACTATCTTTTTTTCACAGAAAAAAAAAACAGGCCTACAGAGAAGTAGCTAATATGTTTTTACAGCTGTACCTATTAAAGGACCCATTCACAGCCCAAGTAGGATCCAGCACTCAATGAAGTTGACACAAAGCCACTGAATTAAATGGGCCTTGGACAAGCCATGAAACTCCCTGCAGATAGCATATAACTGGATATCAGAACTAAAATGTAACCAGTGGTAAGTCATTGCAAATTATGTAATCAAAACCAAATATGTTATTGTGTTTTGTCGCTCTACTGTTTTGCCGCTTGGTTTCTGACCAGCCTTAGAGGAACAGACTCTGAGTTAGGTGTCAGGAAGAGCTGGGCTGTAGCTCCACTGCCAATCCAGATGTGCTGCCCTGTAGTTATTTAGCTGCCATGGCTAAATGTGATGGTTACAACTTTCTTAAATACTTTCTCTGGAGGAAACCATGAATACAGCCCTTGTGTTCTCAGCAAGCAAGGATACCACAGCTAGACACACAAGGAGGTAAAGGATGGTGCCTCACAGCAGTCAGAGGAGCACAGCTGGTGAGGAAGGGCTGAGGGCGACCTCCCGCCAAGCAGGGAAGCTGTCCTCCCACTCTGCTCCCTGGGACACCCCCTTAGTCACCCTCGGTGGAAGGGATGGCTGGATGCTTCCGCCAGACTGGGATTATGGTGGCCCTAGTTGTAGTGTAAAAACCTCAGGGGTTAGGGTAGTTTGGGCCTTACTCTTTTTTTTTTTAATTGTGGTGTACTCTTTAGCTGCCCCTGGACTTTGCTCCTCTGCCTTTCAGCTGCCTATCATATAGTGCCCTAGGACACTAATTACTTGGGAGGCTGACAGGCAATCCTCCCTGACTCCTGCTGCAGTGGTTTACAAAGTGACTGCCCACAGCTTTCCACTGCGGCAGTCAGTTTAAATCTTTGGCTCTTTCACAGAAGGAGTTGAGTTGTCTCTGCCCACGTTGAAGCCTCTGAGATGAGAGTGACCCTGGGAAGGGAAGGGATAGTTGGGAATAGTTTCCAGTGCTGAGTGAGTTTCTCCAGGACTTGCCTGTCAACGGCCATGGTGAGTCTCACCACACCCTTGGGGACTACATGGGGTATCGCTCTTCTGGTCTTAGAAACAGGAATGTTGCAGCGAAACCAGCCAGTGTCACGATCAGGCCCAGACTTTGCAGTGCCCTGTTCCAGCTCCCGTCCCACCTCTGCTAGCAAGGGGCCATCTCCACAGAAGAGCTGAGCCCTTGCAGCATGCCTGGAAACTCCCAGGCATTTCACACGCTCACTGGACATCACATTTAGGTCTATACAAAGAAGGGAATTTCTTTGTAAAAGGTAGGGCCCTTCAGTACTTCAGAATTGTGTCCCTCTTTGATCTCTGTTTATTTTATCTAGCCTGTTTTGAAGTTGTTTGGGGGTTTTTTTTTGTGCAAAAGCGAGGCTTCTGGACATACACATCGTGCCAGTATATAAATCACTGGCTTTGCTAAGCAAAGGCTCTCCTGTGCCGAATCTCTCATGCTGCCTGAGTCATCAACTGTGTCATTCCTGAGGGGTCCTCCCAGGCAGGGCAGTAAACCACCCAGCTACTGAGCATCTCCTTGAAGGTACACTTGTTATTGTGTATTTTACCTGAATTGCTCAACAGCACCGATTTCTCTCTATTCAGCAAAGACAGGAAATATTAGATTTCCTGAGCTTACGCTCAGGAATTTGCAGCTTTCATGTCATGTGCCCATTTCACTCAGGGCACAGGGCACCCTCAAGGCAGAATAAAGGGCATTTGTCCATTTGACCTAGTCTTTTTTCCTTTCCTTAATCTCCAGGGCTTTGTTCTTTTATTCCCCTTCTCTTCCATTGAAGACCATATGTTTTGTTAAGTGTGCTGTTTTTCCAATGTGAGGATACCGTCAAGATTACTGTAGTAACTCATTGATGCACCTCTCCTGTCTTAAATCCTTATTCCACCCTGAAAGAAAGAGGAGAAGAGAGCCAAAATGGAGCCCAGAAATATGCAGGCACCTGAACAAATTTTGAATGCGTTCATTGACTACTCTCCGTTTTCTGCCCCGGAGTCATCTGCATCACTTATTTTTCCTTCTAGTGGTATGCCACGATGTCATACCACCCACACAGCCATTGTCCTTTCATTGGTCTTGAGCACATACGCTTCTGAGGTACTGAAAGAGTTAAATATTGGAACCCATATCTTACAGGACAGCCTGCTACAGTGGGAGAAGATGCTCTGCTATGCATACAGTTGCCATTAGATGTCTCTAGCCCCCTGGTCTTGGAAACGGAGGCAGTCAAGCATGACAGTCGCTGGTTGGTAGCAGAAGATGGAATTGGAAAGTGGTCATTAATCCTCCTAGTTAGCAAGCAAGGGCTGATAAAAAGTGTTCAGCTGCTTGGGATGGAGCTCTTGGACTGCAAACTAAACGTCTTATAAATCAAGGTCCTCTCTGACCTCTGGTGGGCCTGGACTTTCTGAAGGAAGCGGTCTAGTGCTCCGGTGGAAACAGAGGCAGTGGTAGAAAGCATGCTGAGATCAGAATGCTCTGCACGTTATAAACATGGGCCTAAAGAATTTGCTTCTCAATTGTTGAGGAGGCTGCAGTTATTTTCCTCAGTTTAGTTTGCTTATTTAAACAACACAATAGCTTTTCCCTGTGTGATTAACAGGAATTTTTCAAAAGCCGAGCTTCTATAATCCTAGTTGGGGCTGGAATAGACCTTTAATATGGATCAGTTTGCTATTTCCATTTTCTATATAAATAAAACAGCCCAGAGGAAACTGAAATGACTTCCCATGGCCACCATGCAAGCTAATGGCAGAGCTGGAATTTGACAAAATGCTCAGTCTGATAAGTTTGTCTCTTCCTCATATTTTCATGGAGCCAATCACAGAAGAGAATGACGTATCTCTTTTTTGCTGTGGGCTCACTGAAAGTAATTAAAAATGGCAATAGGTGTTAAGATGAATGGTCTCAAAGGTAAAGAGACGTGGATAGGAAAAACTGCAAAGTAGTAATTACATTAATTGTGACCAATTAGAGAAAACTCTCCCCTCCCCCTCTTCTCTGAGCAAAAGGCTTTTGGAGAGCTTGACTCATGAACCATGTCTGGTGCTCAGCAAAACCTCATGGGCCCAAAGTGAACTGGAAAAGAGTCAAAGCAGCAAAACTAGACCAGCAGCAGACCTAAGAATGGCTCCACCACCTCAAAGCAGAAGTCCGTTTCCCCCAGAGCACCCTAAACTGGAGGCCTGGGGGTGGGCGTAAGTCCATGGCAGAGGTCTGCTCCCTCCCAGAAGGTTCTCCTCCTTCTCTGCCTGCCTCTGGCACCTGGCTATGCCCAGGCAAAGGGAACGCTCACACCAGTGCTGCCCCTGGCCGTTCATATTGCACATGCCCATACCATTCGCCTCAGCACCTCAGTCACGCGACTGCTGCAGGCACTGGCAACCCGCTAAGGACAGGCCCCTCACGGGCATGATCAGGCTGGTCACGCTGTGTTTGGCCGCATCAAACTTTAAATCACTAGCCATGAACAGCTGCGGGGCCACATAAATAAATAATCATTTCAAAATGTTCCGATAGTTGCTGAACCTCTTGTAAAAAAGAGTTAACGAAGACGAATGAAGCAAATTCTAAGTGTTTGAGATTTATGGTCTATGCGATGACCTTCCTTTGAAACAGTGTCTGTGTCATTCCCCTTGCTGGCTGAGCGCACACACACACACACGCACTGTCTCTGCAGCCCTCCCCGTCCATTTCTTTCTGTTTTCATTTTTTCTCCACCCTGATTTATACGGATGTGCCGTATCTTCATGTCTCGGGGAACACATCGAACTTTCAGTAAACATACACAAAGCGGTTCCTTTTTTCCCAAGAGTCAAAAGGAAAAGGCTCCTCCCCACAAGATAAACAACCCACCCACCCATTCCCTCAAGCAAATACATAGGGGAAGAGATGACGACGGACTCCGTGTTGTGCCCTGTAGGTCTTCAGGCTGCCGCCTTCTGCGGTGGAGAGTTCCATTGGTGAGGGCCATCTCTTAAGAGCGCCCTGCCATGGGTCACCCCAGGTGAGGTCTGGGGCTCTCAGACCCAGCAGTACCTGGTGCCTGGCTTTTCCCTTACCCCCTTGCCAGAGAGACAGGCATTTTCCGCCAGGGCAATATAATGCCCAAGGAACCAGGCGTTACAGACCATGGTCTGTGGAAGCTGATCCAGTTCCTGTTGAACTGGTACCAAGTGATTTCTATGGCTGATAGCTGAAATGTCTTTTAAACTAATAGTGTGGCGTGGTTTTGATTTAAAAAAAAAAAAAATCCATTGACCTAGGGACCTTGAAACTTGTCCAATTTGCCTTACAACCTGACCCAAGACCGTTAAAGTCAGTTTAAAGTCCCCCTTTGATTTCATCGAACTTTAGATCGGCCCTTGGCAAATGTTTCAATTAATCTTTGCCAGGTTCCATGTTTGTAATGAAATCTAAATTCATGTTACTTTTGTGCAGCTCCTGGTTTTATAACAAATGTTCTTCAGTGCCTTGTTTCCAATAAAGAGATGTGCTCAGGCCCTACAGACCAAGTAGAGTCTTAGACAGAAGGTAAATCAGTGGCCACATGGGACCTACATTTTAGAAGGATGCCATAGTAATGTCAAAACCATGGTGGTTATTTATCAGAAGGTCCCCAAATCACTTTTCACCACAGGATGGTCTGCTTATCCCTTTACCCTCTGTACAGGAACAGTCTCATTATTGGGGAGCAACACTGGGCTCACTGACTTGGTTACCTGAGGAGGGAGGAATGAATTGCATCGCAGTACGAAAAGCCTATATGGCCAAAATACAGGCAATGACACACTCATCCAGGCTCAGCCACAGAAACAAGAAACCACAGGAGAACCAGTTGCCACCAGTCAACTGGTAGAAGACAACTGTCTACGTGACTACTCTTAGGCTGCAGCAAACATGAGATCGTTCATATTAGCATAGACCTCTCTTTGTCTTCCACAGAGGATGCAGAGATCTCAAGTTATCCCACATACACCACCGAGTGAATCAGCAGGGACAGTTGCCATGGATCAGTAGACACCTGATAATTTGTTACCCAGCAGTAAGTTCTTCGTGTGTTCAAACCCGCGATCCCCCTTGGGACTGAAAGGTGCTCGGCAATGTTTTGGAGTGTGCCAGGCTTTCTGCCTCGCACTCAGACACTGTTTACATCTTTCTAATGCCTTTTTTATTGTTGTTTATTTTTAAGAATACGGTCAGAATTGCAGTTCCTGATATTTTTTATTAACTGGCATTTCTTGTTTTTCAGCTGGTGACTGGAGTGATTATTTCAGAATACCCTTAGTGCTTCCCCTCTTCACTCCAGTTTGAGGACTATCGTTTTTGGGGCTGCTCGTTTCTGGAATGGCTCTGTGTTTGGTGGTCTCTCCGAGTGGCGATAAATCACTCCCAGATGGGCTGTGAAAACTCTTCTTTCAAAATACCAGTATTAATCAGACTCCAGCCCTTATCTTTTGTATTGCAGCTGCTTGTCTCCCTCATCCCACCACAAATGTTTAAAACTTAACCAGAGCCAAGAGAGCTTAAATTAGCTTTCAAGGACACAATCTCTACATCATATTCACTTCCATTCAATTTTGTTTACGTTCTCAACAGTGTTGGCTCAACAATATCCTTGTATTCCTATCCAGTACTTCCTCAAGATCAGTCTGCAAAGCACATCTTCTGATGACAACTTGGGTTTCCCATTTGTACCCATAAAAGGCCATGATGTGAAGGTGGTAACCAGCTTCGGTGCCTTCTAGAATAAAACCCTGCACTGGCAGAAGGCACGGTATGTGTCAACCTCTCTACGTATCTGAGCAGAAAGGCAGTCTGTATAGCACATAGCATATGGGAGACCTGGAAAAGTTGATTTAGTGCAAGTCTAGCTTCCACGGCAACCAGTGGCAGTGTCACGTCCTTGGGGTATATTCTGCCAAGGAAACTTCTTCTGCTGACGCGATGCTCAGACCTCACTATCACACAGGAGTCTTCTGAGGGATAAAGCAGTGTGGCACTCCAGCTGACAACACCATCCTTCTGCTTTTGTGTGCCATTTCACTCCTGTGTGCCATGTCCACTGTGGGTTTCCGCAGAATCAATAGTACACGCTAATAATTAAAGGATGATGGTCTGCACATTCTGCAGAAGGATGACTGAATTCATTGGAGTCCCTTGCTGAGCTGCAGTTTGGGTGCCTTTCTTTATCTGGTAGTCAACTGCGTATCCTGAATTAATACAAATAAGCTGAGCTGAATAAAAACTCCTTTCACGCAGGGTTTAAGGCCTCATTTCTTGAGGAGCTAGACAAATGTGTACTAAAAAGACAAAGTTATCCCAAAGGAAGCTTATCCCAAAGTGTAAGCTATCTTGGCTAGTAACACACTGCAAAAGCTAGATTTAAGAAACGTATGGTATTCCTTACAAGCTCCAAAATATTGTGTTGCATTGCATTGTGTTGTGTTGTGTTGCATTGCATTGTGATGCATTGTGTTGTCTTGTGTTAGAGAAGTTCTTTCGAGAAAAGAAGGGGCTTAATATAAGGCAGATCCTTATGTCTGACTCAGGGTGGTTAAAACAACAACAAAAAAACCCTATAAAGCAATAATTAGAAGGACAAGCAGCAGCAGAGAGCAAAAGCAAATGCAAACCATACAGAGCCTTGGAAAATACAAGAAAGCAGAAAAAGCCTATAAATACTTATGTCAATAAAGCAAACCACTGGCCCTCATTTAATTAGCAATTTTTATTAACAGTGGTTTGTTGACTAGTGTAGTGTTTACCTAGGGCCTGCATAAAAAGCATTACAATCAGGAGATAGTGGCATTTTAATCCCCCTATTCCCAGTGTGGAAATAAAAGTGCTAAACCGGTCATTTGTGTCCATCAATAGACCAGGGGCAGAGAGCTCACCAATCTTTGTATTTTCTTTGGGGGACAGGATGCAGGGGGGTATGCTTGTGGGCCCAGCTGAGCTGCAGCTTGCAGAGAGGCAGGAGGTAAAATGACTTTGACCAATGTTGTTTCATCTGTTGCACGTGGATTCATAAGACCGCGACCAGCAAAGCAACTGCTGCTTCCCAAATCCATCTATTCCTGCTGGTGGTGTAGCAGGATGCGAGCCTGAGGTCACATATTCAGGTCATGGACCTGTTGGAGCACACTCAGCGGAGGGCCACGAGGATGATCCGAGGGCTGGAGCACCTCTCCTATGAGGAGAGGCTGAAAGAGTTGGGGCTGTTCAGCCTGGAGAAGAGAAGGCTCCAGGGAGACCTTATTGCGGCCTTCCAGTACCTAAAGGGGGCCTACAGGAGAGATGAGGAAGGACTTTTTACTAGGGCATGTAGTGATAGGACGAGGGGGGAATGGCTTAAACTGGAAGAGGGCAGGTTTAGATTGAACATTAGGAAGAAATTTTTCACTTTGAGGGTGGTAAGGCACTGGCACAGGTTGCCCAGAGAAGTTGTGGATGCCCCATCCCTGGAGGTGTTCAAGGCCAGGCTGGATGGGGCCTTGGGCAACCTGGTCTAGTGGGAGGTGTCCCTGTCTATGGCAAGGGGGTTGGAACTCGATGATCTTCAAGGTCCCTTCCAACCTAAACCATTCTATGATTCTATGATATTTTATTTTCAATATGTGAACTCAATACACATTAATTAGAAATCCAAAGTCCAGTCTACATCTAAAATGTAGACTTCCATTCCAGCAAGGCAAGTACACTGGAGACTTTGGGTTGGAGGCAGGGGGCCAGGACCCACCTCACCAGTTTATTTACCACAGTATTGAGTACTGGAGTTATCCTCCTCTCTGCTGCTGTTTGCAAAATAGGAAATGAGATGGTCCGTGATTTTTTTTCTTTCCCCCAGAAATAAGGTCTTCTCTATAATTCAGAAAACATTGCTCTGTGCCCTGTTTCTGCTTCCCTTAATCTGAGGTCAGGCAGGGGCTCAGCCAGATCAAAAAATGGCTTAAAAGGGTCAAAATGAAGTGTTAGATGGGGCTGTTTAGACTGACCCCAAGGGACCCGTACACCGCTGAGGCTTGCTGGTCCCTCTCCACTCTTTCTTAGTGCCCTGTGCCTGCCCAGAAAGGCCTGCTCTGCCAGGGGCAGGGGGCTGGTGGCAGGGAGATGGTGACACTGGCCCTGGAGACAGGGAGGGCTTCCCCTCCATCCCCTGAGTCCCAGGTGGGACTCAGAATCCAGCTGGAGCAGCGTGGCTGGCTGGTGTAGGTAGGGGCCAGGATATTGTCTGCAGTCCTGGCTTAGACCCAGCAGAGGGTTGTCCCCATCGCTGCTGGACCCTCAACCTTCTGCGTGGACTCGGGGTATTTGTGCAGGGAAGGCAGGGGTGGGTGGCAGGAATGCAACCTATCTGGGTTACATTACATCCAACCCTTAATTACAGTAAGAGACTTCCAACTCAGACGCCGGTGACTAAATGGGTGTGGACCAAAATCTTCTTGCCGGTGAGTCGGCCGGCCTCGGAGGAGGCTGGCGTGTGGCCAGCCAGGATGGGGTAAGGCAGCCGGTCCCCTGCCAGACAGTGGGCAGCCAGCTGACGTATCACGGGGGGCTTTCTTGTGCCTTCTCCAGGCTTTCCAGCTGAGTCCAGCAAGGACCCCCTCGGCATTTGCTGGACTGAAGCCACCAGCAGAGGCAGAGCAGCTCCTGGCTTCGCCCTGGGCTGCGCGCTCACCGGTGGCTCCGCACCCACAGGCACAGCCCAACCGTGAGGGTGTGCGTACTGCCCCTCCACGCACGGTCACCCTCTGGTTGCAGCAGACACTTTTCCGCTTCCTCGGATAGTACAGCTAATAACTATCCCACAGTGTAAAAAAAAAAAAAAAAAAAAAAGCTTTTTTTCCAGCTTACATTTTCCTCAGAAATGAAGAGGACTGAGTTGTGCCATGATGCCGAAGCAAGCGTCAGGATCTCCGGGCTGCTGCCTCTGTGGCTGTGCTGGGTGTGACGCGTACCTGACGGCTGATGGCATTAATGACCTTTATCTCCATGAGCAAGGAGGGGAGGGATAACTCACAAATGGCTTTAATGGGTGAACATAAATATAATGGGAGACCCGCAATCATACTGTTATCTGTCTAATCCATCCATCTGTCATACGCACACTTTATTGATCATACACACACACACAACATATATCTGCAATATGTATATATATTTGCAAAATCATTAACAAATCATCCACGGACTGGAAGATTTATCCTACTTGTCACAACTGTTCAGGCTGCCATTTCCATTATAGCTATTCTTTTCCAGCATGCCTAACTTTCTTCAGCGTGGCACTTTTATGCTGGCATTTAAACATTGTATTTCAGCAAAGTTTGAAAGGAAAAATATGAAGGGATCTTGTTCAACCACTTCTAGGTTCAGTAAAAATGAAAAATTACTTTCCCCACATTTTTGTGTTAATAACAAACTCCTCTGCTCAGCCTGACTGATGATGAGACAATTTACCTGGGAGGCATTGCAATTCTCTCAGCAAAACAAAGCGAGAAACTTCTGTAACTCTCCCTGGTCCTCGCTGCCTCAGGGGAAGGGAAAGGAAAAAAAAGCAAATAAGACTATTTCCTTCCCGGGAAAGGGAAAAAAAAATGTATGCAGAAAAAAAAAAAAAGAAACCCTTTATG